>JAVIAB010000145.1:40171833-40574333 GCA_032433765.1 Megaustenia siamemsis | reverse complement strand
CTAAAGCGGGGTTCGAACACTGTACGCCGACCTTTCAGCCAGCGGAACAGTAGCTTTAGCCGCATGGCCACGTGCACCTCCGATGGACTTAATATGTAATGAAAACATTCTGAAAGAGGCCAAATCAAAAAGAGAGAGTTAATTTCCAATGTTAGGAAGAAACAATCATCATTTTTTTGGCCATGCAAAGAGAAAGGAACAGCTGGAATATATTGTAACAAATGGGGAAATGTAGGGACGAAGAGGTAGAGGGAAGAAAAGAGAAAAGATACCAGACAGCTTAAGAGAATGGCTTGGCAGAAGGGCAACAACAGAAATGATAAATAACTGCCGAGATAGAAAGTTGTGGAGAGATATAATCACCTACGTCAGCAGGCATGGTACTTGATGATGATGATGATGATGATGATGATGATGATGATGATGATGATGATAATGATGGACAGGCGAAGTAATAACAGCGTGCAACATTTAGGCAAGAGACATGGTAAAATGGCGCTTCATGGTAGCCGACCTTCGTACTTGAAATGAAGTTAAATAATTTACAGCGATTAGACATGTCTTTTTTTCTTCATTCTTTTCGTCATCATCTTCTTCCTGTTTTGCATTCTTTCGACAGTTGCTCTTCTTAATAGCATTACCCATTGTCTTTATAAGATACAAAATCCGTGGGGGCCTCAGTAACCTAGTTGGGAAAACCACCCGACTGGGTTACCAACGTGCGGACAACCCATGTTCGATTCTCGCTGGAAGTAGTGTGAATTGTACTCGTGGTTTGAAAAATAACCCGCAGTCGACCCAGCCACCAGGAGAAATGGGTACCAGAGTAGTACTCTGGGAAGGTGAAGAATTCCGCCTCGCAAAGTGAGTTTCGATGCTTGAAGCGACACTATCCAGAAGTCTCCGAACAATTCTGGATAGGTAGCCGAGCACGTATGGGTGAAAACTCTCGTGCTAAGACGCAGATTCAAGTCTCGTACTTTACCTTTACTTTACACAATCCGTGACTTTCAGCCCAATTCATCCGACTTCGCCACTGTCTTTTACGTACATCAAGTTTCCCTTCCTTCTTTAATCCCTTCTCGATTGATTAGAGTAACTATCATGTTGCCTATGTTACCACAGAGACACAACGTAGAATATAACTATCATGTTGCCTATGTTACCACAGAGACACAACGTAGAATATAACTATCATGTTGCCTATGTTACCACAGAGACACAACGTAGAATATAACTATCATGTTGCCTATGTTACCACAGAGACACAACGTAGAATATAACTATCATGTTGCCTATGTTACCACAGAGACACAACGCAGAATATAACTATCATGTTCCCTATGTTACCACAGAGACACAACGTAGAATATAACTATCATGTTCCCTATGTTACCACAGAGACACAACGTAGAATATAACTATCATGTTGCCTATGTTACCACAGAGACACAACGTAGAATATAACTATCATGTTGCCTATGTTACCACAGAGACACAACGTAGAATATAACTATCATGTTCCCTATGTTACCACAGAGACACAACGTAGAATATAACTATCATGTTGCCTATGTTACCACAGAGACACAACGTAGAATATAACTATCATGTTGCCTATGTTACCACAGAGACACAACGTAGAATATAACTATCATGTTGCCTATGTTACCACAGAGACACAACGTAGAATATAACTATCATGTTGCCTATGTTACCACAGAGACACAACGTAGAATATAACTATCATGTTGCCTATGTTACCACAGAGACACAACGCAGAATATAACTATCATGTTGCCTATGTTACCACAGAGACACAACGTAGAATATAACTATCATGTTGCCTATGTTACCACAGAGACACAACGTAGAATATAACTATCATGTTGCCTATGTTACCACAGAGACACAACGTAGAATATAACTATCATGTTGCCTATGTTACCACAGAGACACAACGTAGAATATAACTATCATGTTGCCTATGTTACCACAGAGACACAACGTAGAATATAACTATCATGTTGCCTATGTTACCACAGAGACACAACGTAGAATATAACTATCATGTTGCCTATGTTACCACAGAGACACAACGTAGAATATAACTATCATGTTGCCTATGTTACCACAGAGACACAACGTAGAATATAACTATCATGTTGCCTATGTTACCACAGAGACACAACGTAGAATATAACTATCATGTTGCCTATGTTACCACAGAGACACAACGTAGAATATAACTATCATGTTGCCTATGTTACCACAGAGACACAACGTAGAATATAACTATCATGTTGCCTATGTTACCACAGAGACACAACGTAGAATATAACTATCATGTTGCCTATGTTACCACAGAGACACAACGTAGAATATAACTATCATGTTGCCTATGTTACCACAGAGACACAACGTAGAATATAACTATCATGTTGCCTATGTTACCACAGAGACACAACGTAGAATATAACTATCATGTTGCCTATGTTACCACAGAGACACAACGTAGAATATAACTATCATGTTGCCTATGTTACCACAGAGACACAACGTAGAATATAATTATCATGTTCCCTATGTTACCACAGAGACACAACGCAGAATATAACTATCATGTTCCCTATGTTACCACAGAGACACAACGTAGAATATAACTATCATGTTCCCTATGACACAACGTAGAATATAACTATCATGTTCCCTATGTTACCACAGAGACACAACGTAGAATATAACTATCATGTTGCCTATGTTACCACAGAGACACAACGTAGAATATAACTATCATGTTGCCTATGTTACCACAGAGACACAACGTAGAATATAACTATCATGTTGCCTATGTTACCACAGAGACACAACGTAGAATATAACTATCATGTTCCCTATGTTACCACAGAGACACAACGTAGAATATAACTATCATGTTGCCTATGTTACCACAGAGACACAACGTAGAATATAACTATCATGTTGCCTATGTTACCACAGAGACACAACGTAGAATATAACTATCATGTTCCCTATGTTACCACAGAGACACAACGTAGAATATAATTATCATGTTCCCTGTGTTACCACAGAGACACAACGCAGAATATAACTATCATGTTCCCTATGTTACCACAGAGACACAACGCAGAATATAACTATCATGTTCCCTATGTTACCACAGAGACACAACGTAGAATATAACTATCATGTTCCCTATGTTACCACAGAGACACAACGTAGAATATAACTATCATGTTCCCTATGTTACCACAGAGACACAACGCAGAATATAACTATCATGTTGCCTATGTTACCACAGAGACACAACGCAGAATATAACTATCATGTTGCCTATGTTACCACAGAGACACAACGTAGAATATAACTATCATGTTGCCTATGTTACCACAGAGACACAACGTAGAATATAACTATCATGTTGCCTATGTTACCACGGAGACACAACGCAGAATATAAAACATGTATGATTCATTCATAGAGAGCTGCTATAGCTCAGTGGTTAGTGAACTGCGCTACAAAGGACAAGGGGTAGGGTTTGATCCCAACCGACGGCGTCCGATTTCACCCAGCCTTTAATGGGTACCGGATTTTTTCTGGGAAAGTAAAGCGACACGGGCGTAATACCGACCACTTCTTTTTCTTCTTCTTTCCTTCCTCATCTGCCTTTCAGCGTCGAGGGGATATATAATTTGCGGTCTTTTGCTCTTCTGTTCGCCTCTGCTGCTGTTATGTTTCCTAGTGCTTCTAATATTCCATCGACCCATCTCTTTCGTGGTCGACCCTTGAGTCTGGTGTTCTCACAACGTTTGTTGAACGCTCGTTATGTTGTGTTTTGATCTTTCTGCCTTGTCACGTGGCCACTAACTTTGTGCTATGAAAGTCAAACATGGACCTTTTCTAAATCACATTTAAGAAAGATCAATACATGTGAGATGCGATGCTTGAGAAAAGTAACAAGCAACACAAGAAGAGATAGAATACCAAATGAAACTATAAGAAAAATGGTAGGAACAAAACCCTGCCAAGAATATATAGAACAACAACAACATAAATGGTTGGCCACCTGCTCAGAATGAATCCTCACCAATTACCATCAAGGGCGTTCTTCTCGAGAATGCATGGAAAAAGACCAAGAGGAAGACCCAGAAGAAGATGGATAGATGCAGTGACAGAGACATGTAACAACAAGGGAAAATCACTAATTCAGACAGTTCGAGCAGCTCAAGAACTAAAAATGATATAGCCACGACACCTTTTCGGTACCAATGAGAATGGGAAAAGAGGAAAGAAAGAGGAAGCCCTTGAGTCTGATGTTCTTGTAACGTTTTTCAAAGTCTCCTTGAGTTGGTGTTTTGTTAGTTCTGTCTTAACACGCAGCCAATCCATCCATCTTATCTGTTGTTTCTTTAAGTATTCTATGACGGGAATTATTCATAGCTTTCTCTGACTTCTTCATTTCGGATATCATCATTCATGCTCTTTCCTGCCATTCGCCTAACACATTTCCTCATTGTAGTGGTTATTTTGTAATTGTTCTTCAGTCTAGAGTCCAGGTCTGGCATTTGTAGAACAGCTTCACCATAATTATATCTCTAAAATCCAATTGGTTTATTATTTTTTAGCACATTTGCCTAAAGTACATCTACAGATTGCTATTTCAGTACGCAAAGGACACAAAAAAGTAAAGAGCTCCGTCACACCAAGTGGCGTGTAGAGAATATGGTGTTAGTGACCATAATTTGTACAGACCTTCGGCAATTGATTTTTGGGGAAATGTGGTCGGTATTACGCCCGTGCCGCTTTATTTTCCCATTAAAAAATACGGTACCAATTAAAGGCTGGGTGAACCTGGAATCGGTCGATCACGATCGCCGATCACGATCAAACCCGAAACTTGTCATTGAAAAAAAAATGTAAAGTACCCCCGTCACTCCAAGTGGCGTATAGGGAATATGGTGTTAGTGATAATAAATTTTACAGACCTTCGGCACATGATTTCGGGGGTAATGTGGTCGGTATTACGCCCGTGCCACTTTACTTTCCAACCAAAGAAATCAGATACCAATTAAACGCTGGGTGAACTGGAAGCCGTCGGTTGGGATTGAACCCTACCTCTTGTTCCGTGTAGTCCAGTTCACTAACCACTGAGCTATCGCGGCTTCTATTTCATTAAGCGTTAGCAATATTTGTTATCACTTCTATCTCCATTACTCTAATTTATTACCCCAATCTTTCTTCATCACTTTTCACACCCCGGGAAATCCCCAAGTATATTGCAGACAAGACCAGATAAGACCAGTCTCCGTTTTTCACAAAATTCGTGATAACTCGTGGGTATTCCCATAAACGTATGACCTATTTTTGTATTCATTCGTCTGATGTGTATGAAATGATCGCCCGTTAAATTAACACGTCTGGTGTTCGTTAAATGACCGGCCGTGAAATTAAGACGTCTGATGTTAGTTAAATAACCTACGATCAAACTATCACGTCAATTGTTAGTTCATTAATCTGTCATCACACTAACACGTCTAATTTAGTTAATTAATCTGCCATCACACTAACACGTCTAATTTAGTTAATTAATCTGCCATCACACTAACACGTCTAATATAGTTAACTAATCTGTTTTTACACTATCACGTCTAGTGTTAGTTAATTAATCTACAATCACACTAGCACGTCTAATGTAGTTAATTAATCTGTTTTTACACTATAACGACTAGTGTTAGTTAATTAATCTGCCATCACATTAACACGTCTAATATTAGTTAATAAATCTACCAACACACTATCACGTCTAATATAGTTAACTAATCTGTTTTTACACTATCACGTCTAAAGTTAGTTAATTAATCTACCGCCACACTATCACATCCAATGTAGTTAATTAATCTACCATCACACTAGCACGTCTAATGTAGTTAATTAATCTGTTTTACACTATAAATACTAGTGTTAGTTAATTAATCTACCATCACATTACCGCGTCTAATGTTAGTTAATTAATCTGTCATCACACTAGCAAGTCTAATGTTAGTTAATTAATCTGTCATCACACTAACACATCTAATGTTAGTTAATTAATCTGTCATCACACTAACACATCTAATGTTAGTTAATTAATCTGTCATCACACTAACACGTCTAATGTTAGTTAATTAATCTGTCATGACACTAGCACATCTAATGTTAGTTAATTAATCTGTCATGACACTAGCACATCTAATGTTAGTTAATTAATCTACCATCACACTAGCACATCTAATGTTAGTTAATTAATCTGTCATGACACTAACACATCTAATGTTAGTTAATTAATCTACCATCACACTAACACGTCTAATGTTAGTTAATTAATCGGTCATCACAATAGCACATCTAATGTTAGTTAATTAACCTGTCATCACACTAGCACGTCTAATGTTAGTTAATTAATCTGTCATCACACTAACACATCTAATGTTAGTTAATTAATCTGTCATCACACTAGCAAGTCTAATGTTAGTTAATTAATCTGTCATCACACTAGCACATCTAATGTTAGTTAATTAATCTGTCATCACACTAGCAGATCTAATGTTAGTTAATTAATCTGTCATCACACTAGCACGTCTAATGTTAGTTAATTAATCGGTCATCACAATAGCACATCTAATGTTAGTTAATTAACCTGTCATCACACTAGCACGTCTAATGTTAGTTAATTAATCTGTCATCACACTAACACATCTAATGTTAGTTAATTAATCTGTCATCACACTAGCAAGTATAATGTTAGTTAATTAATCTGTCATCACACTAGCACATCTAATGTTAGCTAATTAATCTGTCATCACACTAGCAAGTCTAATGTTAGTTAATTAATCTGTCATCACACTAGCACATCTAATGTTAGTTAATTAATCTGTCATCACACTAACACATCTAATGTTAGTTAATTAATCTGTCATCACGCTAACACATCTAATGTTAGTTAATTAATCTGTCATCACACTAACACATGTAATGTTAGTTAATTAATCTGTCATCACACTAGCACATCTAATGTTAGTTAATTAATTTGTCATCACACTAGCACATCTAATGTTAATTTAATTAATCTGTCATCACACTTGCACGTCTAATGTTAGTTAATTAATCGGTCATCACAATAGCACATCTAATGTTAGTTAATTAATCTGTCATCACACTAGCACGTCTAATGTTAGTTAATAAATCTGTCATCACACTATCACATCTAATGTTAGTTAATTAATCTGTCATCACACTAGCAAGTCTAATGTTAGTTAATTAATCTGTCATCACACTAGCACATCTAATGTTAGTTAATTAATCTGTCATCACACTAGCACGTCTAATGTTAGTTAATTAATCTGTCATCACACTAGCACATCTAATGTTAGTTAATTAATCTGTCATCACACTAGCAAGTCTAATGTTAGTTAATTAATCTGTCATCACACTAGCACATGTAATGTTAGTTAATTAATATGTCATCACACTAGCACATGTAATGTTAGTGAATTAATCTGTCATCACACTAACACATCTAATGTTAGTTAATTAATCTGTCATCACACTAACACATCTAATGTTAGTTAATTAATCTGTCATCACACTAGCAAGTCTAATGTTAGTTAATTAATCTGTCATCACACTAGCACATCTAATGTTAGTTAATTAATCTGTCATCACACTAGCAAGTCTAATGTTAGTTAATTAATCTGTCATCACACTAGTACGTCTAATGTTAGTTAATTAATCTGTCATCACACTAGTACATCTAATGTTAGTTAATTAATCTGTCATCACACTAGTACATCTAATGTTAGTTAATTAATCTGTCATCACACTAGCAAGTCTAATGTTAGTTAATTAATCTGTCATCACACTAGCACATCTAATTTAAGCTAAACAACCTACCATCACACTAGCACATCTAATGTAAGCTAAACAACCTACCATCACACTAGCACATCTAATGTAAGCTAAACAACCTACCATCACACTAGCACATCTAATGTAAGCTAAACAACCTACCATCACACTAGCACATCTAATTTAAGCTAAACAACCTACCATCACACTAGCACATCTAATTTAAGCTAAACAACCTACCATCACACTAGCACATCTAATTTAAGCTAAATAACATACAATCACACAAGCACACCTAATGGAATCTAAACAACCTACCATCACATTATCACATCTAATGTAAACCAAACAACCTACCATCACACTAGCACGTCTAATGTAAACTAAACGTCTGTACATCTCTTAAATCTTTCCCAGAACTTCAATTAGATAAGTGTTTAGTATTTTTTTTCTTTGTTTTTCTTCACTGAAATGCTAAATTTGCGTCTTTATGGGTTTGCAAACAACTACAGTACGTTTAGACAAGAAAATTAAAAATAAATTAAAATAAATGAATGTTTAAGTTTTGTAAAAAAAAAAAAAAGACGATTAGACAAGCGGACGATTAGACATAAATATCTACATCAGGTGTCGAACATAAATAAAACACTAGGAGAACTGAGAACAGTAGTAGCGGGGAAGAATGATGTTAATTGTTTGTTGAACAAGTGTTCACTTTGTAAGCAATTACTGGATTTGTTGACTTGTTTATATTTTGTTATTGCACGTGTTCTTAGCTTTTATTTGACAGTTGTGCATTTTATTTGTGTTCTTCTTCTTTTCTCTTTTCACTGATACCTAAAAGGTGTCGTGGTTATATCATTTGTCGTTCTAGAGAATACATAAAGAAACAACAGATACGATGGATGGATTGGCCGCGTGTTAATACAGAACTATCAAAACACCAATTCAAGGAGACTTTAAAAAACGTTACAGAGAACATCAGACTCAAGGGCTTTTACTTTCTTTCTTCTTTTCTCTTTCTCATTGGTACCGAAAAGGTGTCGTGGTTATATATTTTGTCGTTCTTTAGCTGCTCGAACTGTCTAAATTAGTGATTTTCCTTTGTTGTTACATGTCTCTGTCACTGCATGTATCCATCTTCTTCTGGGTCTTCCTTTTGGTCTTTTCCCATGCATTCTCGAGAAGAACACCCTTGATGGTGATTGGTGAGGATTCATTCTGACCAGGTGGCCAAACCATTTAAGTTGTTGTTGTTATATATATATACTCTTGGCATTGTTTTGTTCCTACCATTTTTCTTATGGTTTCATTTGGTATTCTGTCTCTTCTTGTGTTGTTTGTTACTTTTCTCAAGCATCGCATCTTATATGTATTGACCTTTCTTAATTGTGATTTAGACAGGGTCCATGTTTGACTTTCATAGCACAAAGTTGGTATGAAAATGCTATTTATCATTTGTTGTTTAGCTGGCATAGAAATGTTTGGATGTCTTAGCAATGGTGAAAGCTGGTATGTGACAGCATTTGCTTTTTGTATTCTCATGTCAATTTCTCTGTCTAGTTTTCCATCTTCTGTGAACATTGTACCCAGATACTTGAATTCCTCTACTTGTTTTATTTCTTTATCTTTGAGCTTAATGTTTAATGGGTGTCTTAATTTGCTTATTCTCATAGCCTCTATTTTTGCTGTGTTAATTTTCATACTGTAGTTTGTGCAACTTTTATCTAGAGATGTTATATGTTGGTGTTTCTGTCCATTAATTATTTGATAATTATGACCTATTGTTCTTTGTTCACCGAAGATGCGTCTCTCCTTCTAGAATTGTTCTGATAATTTGTTTCCTTTGTTCCTCTTCTGCTTCTTCTTGTTTTTTTTTTCCTCATTTGTCTTTCGGCGTCGATGGGAGATATTATTTTCGGTCTTTTGCTTTTCTGTTCACCTCTGCTGCTGTTATGTTTCCTAGTGCTTCTAATATTCCATCGATCCATCTTTTTCGTGGTCGACCCTTAGGTCTGGTGTTTTCGCAACGCTTATGACGGGCTCGCTGTGTTGTGTTTTAATCTTTCTGCTTTGTCACGTGGCTAAACCATCTTATCTGTTGTTTCTCTATATATTCTATAGTGCCAATAGTGAAGAACCCTGTAACGCCAAGTGGAGCATAGGGAATATGGTGTTAGTAACTATAATTTTTATAGACCTTCGGCATATGATTTTTGGGTAATGTGGTCGGTTTATATATTCTATGGCGGGGGCTATTCCTAGCTTTTTTTTTTCCCTCAGTTCTTCATTTCTGATCTTATCTCTCAGACTGTTTCCTGTCATTCGTCTAATACATTTCATCTCTGTAGAGGTTATTTTATCTTATTGTTCTTGCATCTAGGGTCCAGGTCTGGCATTGTCACAACGTTGTGATGAAGATTATATTATGTTTGTTGTCTTTTCATAATAATTCTTTATTTCTGCTGATTTTATTTCGAATTAATTTGTGGTAAATATGCAAGTTTGTAATTCAGTCCGAGTCACACACACACACACACTCTCTCTCTCTCTCTCTCTCTCTCTCACATACACACAAACACACTCTCTCACACACACAAACACACTCTCTCTCACACTCTCTCTTTCACAAATACGCACTCTCTCACACAAACACTCTCTCACAAACACACTCTCACACACACACAAACGCACTCTCTCTCTCACACACTCTCTCTCACACCCACACACTCTCTCTCACACACACAAATACACACTCTCTCTCACACACAAACATACACTCTCTCACACACAAACACACACTCTCTCACGGATACAAACACACTATATCTCACCCACACACAAACATACTCTCTCACACACACACACACATACACACTCTCTCTCTCTCACACACACACACATGTATAAAAGCACACATTTACATATACATAAACGGACGCCCATTGAGCAAGATCACGTGTCTGCAACAGCTGCTTATTTTTATCTAAATGTGGCATTTTAGTTCCACCGTTTCAAATCTTGCAGCTTTTATGAATGAAGATGTCTGGTATTTAGTACATTCCTCTCATTTTCAAATTGATATTTTGTGGAAGTGGTTTAAATCCTTGACACCACACATCACCATCATTGAGTGACGTCTCCGCATCGAAATTTGGCTTCCATGGAGCGCCATTCCGCTCTGTCTATTACTTTGATGATGCAGGTTGTCATAGGTTGACTTGGCCATCTTTTTATGTTACTCGTCCATATTATTCTTGGTCTTCCTCTGCCTCTTTTACCTTGTATTTTTCCTTCCAAGATTACCTTTAGTAGGCTGTTGTGTTTTTTAACATGCCCATAAATTCTAATTTGACTTGTTTGAATTGTGTTTAGTAGTTCTCTTTTCATTTTTAGTTGTTTTAAGACTGCATCATTTGTTTTCTTTTCTTTCTATTCAATTCTACCTAATCTTCTATAAATCTACATTTCAAAGGCTTCACTTTTCTGTTCTGTTTCCCTACCTATTGTCCATGTTTCTGCACCATACAGGAATGTTGAGAAGATGCAACATGTTTTTGCTGACACCACACAGACAAAATGTAAAATATTATAGCTAAAGTAGTAAGTATTTATTAATTATATTTTAGTAGAATGATGGCTGTAGCAAAGAGATCAAATATTTGTTCATTATATTTTAGTAAAAAGATGCTTGTAAAGAAGAAAGGTAAAGATACGAGACTTGAATCAGCGTCTCAGCAAGCGGTTTTTTACCAATATGTGCTCGGACGCCTAACCTGAAGCTTTTGGGGACTCCTGTCTTGTGTCGCCTCAAGCATCATAACTCAAGAGTGTGGTTCAATTCCTCACTTTCCCAAAGTATGAACCTTACTGGTACCCATTTCTGTCAGCGGCTGGGTCGACCGCGGGAGTATCTTTTTTTTTCCAATAACGAGTATAATTCACACTGTTTCCATTGGGAATCGAACACAGGTTGTCCCAACGGGGTTAGTTTAATGGGGTGGTATTCCCAACCGGGCTGCCGTGGACCCTTGTAACAAAAAAATCAAAGACGCAAATTTGAGAGTTTTGGGAAGTGCAGTTTTCAAGTTTTAACCATAAAAGTTTATTCTTTAATTTAACCCCTAAAAAATAAACAGCATCTTCTTATCGCTTTAAATATATAGAAGAAGATATATGTTTATTTTATTTTCATGGAATACCAGATTCAAGAGTCGACCACGAACAAAATGAATTGATGAAATAAGAGAAACAAGAGGATACATAACAGCAGTAGGGAAACAACAAAAAAAGCAAAAAAATAGTAAGCAATATCTCCCCTTAATGCTGAAATAAATATCGGGAAGAGATGATGAAGAAGGAAATAAAGACGGAGAAGAAGGAGAAGGTGGTGGAAGAGGACAAGGGGCGGAGGAAGAAGGAGAAGGAGGCGTTGGAGAAGTGGAAAAAGAAAAAGTAGGAGGAGGAGAAGAAAAAAGTAGGAGAGGGAAGAGAAGGAGAAGAAAAAAGGAGGAGAGGGAAGAGAAGAAGAAAGAGGAGAAGGAGAAGAAGGAGGAGAAGAAGGAGGAGGAGAAAAGAAGAATAAGAAGGAGGAGAAGGAGAAGAAGCAAGAGAAGAGGAAGGAGGAGAAGAGAAAGGAGGAGAAGTAGGAGAAGGAGAAGAAGAAGCAGAATAGGAAGGAGGAGAAGGAGAAGAAGGAGAACGAGAAGGAGGAGAAGGAGAAGAGGAAGGAGGAGAAGGAGAAGAAGGAGAACGAGAAGGAGGAGAAGGAGAAGAGGAAGGAGGAGAAGGAGAATAGGAAGGAGGAGAAGGGGAGGAGGAAAGAGGAGAAGGAGAAGAATGAGGAGAAGAGGAAGGAGAAGGAGGACAAGGGGAAGGAGAAGAGGAAGGAGGAGAAGGAGAAGAGAAAGGAGGAGAAGTAGGAGAAGGAGAAGAAGAAGGAGGAGAAGGAGAAGAGGAAGGAGGAGAAGGAGAATAGGAAGGAGGAGAAGGAGAAGAGGAAGGAGGAGAAGGAGAAGAGGAAGGAGGAGAAGCAGAATAGGAAGGAGGAGAAGGAGAAGAGGAAGGAGGAGAAGGAGAAGAGGAAGGAGGAGAAGGAGAATATGAAGGAGGAGAAGGAGAAGAGGAAGGAGGAGAAGGAGAAGAGGAAGGAGGAGAAGGAGAAGAGGAAGGAGGAGAAGGAGAAGAAGGAGAACGGGAAGGAGGAGAAGGAGAAGAAGGAGAACGGGAAGGAGGAGAAGGAGAAGAGGAAGGAGGAGAAGGAGAAGAAGGAGAACGGGAATTAGGAGAAGGAGAAGAGGAAGGAGGAGAAGGAGAATAGGAAGGAGGAGAAGGGGAAGAGGAAGAGGAAGGAGGAGATCGAGGAGAAGGGGAAGAGGAAGGTGGATAAGAAGGAGAAGAAGAAAGAGTAGAAGAAGAAAAAGAGAAGGAGGAGAAGAAGAAGAAGTAGGAGAAGGTGGAGAAGGAGGAGGAGGAGAAAGAGGAGAAAGAGAAGGAGAAGAAAAAGGAGGGGAAGAAAAGGAGAATAAGAAGGAAAAGGAGAAAACGAGAAGAATAAAGAGGAGAATGTGAAGAAGAAGGAGAAGGAGGAGGAGAAGAAGAAGGAGAAGGAGGAGAGGAATGGAGAAGAAAATAGGAAAAGATGAAAAAGAAGAAGCAGACAAAGAATGAAAAGTAGAAAAAAAGAAGTGAAATGAGAAGAATAAGTAAAATCACAAAAGAAGCAAAGCAACTAAAGTACCAGCAACAGTGCTGCATTGTACGAGGAAAAGGATGCGACGAAAGGATGGACGAGGACAAGTCGAGGGCTGGTAAACTCCAGAGGGGAATAAAAACGTTTCACGTTATGTTCACACCACCACTAGCAACATCGATTCATCTGTAGACAAGATGGCCGCGGGGCAGTGAGTGGTTTGCTAGAACCCAAGTGTCCAAATTATGGTCCAAGGGAATGAAACGGCTCCCTGCTTCGATTTTTCCGGCCCACAGGGCACACAACTACCGGCAGCAATAAAGCACTAGGGTAGCGCGTGTGTGTTCGCTAGGGGTGACTGAGATGCAGTTGTCCCAGATGCAATATACTTTAGAGGCGTAGCATTTCAAGAAAAGGAGGCAAGAAAGAAAGAAAGAGAAAGAAAGGGGGATAGCAAGATAGAAGGAAAGGAAGAAAGAAAGAAGGATATCAAGATAGAAGGAAAGGAAGAAGGATAGCAAGATAGAAGGAAAGGAAGAAAGAAAGAAGGATAGCAAGATAGAAGGAAAGGAAGAAGGATAGCAAGATAGAAGGAAAGGAAGAAAGAAAGAAGGATAGCAAGATAGAAGGAAAGGAAGAATGGAAGCAAGTCTTTCTGGCGTTCACCCGACGACTGCTAAAGGAATGAGACGTCCTCATCGTCATCCGTCCTTAAAAGCACGTTAGCTTAATGGCCATAGATGCATTGTCTTGTGCTTTACTGATGCATTTCGGCCCAACACTTCCGACTTTAGTACAGCATATATGAGTACAGAGGTTCCCTTCCTTCTTGAACCCTATTCGCTTTGACCAGACTTGACTGGGTAGGCAGTTTCGACAGGGACCGTTAAGACGTAGAGTAGTGTCTGGTTTACTAATCATGGCAGAAGCTGTCAGCTAGGAGTCGCTGAAAGTTGCCTGCTGTGTTGCTGTCGAGCGTCCTGCGAAATAAGCTGTAAAAAAAAATAAAGTAAAGTACCCCCGTCACGCCAGGCGGCGTATAGGGAATATGGTGTTAGTGACCATAATTTTTACAGACCTTCGAGACATGATTTTTGGCGTAATGTGGTCGGCATTACGCCCGTGCCGCTTTACTTTCCAAGAAAAAAAATCCGGTACCCATAAAAGGCTGGGTGAACCTTGAAGCCCTTGAAATGTGGATTTATAGAACAATAGGTAGAATTGGATGGAAAGAAGTGAAAATAAACGATGAAGTTTTAAAACAACTAAAAATAAAAAGAGAACTACTAAACACAATTAGAAAAAGACAAATAAAATTTGTGGGGCATGTTAAAAGACACAACAGCCTAATAAAAGTAATATTTAAAGGGAAAATACAAGGTAAAAGAGGCAGAGGCAGACCAAGACTAACATGGACGAGTAATATCAAAAGATGGGCAAGTCAGCCTATGACAATCTGCACCATCAAAGCAAGAGACAAAGTTGAGTGACGCTCCATGGTAGCCAACCTTCGATGGGGAGACGACACTCAATGATGATGATGATGCACCTGGAATCCATTGATCAGGATCGAACCCGCCCTCTTGTCCTTTGTAGTCCACTTCACTAACCAGTGAGCTATCGCGTCTGCCCACCCTGCGAAGTACGCGAAAGAACGATTAATAATAAATTGTAATAAAATACCATGTTAGGGATGTAATGCTTGCCTTGCTTCTGTAGATGGCAAGCCAGACCGACCCATTGTGAAAGGCGAATCATAAAGGATGCAGCAGCAAACATTTACACCGCCCAATTCTTATCTGATCAGTGAGGCGAATACAACAAATTGTCAGCTTTATATCTATTGACCTTTCGAGCCGTAACCGGCCCATAGGGTGTAGACCAAGATACACCTTCTCCTATATGAATTTTTTGTTCTAGCAGTTTTCTTTTAAAGATATTTTATCAAATCTCGCCATCTGTCTCTGTTCTGTGCAAGCAGTTCTATCTCATTGAGGGAGCCGATTTCTGCTGCTCTTGCCTCTCTCATCAATGTTCTTCTCAATGTCTCCCTGGGTCTTCCTCTTTTTCTTTTACCTGTTGTTTCCCATATGAGGGCTTGCTTTGTTATTCGGTTATTATCTCTTCTCATCACATGTCCACCATATGACCATCGTCTTTTCTTTATTACTGAAGATATTAGTGGTTGATTGGCGATTTCTCTAATTTCCTCGTTTGTTTTGAACTCGTTCCATGCTATACCAAGTATTTTCCTTACACATTTATTTTCGAATGCGTTCAACTGTGTTTCTATATCTCTTGTTGTTTTCCAGCTTTCACACGCATACGTAAGGGTTGATAGCACATTTGATTTGAATAGTCTAAGTTTTGTGTTTGTGCTGATAAGTTTTGATTTCCACAACTTTTCAAGGCTTCTGAAAGACATTGCTGCTTTAGCCAGTCTGATTCTAATTTCTTTGCTCGTATCCCCTTCTCGATCAATGTGACTTCCAAGATAGATAAAGTGGAAACACAGCTTTATATGCGTGTAGTTTATTCCTTTGACGAAACCGAAAATAAAAAACATACAAGTTGTAAGTAAAAAGTAAAGTACCCCCGTCACGCCAAGTGCCGTATAGGGAATATGGTGTTAGTGACCATAAATTTTACAGACCTTCAGCACATGATTTTTGGGGTAATGTGGTCAGTATTACGCCCGTGCCGCTTTACTTTCCCAGAAAAAATCCGGTACCCATTAAAGTTTGGGTGAACCGGAAGCCGCCGGTTGGGATCGAACCCTACCTCTTGTCCTTTGTAGTCCAGTTCACTAACCACTGACTATCGCAGCTCCCATACAGGTTGTAATGAATAAAATCAACTTATTAGACATAAAGTGAATTAAATCAACTTATAGACATAAAGTGAATGAAAGCAACTTATTAGACATAAAGTGAATAAAATCAACTTATTAGACATAAAGTGAATAAAATCAACTTATTAGACATAAAGTGAATAAAATCAACTTATAGAGATAAAGTGAATAAAATCACCTTATTAGACATAAAGTGAATAAAATCAACTTATAGACATAAAGTGAATAAAATCAACTTATTAGACATAAAGTGAATGAAATCAACTTATGGACATAAAGTGAATAAAATCAACTTATTAGACATAAAGTGAATAAAATCAATTTATTGGACATAAAGTGAATAAAATCAACTTATAGACATAAAGTGAATGAAAGCAACTTATTAGACATAAAGTGAATAAAATCAACTTATTAGACATAAAGTGAATAAAATCAACTTATAGACATAAAGTGAATGAAAGCAACTTATTAGACATAAAGTGAATAAAATCAACTTATAGACATAAAGTGAATGAAAGCAACTTATTAGACATAAAGTGAATAAAATCAACTTATTAGACATAAAGTGAATGAAATCAACTTATTAGACATAAAGTGAATAAAATCAACTTATTAGACATAAAGTGGATGAAAGCAACTAATTAGACATAAAGTGAATGAAAGCAACTTATTAGACATAAAGTGAATGAAAGCAACTTATTAGACATAAAGTGAATGAAAGCAACTTATTAGACATAAAGTGAATCCCATAAATGTATTCAATATAGCTCGCTAATTGAAAGAAGGTGAATGTATTGTAATCAATTTGATGGATCAAAGTCAATGTAATGCAATTGTTGGATCAAAGTGAATGTAATAAAGTAAAATTGTTGGGTCAAAGTGAAGATAACTATCTAGTTAGATCAAAGTGAATGTACTGACATTGTTGGATCAATGTGAATGTAATCAAATTGTAGGATCAAAACTAAGGTAATAAAATACAATTGTTGGATCAAAGTGAAGGTAACTACCTAGTTGGATCAAAGTGAAGGTAATAAAATACAATTGTTGGATCAAAGTGAAGGTAATAAAATACAATTGTTGGATCAAAGTGAAGGTAACTATCTAGTTGGATCAAAGAGAATGTACTCACGTTGTTGGATCAATGTGAATGTAATCAAATTGTTGGATCAAAGTGAATGTAATTAATTTGTTGATCTAATGTATGATGACTGTGTAAACACATAAACGTTAGAACATCAGAAAGACATATCAAACTGCCTCACAAATTTGAAATCAGTATCAATTCAAATGCTCGTTTCTGTCCAATTAATTTTTTACCGCTGTGCTTTTCTGTCAGATGTACTTATTCGTCTGGGGTACTTTTTCAGTAATAGTACTTTTTGTACTCTTCAAATTTTGGGTTTTTTTTCTGTTTGTACAGTTTCCACAAACACAGTTAAAAAGCAGCATAAAAGAACTCAGTCTGAACAGTATAAAAACAAAGGTAATGGTCATATCGAAGAAAGAAATCACCACCATGCAACATAAAAATATGTTGAAAAAAATGCACAATAATATAAATATGAGGGTGCTCCACAGAAATATAAAAGAAACAGAAAAGCTCAGGCCAATGTAACGTTTAAGAAATGAGAAAAACATCTTGAGCAGCAAGTATATCCTATATAAGAGAATTCGTCGGTGCTATAAAAAGCCAATTCTGACCTATGCAAGTGAATCATGGACAGTAAACAAACTAATGAAAATGCGAGTAGAGACTACAGAGATGGAATTTCTCAGAAGAATGTTCAGAGTTCCCTTGTCAGCTGCAGCGTTCAAAATGATGACATTTTTAAAGAGGCCAGCACACACAAAAAAAGAGCTCGTTAAAAAAAACAAAAACATCAGAAAGTAAAAATCCACATATTTCTGGCACATCATGAAGAGTAGAAAGTTGGATTACTTGATTACAACTAGTAAAATAGAGGGAAAGAGAGATTGCGGACGACAAAGAGAGATGATACTATATAGTTTGGTGTCATGGCATTGTAAAAAGTCAACAACGGAATTGATCCGATGAACTATGAGCAGAGCATCGTGGAAGGACATGATCGCCTGCGCCAGTTGGTATTGTAAGTGATGATTATAACGTTTCTAATAATGATACGTTTTTCCCTGTGATAGTTTTCAGTGGTTGTCTATATCATTTGTAGTCTTGTATAGTTTTGTAAAAAGTATTACTTTCTATCATTGGTACTTTTGTGTAGTTTTGTCAATAGTATTACTTTCTATCGTTGGTACTTTTGTGTAGTTTTGTAAAAAGTATTACTTTCTATCATTGGTACTTTTGTGTAGTTTTGTCAATAGTATTACTTTCTATCGTTGGTACTTTTGTGTAGTTTTGTAAAAAGTATTACTTTCTATCGTTGGTACTTTTGTGCAGTTTTGTATAAAGTATTACTTTCTCTCGTTGGTAATTTTGTAAAAAAAAGTATTACTTTCTATCGTTGGTACTTTTGTGTAGTTTTGTCAATAGTATTACTTTCTATCGTTGGTACTTTTGTGTAGTTTTGTAAAAAGTATTACTTTCTATCGTTGGTACTTTTGTGCAGTTTTGTATAAAGTATTACTTTCTCTCGTTGGTACTTTTGTAAAAAAAAGTATTACTTTCTATCGTTGGTACTTTTGTGTAGTTTTGTCAAAAGTATTACTTTCTATCGTTGGTACTTTTGTGTAGTTTTGTAAAAAGTATTACTTTCTATCGTTGGTACTTTTGTGTAGTTTTGTATAAAGTATTACTTTCTATCGTTGGTACTTTTGTGCAGTTTTGTATAAAGTATTACTTTCTATCGTTGGTACTTTTGTGTAGTTTTGTAAAAAGTATTACTTTCTATCGTTGGTACTTTTGTGTAGTTTTGTAAAAAGTATTACTTTCTATCGTTGGTACTTTTGTGTAGTTTTGTAAAAGTATTACTTTTTATCATTGGTACTTTTGTGTAGTTTTGTCAATAGTATTACTTTCTATCGTTGGTACTTTTGTGTAGTTTTGTAAAAAGTATTACTTTCTATCATTGGTACCTTTGTGTAGTTTTGTATAAAGTATTACTTTCTCTCGTTGGTACTTTTGTAAAAAAAAAGTATTACTTTCTATCGTTGGTACTTTTGTGTAGTTTTGTCAAAAGTATTACTTTCTATCGTTGGTACTTTTGTGTAGTTTTGTAAAAAGTATTATTTCTATCGTTGGTACGTTTGTGTAGTTTTGTATAAAGTATTACTTTCTATCGTTGGTACTTTTGTGCAGTTTTGTATAAAGTATTACTTTCTATCGTTGGTACTTTTGTGTAGTTTTGTAAAAAGTATTACTTTCTATCGTTGGTACTTTTGTGTAGTTTTGTAAAAAGTATTACTTTCTATCATTGATACTTTTGTGTAGTTTTGTAAAAAGTATTACTTTCTATCATTGGTACTTTTGTGTATTTTTTTAAACCAGATGGTCCATATATCATTGATACTTTTTTTTTTAAATTCGTTTACCTTTGTTAGTTTTCTCCCAAGGATAATTCTACCAGGGATATTTCTAACAGGGATACTTCTAACAGAGATATTTCTAACAAGGATACTTCTAACAAGGATACTACTAACACGGATATTTTTAACAGAGATACGTCTACCAGGGATACTTCTATCACGGCTACTTCTAACAGTGATACTTTTAAGAGGGATGCTTCTATCAAGGATACTTCTAACAGGAGTATTTTTAATAAGGACACTAATATCAATGATACTTTTAATAGGGATATTTCTAACATGAGTACATTTTTTAGCCAGGTGCATTTTTAAACATGGATACTTTTATCAGTGATTTTTTTTTTTAAATAAGAGGCACTTTTATTTCCTAACAAATGGGGTTTTTCCATTATGGGTACTTTTGTAATACAGGTACTTTTAATATATTGCTCCTATTGGAGTGTTATGATCCATTTTTGAGAATAGAAACAAGAAAAAGAGTTCTTAAATGTTATGTAGAGTCAGTCTCAACATATAGATGCGAATCATGGACAATAGAACAACAGACAAGAAAATCACTGGAGTCTGTAGAAATGTGGTTTAACAGAAGAATGTTGAGAGTACCATGGACAGCTAAGAAGAGTAATGAAGATGTTCTGAGAGAGGTCAAAGCAAAAAGAGAGCTAATTTCCAATATTAGGAAGAAACAATCATCATTTTTTGGCCATGTAATGAGGAGAGAACAACTGGAATATATTGTAACAACTGGGAAATTTGAGGGAAGAAGAGAAAGAGGAAAACAAAGAGAAAAAATAACAGACAGATTAAGAGAATGGCTTGGTAGAAGGTCAATAACAGAAATGATAAATAGCTGCCGAGATCGAAAGTTGTGGAGAGACATGATCACCTACGCCAGTAGGCCCGGTACTTGATGATGATGATGATGATGATAAGAGTAAAGAGAGCCGCGATAGCTCAGTGGTTAGTGAACTGGACTACAAAGGACAAGAATAGGGTTCGATCTCAACCGACGGTTTCCTGGCTCACCCAGCCTTAAATGGGTACCTGATTTTTTTTCTGGGAAAATAAAGCGACACGGGCGTAATACCGACCACATTACCCAAAAATCATGTGCTGATTCTGTAAAATGTATGGTCACTAACACCATAGTCCCTATACGCCACTTGGCGTGACGGGGCTCTTTACTTACTTACTTATAGGAGTATTACTTTAATATAATTTGACTGTTTGAATTTATAAATATCACTGTTAACTGTTTATTAAAAGTATTTAGCACTGTTAACTGTTTATTAAAAGTATTTAGCACTGTTAACTGTTTATTAAAAATATTTAGCACTGTTAACTGTTTATTAAAAGTATTTAGCACTGTTAACTGTTTATTAAAAGTATTTAGCACTGTTAACTGTTTATTAAAAGTATTTAGCACTGTTAACTGTTTATTAAAGTATTTAGCACTGTTAACTGTTTATTAAAAGTATTTAGCACTGTTAACTGTTTATTAAAAGTATTTAGCACTGTTAACTGTTTATTAAAAGTATTTAGCACTGTTAACTGTTTATTAAAAGTATTTAGCACTGTTAACTGTTTATTAAAAGTATTTAGCACTTTCTTCACCCGAGGATTGGAAATACCAGTCCTCGTTTTAGAGGTTTGTCGATGCGGGCAAGGAATAGATCAAAGGGAGGAAAGCTATCATTGGATAATTAGATACCAGAAGAGGGGAGGGCAGTGAAAGATAGGAGAAAACGGAGGGGTAAAAGAGGAAAACTTCAGAGGGAGCTGTGGAGGCAATCATTGGACATTTTGATGTGTTACGGGAGATAGATTAAAGAGGATGGAGAAATGAGTGATAGATAGGAGAAGAGAGTGAAGAAGAGGGTTAAATGAGGAGGAAGAGATAATTTGATAACTATGTGTGTGTGTGGGGGGGGGGGATGTGAGAGATAAAACAGGAAGGGGTGAGAGGTTGAATTGGAAATTAAAGGGAAGGGAGACAGATAATTTGATATGTAGATGTAGGATGCGAGTGGGAGAGAGAGAGATGACACAGTAAAAAAGACTAGATAAACAGAATAAATTTGTACCCGTTTTAGTGTAGGTTATATGTGGGTACATATGTGGGTTCAGTGAGAGATATACAGACAGAGATACAATCAAACGGGTTGACAGAAGACAAAGTAGACGGGTATACAGACATAGAAATGAGACGGACAGACAGACAGAAAAGCAGACAGACAGACAAGCAGACGAGGAGACAGTTAAACAAAAGGAGATGGGTGGACAGAGAAGCAGACGGGCAGACAGACAGACAGACAGACAGACAAAGAAACAGGCAAGCAGACAGACAGACAAAGTATACGGGCAGACAAATAGATAAGCAGACGAGTAGACAGATATATAAAGGTGATGGCAGACAGACAAGCAGACATATAGACAAGCAGACGAACAGACAAGCAGACAAACAGACAGACAGTGAAGCAGGCGTGCAAACAAACAGTCACGCAGAAAAGCAGACCGACAGACTGGCAAACAGACAGACAAATGGATGGACATATATATGTGTAAATGTATGATATATGTAAGGCAGAGACAGATACAGAGAGAGAGAGGGGGAGAGAGACAGAGAGAAAGAAAGTGAGAGAGAGAAACAAAAGCCTAGCCTAATATGAACATTAGATAAACATAATGTAATTATTCCCGCTCCGTGGAGATTCTTTATGTCGGGTTGACGAACTTGCAGCACGCGGACACGTGAGGCTCGCGTCAATAAAAAAAATATATATATTGGGCACGAAGTTTGCGGTTCTATCTGCCAAGTATCCGAATACCAGCCTGTTATGTGTGAATTTATAATTAGGCACTGAATTAGCTAATAAAAATATGATGAATCACTCTACAGAACAAGCGGTGCAGCGCTGTAGTAGTTATACAAATGTTACATTCATCATCATCATCATTGAGTGTCGTTTCCAAATCGAAGGATGGTTATCATGGAGCGCCATTTTGTTCTATCTCTTGTTTTGATGGGAGCCGCAATAGCTCAGTGGTTAGTGAACTGGACTACAAAGGACAAGGGGTAGGGTTCGATTCCAACCGACGGCTTCCGGGTTCACCCAGCCTTAAATGGGTACCGGATATTTTTCTGGGAAAGTAAAGCGGTATGAGCGTAATACCAACCACATTACCCCAAAAATCATGTGCCGAAGGTCTGTAAAATTTATGGTCACTAACACCATATTCCCTATACGCCACTTGGCGTGACGGGTCACTAACACCATATTCCCTATACGCCACTTGGCGTGACGGGTCACTAACACCATATTCCCTATATGCCACTTGGCGTGACGGGGGTACTTGACTTTTTTACTTGCTTTGATGGTGCAGGTTGTCATAAGCTGACTTATCGATCTTTTGATGTTACTCGTCCACGTTAGTCTTGGTCTGCTTCTTTTACCTTGTGTTTTCCCTTTCATGTAGTAGGCTGTTGTGTCTTTTAACATGACCCAAAAATCTAATTTGTCTAGTTTGAATTGTGTTTAGTAGTTCTCTTTTCATTTTTAGTTGTTTTAAGACTTCAACGTTTGTTTTCACTTCTTTCCAACCAATTCTACCTATTCTTCTATAAATCCACATTTCAAATGTTTGATTTGCCTCTGCGGCAACCATCCCTGCTCTCAGCAGCGAGGCCCAGCTTGAAACGTCAATTACTCATCGACGGGAAAAATATGAGTACCTACGAAGACGGATTTGTCTGCCTGTGCGGCGAGGGACCCGCCTATAGTCATAACGTTGGACATTTACATAATTTATGGAAGATGTCCTGAAGCTAGTACATTCCACTCATTCTTGAAATTGCTTTTAACGGGTAGATGGTATGCTTCCAGCATCATCATCTTCATTATAAAGTGTCGGGCCTGCTGGCGTAGGTGATCACGTCTCTTCACAACTTTCGATCTCGACAGTTATTTATCATTTCTGTTGTTGACCTTCTGCCAAGCCATTCTCTTAAGCTGTCTGTTATTTTTTTTCTTTTTGCTTCCCTCTATCTCTTCGTCCCTCAATTTTTCCAGTTGTTACAATATACTCCAGTTGTTCTCTTCTCATTACATGGCCAAAAAATGATGATTGTTTCTTCTTAATATTGGAAATTAGCTCTCATTTTGATTTGGCCTCTTTCAGAAAGTTTTCATTACTCTTCTTAGCTGTCCATGGTTTTCTCAACATGTTTACGGCACTCGGAAGAAAAAATCCACAAATAATCAACAACATAATAAAAAAAAACAAAGAACGATATACAGCACAGTACTTTCTTTTTCTTCATTAGTGACGTCACCATACAGCTTGTCCCAGTTTGGCACCGGTGATGGCAACAAAAGTGTTCTCTGTTTATTACATGATGGGCATGATTGTAGCAGATGTTCAGCAGTTCCTGTGCTACAGTCACGCCCATCAGAGGTTCCTATCTTCATGTTGTTGATAATGTGGTACTTCAAGCACCAGAGCTGGAAGTTGTCAGCGACCGACAGCTGTTAGCTTGCGCCAGGATCGGTGAACCAAAACCATCCAGACCCTGCTCCACCTCTCCGCGGTGCCTCTAAAAACAGACTAACCTGTCTAGTCTGGCCAAGCGAGTAGGGATCGAAGAGGGAAGCCAACCCGGTGCTCAAAAATGTCGTGCTGAAGTCGGATGAGTTGGGCCGAAAGGCGCAAATATCACTGTTATACTGCAAACCACAACACAACGCAGACACACCCACTTAACGTCCTTTTAAGGGCGGATGATGAGGAAGTATGTTGAGAATACCATGGGCAGCTATGAAGAGTAATGAAAATGTTGTGGGAGAGGTCAAAGCAAAAAGAGAACTAATTTACAATATTAGGAAGAAACAATCATAATTTTTTGGCCATGTAATGAGAAGAGAACAACTGGAATATATTGTAACAACTGGAAAAATTGAGGGACGAAGAGACATAGGGAAGCAAAGGGGAAAATACCAGACAGCTTAAGAGAATGGCTTGGCAGAGGGTCAACAACAGAAATGATGAAGAACTGTCGAGATCGAAATATGTAGAGAGACATGATCACCTACGCCAGTAGGCCCGGTACTTGATGATGATAATGAGGAATTCTATAGTCGCCTAGAATACTCTAGAATACTGCAGTCATCGGGCGAACGCAAGCAAGCAATCTTAAATAGTCTAGACCTTCCTTAGAGGATTACCGATGTTCAGCGACGAAGTCAACGTTACTTATGGACATGTACGGAGTGCAATGATGATGGCCCGCAAATAACTCAATGTCTTTTTTTTTAAAGACAAATCACTACACCAGACAATTACAAGTGTCATAAAAAGTATCATTATGGGGACTGGTTGGTCTCGAGGCAATTTGGGATTTTTATTTGTGACTTCTCTCTGCGGCAACCACCCCTGGTCTCAGCAGGATGCCCTGGTCTTGTTTGAACTGTATTTAGTAGTTCTATGTTCATTTTTAGTTGTTTTAAGACTTCATTGTTTGTTTTAATTTCTTTCCATCAAATTCTACCTATTCTTCTATAAATCCACATTTCAAAGGCTTGACTTCCCTCTGCGGCAACCACCTGTGCTCCCAGTAGTGAAGCTAAGCTTGAAACGTCAATTACTCATGGACGGAAAAAAATATGAGTACCTCCGAAGAAGGGGTAATCTGCCTGTGCGGCGAGGGACCCGTGTGCACACGGCTGCAAGGGAAAAACGGATTAACACGCACAAATCAGTTTCTATTCTCTAGGGACTTCGTCAGAGGTAAAAAAGTTGGCGAACGCAAAAAAGAAAACAAACAAAAAATGTCAATTTCGGTCTTCGTTTTCTTCTAAGAACGTCACATGCGAGCCGAAACGTCATTATTTTGTTTCATTTTGTGTTCATTTTGTGTTCATTTTCTGTTCATTTTGTGTTCATTTTGTGTTCATTTTGTGTTCATTTTGTGTTCATTTTCTGTTCATTTTGTGTTCATTTTCTGTTCATTTTCTGTTCATTTTCTGTTCATTTTGTGTTCATTTTGTGTTCATTTTCTGTTCATTTTCTGTTCATTTTGTGTTCATTTTCTGTTCATTTTCTGTTATGCTGTCACCCCATGCTGTGTTAGAGTGTACGTTACACCCCACCACTTGCTCCTTGCTATCAGCTTTACCGCAGCACTGCAGTTATTTCCCTGTTCCCTATTTGAATCTATTGTGGCCAGTCCGGAGTGTAAAACTCACTTGTTCTTTCCTAATGAGCTGGCAGTAGGCATCATTTTTTTGGCAGCCCTGGTATTTTGCGTTCTATTTGTTCATGTATTTGTTTTTGACAAATCTCTTGAATTGCTCATAAGTCGAACGTGTATCTGGCTGGTCTAACTTTCCAACTTCCTTAGCCAACCTGTAACGGAGTTCAACCGAGTCCTCTCTCTGGGTGCCCAACCTGTCCTGACAAATACCTTTTACATTCAAATTAAATCTACAACATCATACCTCTTACATTCAAATTAAATCTACAACATCATACCTCTTACATTCAAATTACATCTACAACATCATACCTCTTACATTCAAATTAAATCTACAACATCACACCTCTTACATTCAAATTAAATCTACAACATCATACCTCTTACATTCAAATTAAATCTACAACATCATACCTCTTACATTCAAATTAAATCTACAAAATCATACCTCATACATTCACATTAATCTACCACCTCATACCACTTACATTCACATTAATCTACCTCCTCATACCTCTTACATTTACATTAATCTACAACTTCATAATAAAAAAAAAAGTAATGTGCCCCAGTCACGCCAAGTGGCATATAAGGAATATGGTGTTAGTGACCATAAATTTTACAGACCTTCAGCACATGATTTTTGGGGTAATGTGGTCGGTATTACGCCCGTGCCGCTTTACTTTCCCAGAAAAAAATCCGGTACCCATTTAAAGCTGGGTGAACCAGAAGCCGTCGGTTGAAAACGAACCCTACCCCTTGTCCATTGTAGTCCAGTCCACTAACCACTGAGCTATCGCGGCTCCCCTACCACCTCATACCTCTTATATTCTCATGAATCTACCACCTCATACCTCTTAAATTAACATTAATCTAATATCTCATACATTCACATTAATTCACCAGCCTATACCCCATACATTCACATTAATTTACCACCCCATACCCCATACATTCACATTAATCCACCACGTAATACCTCATACATTCACATTAATCCACCACATTATACCTTATACATTCACATTAATCCGCCACGTAATATCTCATACATTTACATTAATCCACCACATAATACCTCACACATTCACATTAATCAACCACCTCATACATTCACATTAATCAACACGTAATACCTCATACATTCACATTAATCAACCACCTCATACATTCACAACAATCTATCACCTCATACATTCACATTAATCCACCACCTCATACATTCACATTAATCTACCACCTCATACATTCACATCAATCTATCACCTCATACATTCACATTAATCTAACACCTCATACATTCACATTAATTTTCCACCTCATACATTCACATTAATCCAACACCTCATACATTCACATTAATCCACCACCTCATAAATTCACATAAATAACCACCGCATACAATCACATCAATCTATCACCTCATACATTCACATTAATCCACCACCTCATACATTCACATTAATCTACCACCTCATACATTCACATTAATCTACCACCTCATACATTCAAATTAATCTGTCACCTCATATATTCGCATTTTTCTAACACCTCATACATTCACATTAATCCACCACCTCATACATTCACATTAATCTACCACCTCATACATTCACATCAATCAACCACCTCATACATTCACATTAATCTAACACCTCATACATTCATATTAATCTATCACCTCATACATTCACATTAATCCACCACCTCATACATTCACATTAATCTACCACCTCATACATTCACATCAATCTATCACCTCATACATTCACATTAATCTAACACCTCATACATTCACATTAATTTTCCACCTCATACATTCACATTAATCCAACACCTCATACATTCACATTAATCTACCACCTCATAAATTCACATAAATAACCACCGCATACAATCACATCAATCTATCACCTCATACATTCACATTAATCCACCACCTCATACATTCACATTAATCTACCACCTCATACATTCACATTAATCTACCACCTCATACATTCAAATTAATCTGTCACCTCATATATTTACATGTTTCTAACACCTCATACATTCACATTAATCCACCACCTCATACATTCACATTAATCTACCACCTCATACATTCACATCAATCAACCACCTCATACATTCACATTAATCTAACACCTCATACATTCATATTAATCTACCACCTCATACATTCACATTAATCTAACACCGCATACATTCACATTAATCTAACACCTCATACATTCACATTAATCCACCACCTCATACATTCACATTAATCCACCACCTCATACATTCACATTAATCCACCACCTCTAACTAAAAACCTACCAGTCACACTGAACTACTTTGTCAGTTAACACAGTCACGTGATAATAACACACAACTTTTCCACCCTCGAAACTTCCTCGTCTCTTCCTTGATAATACACCGCCTTTCCGAATTCTCCCTCCCAGTATCGATTCCTTCCACAGACTCGCCGGTTTCCAATTTTCTCACAAATATTCAAAGTCCACCTTTTTCCTCGAGGGATTGTTTCTTTTCGTGCACTAGTCTCTCTCTCTCTCTTTCTCTCTCTCTCTCTCTCTCTCTCTCTCTCTCTCTCTCTCTCTCTCTCTCTCTCTCTCTCTCTCTCTCCTCCGAGTGCCATTACACCCACCGTCTTTGTAATATTTTGGCAGATTTTCAGTCTGGATACGCCTTGAAGTTGAACTTAAACCTGGCCCGAGTTGTAGAAGCTGATGAAAGAACGATATGTGTGTGCCAATCCGGCAAGTTCAGAGAACATCGGCGTGAAAGCCGCGGTGGTAGAGTTGTTAGAGCTGTCGTTTAATGAACAGAGGGATCCTAGTTCAGTTCTCGAATTTGATATTTCCCTCGTTTGGGCTGACACGGTTTCGAGGTTCACCCGGGCTCTGAGAATGGGTACCTAAAGTTTTCTCTGAGAAAGTAGGGCGGCGTGGCGTGATACTGACCGCATTAGCCATAAATGCGCAAGTGGTTATTGAAGAATTTAGGCACTAGCTCCATATTGGGCACTAGTTCCATATTGGGCACTAGT
This sequence comes from Megaustenia siamemsis, assembly GCA_032433765.1. Classification (NCBI taxonomy): domain Eukaryota; kingdom Metazoa; phylum Mollusca; class Gastropoda; order Stylommatophora; family Ariophantidae; genus Megaustenia; species Megaustenia siamemsis. The sequence goes on along the minus strand of JAVIAB010000145.1, from coordinate 40,545,076 downwards.
TCCATATTGGACACTAATTCAATATTGGACACTAGTTCCATATTGGGCACTAGTTCAATATTGGGCACTAATTCCATATTGGGCACCAGTTCCATATTGGGCACTAGTTCAATATTGGACACTAACTCCATATTGGGCACTAGTTCCATATTGGGCACTAGTTCAATATTGGGCACTAGTTCCATATTGGGCACCAGTTCCATATTGGGCACTAGTTCAATATTGGACACTAACTCCATATTGGGCACTAGTTCCATTTTGGGCACTAGTTCAATATTGGGCACTAGTTCCATATTGGGCAGCAGTTCCATATTGGGCACTAGTTCAATATTGGGCACTAGTTCCATATTGGACACTAACTCCATATTGGGCACCAGTTCCATATTGGGCACCAGTTCCATATTGGGCACTAGTTTCATATTGGACACTAACTCCATATTGGGCACCAGTTCCATATTGGGCACTAGTTCAATATTGGGCACTTGTTCCATATTGGGCACTAGTTCCATATTGGACACTAACTCCATATTGGGCACCAGTTCCATATTGGGCACTAGTTGAATATTGGGCACTAGCTCCATATTGGGCATAGTTCTATATTGGGCACTAGTTGAATATTGGGCACTAGCTCCATATTGGGCACTAGTTCCATATTGGGCACTAGTTTCATATTGGGCACTAGTTCCATATTGGGCACTAGATCCATATTGGACATTAACTCCATATTGGGCACTAGTTCCATATTGGACATTAACTCCATATTGGGCACTAGTTCCATATTGGACACTAACTCCATATTGGGCACTAATTCCATATTGGGCACTAGTTCCATATTGGGCACTAGTTCCATATTAGACATTAACTCCATATTGGGCACTAGTTCCATATTGGACATTAACTCCATATTGGGCACTAGTTCCATATTGGACACTAGTTCCATATTGGGCACTAGCTCCATATTGGGCACTAGCTCCATATTGGGCACTACTTCCATATTGGGCACTAACTCCATATTGGGCACTAGTTCCATATTGGACATTAACTCCATATTGGGCACTAGTTCCATATTGGACACTAACTCCATATTGGTTACTAGCTCCATATTCGGCACTATTTCCATATTGGACATTAACTCCATAATGGGCACTAGTTCCATATTGGACACTAACTCCATATTGGGCACTAGTTCCATATTGGGCACTAGTTCCATATTGGACATTAACTCCATATTGGGCACTAGTTCCATATTGGACACTAACTTCATATTGGGCACTAGCTCCATATTGGGCACTAGTTCCATATTGGACATTAACTCCATATTGGGCACTAGTTCCATATTGGACATTAACTCCATATTGGGCACTAGTTCCATATTGGACACTAACTTCATATTGGACACTAACTCCATATTGGGCACTAGTTCCATATTGGACATTAACTCCATATTGGGCACTAGCTCCATATTGGGCACTAGCTCCATATTGGGCACTAACTCCATATTTGGCACTACTTCCATAATGGGCACTAACTCCATATTGGGCACTAGTTCCATATTAGGCACCAACTCCATATTGGGCACTAGCTCCATATTGGGCAGTAACTCCATATTGGGCACTAGTTCCATTTAGGCACCAACTCCATATTGGGCACTAGTTCCATATTGGACAGTAACTCCATATTAGGCACTAGTTCCATATTAGGCACCAACTCCATATTGGGCACTAGCTCCATATTGGTCACTAACTCCATATTTGGCACTACTTCCATATTGGGCACTTACTCCATATTGGGCACTAGTTCCATATTAGGCACCAACTCCATATTTGGCACTAGTTCCATATTAGGCACTAACTCTATATCTGGCACTAGTTCCATATTAGGCACCAACTCCATATTGGGCACTAGTTCCATATTGGGCATTAACTCCATATCTGGCACTAGTTCCATATTAGGCACCAACTCCATATTGGGCACTAGTTCCATATTGGGCACTAACTCCATATTGGGCACTAGTTCCATATTAGGCACCAACTCCATATTGGGCACTAGTTCCATATTAGGCACTAACTCCATATTGGGCACTAGTTCCATATTAGGCACTAACTCCATATTGGGCATTAGTTCCAGATTAGTCACTAACTCCATATTAGGCACCAACTCCATATTGGGCACTAGTTCCATATTGGGCACTAACTCCATATTAGGCACCAACTCCATATTGGGCACTAGTTCCATATTGGGCACTAGTTCCATATTGGGCACTAACTCCTTATTGGGCACTAACTTCATATCCTCCATAAACGGCCTGTCGGATTTGCAGGAATTTACGAGTGGAAGAAGTTTATGGGAAAGCGTTGTGATTAGTTTAGTTTAGTTTAGTTTAGTTTAGTTTAGTTTAGTTTAGTTTAGTTTAGTTTAGTTTAGTTTAGTTTAGTTTAGTTTAGTTTAGTTTAGTTTAGTTTAGTTTAGTTCTGTTCTGTGTTGATGTGTGTTTTCTTCTATTTCTTCCTCTCTGGCGACTCCAGTCTTGACCTAATGTTCGCACAGTCCGAAAATGGTTGTAGATTTATGATCCCTGACTGAATCATTAGCTCTCACTTCCTCCCTGAGGGCATTCATAATGTCTATCAGGTCCACAGCACGTCCGCCATCAACGGCAGTAGTTTCAGTCTGTCTGTCATCTCGTTTATTTCCTTTCACACCGTGCGTATCCAGGCTCGAAAGTAAAACATATACCAACTAATCATGAGCTTCCATGGATGAAAGTGAAACATATACCAGCTGGTCATGAGCTTCCAGGAATGAAAGTGAAACATATACCAGCTGGTCTTGAGGTTCCATGGACGAAAGTGAAACATATACCAGCTGGTTCTGAGTTCTTTGGTTATATGGTTATTTGGTTATGGAAGGCTCCGGTATCACTGCAAACGAATTAAAATCCATAATTGCTCAACCGCCCGTGTCAGCCTAATCATCCGAATTAATATCTCATCTCCCAAACAAAGAAAGGTAACTGTAGTCCCCATCGTAGCAGTCTCAGCACACACCAAAAGACATAAGGCGTACCCGCGCAGAAAGTTAACACAGCCAACTGCTCCCTGTCATACGATTTCATCGTAAACAATTGGAATATCGAAACATTATCAAAACAGATGAGACACACAGCTCACAGTGTGCACAGAGCACTTAACTCAGTAGCTCCTGCAACAAGCCGGGCTTGGAATATGAGGAAACTGCAACAAGGAACACTTTTTCATATATAGTCTTCAATTATTCCTGCCGCCTATCCACCATATACCGGAAGTTCCCTGAGCTCTTTAGAAACACCAACCACTGTCTTCGAACCTAGTTCCTTTCGAACCTCCTAACCAAGTTCATAGAGTCACTCAGAAAACAGACAGGAGTTAAAGGTTGTGCTGTGTATTCAACCAAGAAGCTTATAGATCACGTCACTAATGCTCTATCTAATGCTTTTCTTTCTTCCCTTCCTCACTCGTACTCCTTCAGATATCCAGGCAGTAGTCCTTAAAGTATAGAGGAAGTGATCCTTCACGTATAGAGGGAGTAATCCTTCAGGTATCGAGGGAGTAATCCTTCAAGTATAGAGGGAGTAATCCTTCAAGTATCGAGGGAGTAATCCTTCAAGTATCGAGGGAGTAATCCTTCAAGTATCGAGGGAGTAATCCTTCAAGTATCGAGGGAGTAATCCTTCAAGTATCGAGGGAGTAATCCTTCAAATATAGAGGGAGTAATCCTTCAAGTATCGAGGGAGTAATCCTTCAAGTATCGAGGGAGTAATCCTTCAAGTTTCGAAGGAGTAATCCTTCAAGTATAGAGGGAGTAATCCTTCAAGTATCGAGGGAGTAATCCTTCAAGTATCGAGGGAGTAATCCTTCAAGTATAGAGGTAGTAATCCTTCAAGTATAGAGGAAGTAATCCTTCAAGTATCGAGGGAGTAATCCTTCAAGTATCGAAGGAGTAATCCTTCAAGTATAGAGGGAGTAATCCTTCAAGTATCGAGGGAGTAATCCTTCAAGTATAGAGGGAGTAATCCTTCAAGTATCGAAGGAGTAATCCGTCAAGTATGGAGGGAATAATCCTTCAAGTATCGAGGGAGTAATCCTTCAAGTATAGAGGGAGTAATCCTTCAAGTATCGAAGGAGTAATCCGTCAAGTATAGAGGGAGTAATCATTCAAGTATCGAAGGAGTAATCCTTCAAGTATAGAGGGAGTAATCCTTCAAGTATCGAAGGAGTAATCCTTCAAGTATAGAGGGAGTAATCCTTCAAGTATCGAAGGAGTAATCCTTCAAGTATAGAGGGAGTAATCCTTCAAGTATCGACGGAGTAATCCTTCAAGTATCGAGGGAGTAATCCTTCAAGTATAGAGGGAGTAATCCTTCAAGTATCGAGGGAGTAATCCTTCAAGTATCGAGGGAGTAATCCTTCAAGTATCGAGGGAGTAATCCTTCAAGTATAGAGGAAGTAATCCTTCAAGTATCGAGGTAGTTCTATTTCAAGTAGTGAGGTAGTTCTCCTTCAAGTATCGAGGGACTAATCCTTCAAGTATCGATGGAGTAATCCTTCAAGTTCTGAAGGAGTAATCCTTCCAGTATCGAGGGAGTAATCCTTCAAGTATAGAGGGAGTAATCCTTCAAGTATAGAGGGAGTAATCCTTCAAGTATCGAGGGAGTAATCCTTCAAGTATAGAGGGAGTAATCCTTCAAGTATCGAGGTAGATACACACTTCTGGTTCTCGTCCTTCTGCCGTTTCCAATAATTCTCAATTGATGTTGTTGTAGCGTTTCTTTGATGTTATTGTCCATGTTACTCTGCACCTGCCTCTCCCACTTCTCATCTTTCAATATATGTTTTGTTTGGTCAGAAATCACGCATGTTTTTCTAGACGGTGAACCAGTTTACTTGTTGTTTCTATACGTAGCTTATGATTTCTTTGTCATTTCCTGTGAAAGAACTGAACACCTTTGGAATTGCCATAAGTGCAATAACTTAAATAAAATTAGTAATGAGGAAATGTGTAAAGAATATAGTGCACAAAGAGAAGTAACTCCACCGCGTTTTAGAAATAGCGAGTTACCTTTCCTTGGCCATGACGTAAGCAGAGAAAAACTGAAAATAATGTAGCCCAGGGAAATAGAGGAGAAGCAAACAAGAGGAAGTGGAGGACAAACAAATATTAGCCAAGTAGCTTTGAATTGCAAAAACAAACATTATACAGTAGAACTGACGCATAGAAAGAAACTAAAAGAATAATTGATGGCATGGGGAAAGATAAACAGTAGAGCTAATAATGTGGAAAACCGATCAACAACAGAAATGATTTCAAAGATAAAAGATCAATAGATGAATTGATGGCATGGACAAAAATTAAATAGTAGAATGTATAGTGTGGATAAAGCTCAACAGTAGAATTTATAGTGTGGATAAAGCTCAACAGTTGAATTTATGGTGTGGATAAAGCTCAACAGTAGAATTTATAGTGTGGATAAAGCTCAACAGTTGAATTTATGGTTGTGGATAAAGCTCAACAGTTGAATTTATGGTGTGGATAAAGCTCAACAGTAGAATTTATGGTGTGGATAAAGCTCAACAGTAGAATTTATGGTGTGGATAAAGCTCAACAGTAGAATTTATGGTGTGGATAAAGATCAACAGTAGAATATATGGCGTGGATAAAGATCAACAGTAGAATATATGGTGTGGATAAAGATCAACGGTAGAATATATGGTGTGGATAAAGATGAACAGCAGAATTTATTAAAGAAAATTACCACCAATAGAATTTATCGAATAGAAACAGATCAACATTGGAATTGTAGCATAGAACAAAATTAACCATACAATTCATAGCATAACAAGATCAATAGTAGAATATACAGCATAGAATAAAGATCAACCATAGAATTCATAGCATAGAAAAAGATCAAATGTAGAATTTATAGCATAGAAAATTGTCAGCAGTTTAACTGGATTCGAAAATCAGTGACAGGAAAACGTGAAGAAGTAAGATCTAAGATAAGGAATAAAAAGAAATAAAGGTGATGATAATGACAACATATGTTGTCCTCCCTCTTTGGTCCATACCATGAGACAAGACTGGAACATGTACTATCAGAGACACTACCACTGGGTTTGTTCGTATTTCATAACACATTCAGCTATGAGTCGTTACTACTTTTAGACCAGGTGCTGCTGGATGTCTTGGTCCCATATGATTCTGCTGATGTTCTTAGAGTGCCCATGTAGCCCGCCAAGCAGTGGATATGTTATGGCATATTCTGTTACGTCAATATAGCGGCTTATATAAATACGTGATTATATAAATAGGAGATTATATAAATAAAGGCTTTTATAAATAATGCATTATATAAATAAGTGCCTATATAATTAAACGGTTATATAAACAAGGGATTATATAAATAAGGATTATATAAATAAGGGAATATATAAATAAGGGAATATAAAATTAAATGATTATATAAATAAAGGCATATATAAATAAAGGATTAAATAAATAAAGGCTTTTATAAATAAAGGATTACATAAGTAAAGGATTCTATAAATAAATCTTCTTCTTCCTCTTCTTTCCTTCCTCATCTGCCTTTCAGCGTCGAGGGGAGATATAATTTGCGGTCTTTTGCTCTTCTGTTCGCCTCTGCTGCTGTTATGTTTCCTAGTGCTTCTAATATTCCATCGATCCATTTTTTCGTGGTCGACCCTTGGGTCTGTTGTTCTCACAACGTTTGTTGAAGGCTCGTTGTGTTGTGTTTTGTTCTTTCTGCCTTGTCACGTGGCCGAACCATTTTATCTGTTGTTTCCTTATATATTCTATGGCTGGGGCTATTCCTAGCTTTTTTTCTCAGTTCTTCATTTCTGATCTTATCTCTCAGACTGTTTCCTGTCATTCGTCTAACACATTTCATCTCTGTAGAGGTTATTTCTTCTTTTTGTTCTTGCATCTAGAGTCCAGGTCTGGCATTGGTAGCACAACGTTGGAATGAAGATTGTATTGTATAGTGCTCGTTTTGCCTCCAGAGTTATTTCCTTGTTGGATAATAGTGGTGATAACTATCCGATGATTTTACAAGCTTTGTTGCATCTTGATTCTATCTCGGCTGTTTGGGAATTGTCGTTTGTCATTAGACTTCCTAGGTATTTGAATTCCTCTACTTGTTTTAGTTGAAAATAAATGATTATATAAATAAAGACTTTTATAAATAAATGATTATATAAATAAAGGTTTATGTAGGGTGTCTCACTCGCTCCGAGAACCTGGCATTTCCTTAATGGTTTTACTGCTAAACGTTCATTCATTCTGAGTACACCAACAGACTCTTCCACCTATCCTGTGTAACTAACACGTACTGTACACTAAAAGACTTTCCACATATCCTGTGTGAATTCACACGTACCGTACACTGACACTCACGAACAACAACCGTAGTGTGTAAGCACCCTCCGCTATAAGAAATAAATGAGCAAAAATGGCGCTTCAGGGCAGGCGTGCCACAACAATTAGGGGGTACACACATACACAAGCACAAACAGGTTAAAAAAAAAAAAAGAGGCAAATCATGGGTCGGCCGAGCTGAAGATGCCAACAAACAGGTCTGTGGGCTGACCAATATCAATGCTGGCGAAGAGTGGATACCGGTGCCTACGTCATTCAGGGAAACATTCTCGTGTATTGTCACACTCGACAGGAAATGTAGGATACAGAACTCAGTCGTGGTCAATGCGGAGGTCAACGGTCTCATCTGGGATAACACCCATGAGGAAGATGCAGTCATCTATACAGACGGATCTGTAAGACGACACCAAAGAAGTGAATGGGCATTTACAGCACGCTCGACAGGCAGAATAGTCAAGGAAGAAAGTGGTTCATACGTTATGATTACGAGTAGCATTACAATGGAGGTGATGGCAGTGGCCAAGGCATTCAAATGGTTAGAGTCACAAGACTACACCCACGCATGTATACTGAGTGATTCGATGAGCATGATAAGAAAAGTGGAGGCAGGCTCTGTACGTATGCAATGGTTAGAGTCATTACAGAAGTAAAAAATACGTCGAGTCATCTTTGTCTACGTCCTATGACATGCAGGAGTACGGGGAAATGAAAGAGCGGACAGGTTGGCTAGCTGCGCTGTCGTTGAAGACGGTCATCCATTGGATCGGGCGGACATCATAAACGCCCTCCGAGATGTGGGAAGAGCACAGGACTTCGACAACCACAAGTCCACGTCACTCTTTCGAATGAAAGAGATGGAAGTTAAGATGAACACAGTCAGAAATGAGAAACTTAGTGGGCGTGTATGAAGACTTATCAACCAACACAGAACTGGAGTCGTCAGTCGCTGGACACAGCCATAAATGAGAAACTTAGTGGGCGTGTAAGAAGACTTATCAACCAACACAGAACTGGGGTCGTCAGTCGCTGGACACTGTGAGACTTGCTGAAGAGGGAACCTGAGCATCGGAGTGCAATGATAATAATCCGTAAATAACTGAAATAACTCAATAACTGCGCACGCCCGGACACTCTTCAGATGTATTTATTTTCATTAATGAACGTTCTTCTGCCTGTCTAAATTTCGTTGCAATATCTTCATTGGTGCTAAAATTACTGAAGAAATATCCGGTTCAGTAGTGAGTGAGACAGCCAGTTCTAACTCTGGCTTGAGTTAGATGTCAAACCTTTACCGACAGCACGTCCAGCATGTATCTCATTACTCTGATTGGCTGTAACTCTAGATCAACCCAGGACATATCGCATTCCTTAATTTGGATTAGGGATCGATTTGCGTCTCTAACTTGATGAGGATTTCGAAATCGTAATTAAAAATTGACAATATCATGTATCGGTCTGTCGGTTTATCTCTATGTTTGTCTGCCGGTTTGTCTGTCTGTCTCTCTCTCTCTCTCTCTGTCGGTTTATCTATCTGTTTGTCTGCCGGTTTGTCTGCATGTCTGTCTGTCTGTCTCTCTCTCTGTCTGTCAGTTTATATATCTGTTTGTCTGCCTGTTTGTCTGCATGTCTGTCTGTCTCTCTCTCTGTCTGTCGGTTTATATATATGTTTGTCTGCCTGTTTGTCTGCATGTCTGTCTACCTGTCTGTCTCTGTATATCTGTCTGTCTGCCTTCTACTCTGCCTATCCACCAATCCAACCTCTGTCCATCCGTCTCCCTGTGCGTTTATCCGCCCGCCTGTCTGTATGTTTATCGGTCTGTCTCTCTCTCTCTGTCCGTTCATCCGCCCGCCTGTCTCTATGCCTATCTGTCTTTCTCTCTCTCTCTCTCTCTCTCTCTCTCTCTCTCTCTCTCTCTCTCTCTCTCTCTGTCCGTTCATCCGCCTTCCTGTCTGTATGTCTATCTGTCTGCCTGCCTGCTTCCCCACCTACCCGCCCATCCATCAATTCATCCCTCCATTATTTGACCATTCGTCTATCTATCCGCCCATCCGTATATCCGTCTGTCTGTCCGTTTGCCACACGTCACGTTCTGGACAAGCCAAATAACCATAATAGCTATAGAGCCAATAAAACCAAAGAAATATGTTTGTATTTTAATTTACATAACCGCATTACTATTTGCTTTATATTTGTTCAACATAAACCATAATTAGTCGCCTATGTAATTAAAAAAATATAATCTTAATTATAGTTCTATTTGATTTACACCACAACCAGCTAAGTAGTAAAGCCAGCAGGCAGCAAGGAAAATCCCATTATAACCCCTAAAATTGTGACGTCTTCATCTATGCGAACTGTAGACGACTGACGTCATCTACAACCGTCTCTGCTCGCAAAGCTGACAAAATAGGGGTAATTCCTTTCTCTCGATGATAGCTCAGTGGTTAGTGAACTGCACTACAAAGGACAAGAGGTAGGGTTCGATCCCAACCGACGGCTTCCGGTTCACCCAGCCTTTAATGTGTACCGGTTTTTTTTTTTCTGGGAAAGTAAAGCGGCACGGACGTAATACCGACCACATTACCCCAGAAATCATGTGCTGAAGGTCTGTAAAATTTATGGTCACTAACACCATATTCCCTATACGCTACTTGGCGTGACGGGGGCTTTTTATTTTTTTTTTTTTACCTTTCTGTCCGCTGGTCTTACAACTATAAATCTCTGTGGTCTACACAAACCATGGTTGTAGTCTATTTATAGCGCGCACTACTTCAGTGTTTAAGTCTTGTGATCACGCCTACTTAACTCATTGTCCTGTTTCATAGTCTATTTATAGTGCGCACTACTTCAGTGTTTAAGTCTTGTGATCACGCCTACTTAACTCATTGTCCTGTTTCATAGTCTATTTATAGTGCGCACTACTTCAGTGTTTAAGTCTTGTGATCACGCCTACTTAACTCATTGTCCTGTTTCATAGTCTATTTATAGTGCGCACTACTTCAGTGTTTAAGTCTTGTGATCACGCCTACTTAACTCATTGTCCTGTTTCATAGTCTATTTATAGTGCGCACTACTTCAGTGTTTAAGTCTTGTGAACACGCCTACTTAACTCATTGTCCTGTTTCATAGTCTATTTATAGTGCGCACTACTTCAGTGTTTAAGCCTTGTGATCACGCCTACTTAACTCATTGTCCTGTTTCATAGTCTATTTATAGTGCGCACTACTTCACTGTTTAAGCCTTGTGATCACGCCTACTTCACTCATTGTCCTGTTTCATAGTCTATTTATAGTGCGCACTACTTCACTGTTTAAGTCTTGTGATCACGCCTACTTAACTCATTGTCCTGTTTCATAGTCTATTTATAGTGCGCACTACTTCAGTGTTTAAGTCTTGTGATCACGCCTACTTAACTCATTGTCCTGTTTCATGATGGAGGAGTAAAGACAACATCATGACACACGCTGAGCTGATCGCATGGTCAGTACTCGTCTGTGTGTTCTTGTCCTTATTTTCACCGTACACCTGCGCTGTTGCTGACACACCCCATCTTCGCCAGGCTGGATCTAGGTTTGACTTTGTAATTTCTCTACCCCTATAAAAGGATACCGTCCGGGTCTGTTCACAAAACCTGCTCATGTATAATTCACATAAATCATATTTTCATTTCTATTTTGGTTTAGACAAGCCATATTTGTGCTTCTATTTTGATTTACACAAGCCATATTTGTATTTACATGTTCATTTACACAAGGCCATATTTGTATTTACATTTTCGTTTACACAAACAATATTTTTATTTACACTTTCATTTACACAAGCCATATTTGTTTTTATATTTTTCATTTACACAAGCCATATTTGAATTTAGGGTGTCCGGTTAGCGCAATCGATAGGCGGTTGGCTTACCACGGCAACAGCCGGGGTTCGTACCCTGGCGAGGACACCTGGGTTTTACTAATTCCCTAAAAATTAGTGGGAGCCGCGATAGCTCAGTGGTTAGTGAACTGGACTACTACGGACAAGGGGTAGGGTTCGATCCCAACCGACGGCTCCGGGTTCACCCAGCCTTAAATGGGTACCAGATTTTTTCTGGGAAAGTAAAAGCAGCACGGGCGTAATACCGACCACATTACCCCAAAGTCATGTGCTGAAGGTCTGTAAAATATAGGGTCACTAACACCATATTTCCCTATACGCCACTTGGCGTGACGGGGGGTACTTTACTTTTTTACTTTTATATTTGAATTTACATTTTCATTTACACAAGCCATATTTGTGTTTATATTTTCGTTTACACAAGCTATATTTGTATTTACATTTCCGTTTACACAAGCCATATTTGTATTTACATTTTCATTTACACAAGCCATATTTGGATTTACATTTACATTTTCATTTACACAAGCCATATTTTTATCCCGGTGTTCTACCCTTTCGTTTTCCAAAAACAATATTTGTATTTCTTGTTGGCTCAGATAATCACATATTCTCGGCACCAATATCCGCTGTCACAAACGAAATCATCGCCAGTCCATCAGCGAACACACATATCCAATTTCCAATATCTCCTCCCAAAATAACCACAAAAATCCATTTCTCTATTCCAATATTAATCTCCCGGCACACAAACAAACCCATTCTCCACTATCCTCAAAATAAGCTCGGAAATCCAATCTCTCTTGTCTCTATAATAACCTCACAAAACAAATCCCTATAACTGCCAAAATAAACCTACAAATCCAATCTCTGTAATACCCAAAACATCCCCACAAATATAATCCATATAACCCCGCAAAATATCTTATGCAACAAATCTATGTCACTAGAAGTGAGAAAGAGGATTCATCAGTGCTATATAGAACCAATTCTGATCTATGGAAGCGAATAAACAGTAGACAAACAAATGAAAAGACGATTAGAAGCCACAGAGTTGGGCTTTCTCAGAAGAATGTTGAAAATTCCCTGGACAGCTAAAAAGACCAATGAGGAAGTTCTCAAAGAGGCCAACACAAAAAGAGAACCCTAAAAAACATCAGAAAGAAATAATCAACATTTTTCGGGCACATCATGCGAAGAGGAAAGTTGGAATACTTGGTTACAACTGGCAAAATTAAAGGAAAGAGAGATCGCGGACGACAAAGAGATGAAATACTGGATATCTTGGTGTCATGACATAGAAAACAGTCAACAACTGAACTGATACGATGCACTGTAGATAGAAGATTGTGGATGGACATGATCGCTTACGCCAACCGGTATTTCACATGATGATGATGATAACTCCCAAAATAACTGGACAAATCTAATCCCTATAGTCCCCAAAATAAGTCTAGAAATCAAATCACTATAACTTCTAAATTAACCCTACAATTTCAAACTCTATAACCCCTATAATAATCTCACAAATCTAATCCATATAGTCCCCAAAATAAGTCTAGAAATCAAATCACTATAACTTCTAAATTAACCCTACAATTTCAAACTCTATAACCCCTATAATAACCTCACAGATCTAATCTCTATAATCCCCAAAATAAGTCTAGAAATCAAATCACTATAACTTCTAAATTAACCCTACAATTTCAAACTCTATAACCCCTATAATAACCTCACAGATCTAATCTCTATAATCCCAAAAATAACTCGACAAATTCAATCCCTATAGCCCATAAAATAATCCCACAAATCCAATCCCTATATACCTAAAATAACCTCACAAATCCAATCCTATCTTTATAACCCCTAAAATAATCCACAATTCCAATCCCTACAATACTTAAAATAATCCCACAAATCCAGTCCACACAATACCTAAAATAATCCCACAAATCCAATCCCTACAATACTTAAAATAATCCCACAAATCCAATCCATATAATACCTAAAATAATCCCAGAAATCCAATCCATATAATACCTAAAATAATCCCACAAATCCAATCCATATAATACCTAAAATAATCCCACAAATCCAATCCCTACAATACTTAAAATAATCCCACAAATCCAATCCATATAATACCTAAAATAATCCCACAAATCCAATCCATATAATACCTAAAATAATCCCACAAATCCAATCCATATAATACCTAAAATAATCCCACAAATCCAATCCATATAATACCTAAAAAAAATCCCACAAATCTAATCCCTACAATACTTAAAATAATCCACAAATCTAATCCATAGAATACCTAAAATAATCCCACAAATCCAATGCCTACAATACTTAAAATAACTCCACAAATCCAATCCATATAATACACTAAAAAAATCCCACAAATCTAATCCCTACAACACTTAAAATAATCCCACAAATCTAATCCATAGAATACCTAAAATAATCCCACAAATCCAATCCATGTAATACCTTAAATAATCCCACAAATATAATCCCTATAACCCTAAAAATAACTCAAAAAATCCAATCCCTATAACTCCCCCCTCCCCAAATAATGCAAGAAATCCAACCCCTGTAAAATCCCCCCTCCCCTCATTTACCCCATAAAACAATCCCCTTTTATCCTCAAAATAACCCCACAAATTCAATTTCCGTTTTCATAAAATAATCCCCAGAAATCCAGCCTTCAATGTCCCCAAAATGATCCCATAAATCCAATCTCCACTCTCCCCCTCAAAATAACCCCACAAATTCACGTGTGTATATTTCAGTGCCATCTCCCCCACATATCCAATCTCTGTTACTCCTCCAACATCACAGACATTGATCTATGGAACCGCGGGCCAGTTGAAGAATTGATTTCTCGCGGCTCATCCGCTGACAGATTTCATATTGACTCTTCGTGACCGCGTCTTTCATTCCCAACTCTTTCTCTCTCTCTCTCTCTCTCTCTCTCTCTCTCTCTCTCTCTCTCTCTCTATCTCATAATCTCATCTTCTTACTATAACTCATTCCTTTCTCCTCATCACTTCAACAAATCCCTTTTACACATAACACTCCCTACTCCCTAATCCCTTCTGTAACTACAACATTAATTTTTCAATAAATGCTGCTCACTTTTATTTTAAAACTCCCACTCCTCATCTCCATTTAAAACTCCCACTCCTCATCTCCATTTTAAACTCCCACTCCTCATCTCCATTTTAAAACTCCCACTCCTCATCTCCTAGATATGCATCCTACTTTTCTGATTCCTCTTGTCATAATTATCCTCTGTCCCTGTTTCTGGGCAGACCTGATCGTCTTTAGAGCTGCAGGGTTGCATGTTTCCCGATGGCTGGGAAGGTCTGCATGTCACTGCATGTGTGTGATGTTTGGGGAAGTGTGGCGAATTTGTGTGAGAGGACACTGCTATTGATTGGCGCTGTACTTGGCGTGTGTGGTATGTGCTGTGGCAGTGCATGGGATAATATGGCGAATCTTGAAGCGAGAGAGAGAGAGAGAGAGAGAGAGAGAGAGAGAGAGTGTGAGAGAGTTATTTAAGAATGAGTAGAACGATTGCAAGGCAAATACAAGTATAATGGCTTTTTTCCCTTAATTAAGAGAGAGAATTATGTGTAGTAATGAGAGACAGACAGAAAGAAAGAAAGACAGATAGATAGACACATAGAATGAGAAACATACGAACGACGGACAATAAGACAGACAGACAGACAGAAAGAAAGAAAGACAGATAGACACACAGACTGAGAAACATACGGAGGGACGGGCCATAAATGAGATAGACAGACACAAAGAAAGAAAGAAAGACAGACACACAGACTGAAAAACGTACGAATGGACGGGCAATTAGAAAGATTGACAGACAGAAAGACAGACACACAGACTGAGAAACATACGAACGGACGGGCAATAAGACAGATAGACAGACAGAAAGACAGACACACAGACTGAAAAACATACGAACGGATGGGCAATAAGACAGATAGACAGACAGAAAGACAGACAGACAGACAGACACACAGAATGAGAAACATACGAACGGATGGGCAATAAGACAGATAGACAGACAGACAGAAAGAAAGAAAGACAGATCGACAGACAGAAAGAAAGAAAGACTGACAGACACACAGACTGAGAAAAATACGGACGACGGGCCATAAGACAGATAGACAGACAGACAGACGGACACACAGACTGAGAAACATACGAACAACGGGCAATAAGACAGATAGATAGACAGACAGAAAGAAAGAAAGAAAGAAAGAAAGAAAGAAAGAAAGAAAAGAAAGAAAGAAAGAAGAAAGAAGAAAGAAAGAAAGAAAGAAAGACATACAGACACACAGACTGAGAAGCATACGAACGACGGGCAATAAGACAGATAGACAGACAGACAGAAAGAAAGACAGACAGACACACAGACTGAGAAATATACGAAGGGACGGACAATAAGACCGATAGACAGACAGACAGACGCACAGACGGACAGACGGATTTATGGATATCTAGATGGATGTATGATGTATGGATGGATGGATATATGAATGGATGGATGGATATGCGGATGAGTAGAAGGTTAGATGCATGGAGGGATATGTGAATGGACGCATATGTGGATGGATGGATACATGGAAGGATATGTGAATGGATGTATATGAGGATGGATGGATAGATGGATAAATATGTGAACTGACAGATAGACATGGATAGATTGCTAGTTAAGTTAACATGACCGGGTCAAAGTGCCGCCAACTCGGACAGTTCCCCGTGCACACCATGTGTTTAGGGGCGCCATTAAATTTAGTTTTCGCGTGAAAATGTTTAGATTTCTTCTTAAAAAGGTGCAGAAGTTCAGCTTGTCCATAGCGCCAACAATCCTATGTTAGGTAGGAAGGTAGACTGATTGATTGTTTGATTGACCGATTGATTGATTGATTCATTGATCGATCGATTGTTTGATCTCTTGATTGTTTGAGTGATATCTTGATTGTTTGATTGATCAATTGATTATTTGATTGATTCATTGATTGTTTGATTAATTCATTGGTTATTTGTTTGATTGATCGAGCGATTGTTTGATTGATTGATTGATTCATTGATTGATTCATTCATTCATAGATCGATTGTTTAATCTATTGATTGTTTGATTGATCGATTGTTTGATTGATTCATTGATTGTTTGATTGACTTATTGTTTGATTGATCGATTTATTGTTTGATTGATTCATTGATTGTTTGATTGACTTATTGTTTGATTGATCGATTGATTGTTTGATTGATCGATTTATTATTTGATTAATTCATTGATTGATTTTTTTTATTGATTCATTGGTTGATCGTTTGATTGAGTTATTGATTTATTGGTTGATTGGTTGATTGATCGATCGATTGTGTGGTTGAACACTTGATTGTTTGATTGATTGATTGATTGTTTGATTGATTTATAGTTTGACTGATCGATTGATTTAATTGATTCATTGATTGTTTAATCGATTTATTTAATTGGTTCATTGATTGTTTGATTGATTGATTGTTTGATTGATTTATAGTTTGACTGATCGATTGATTTAATTGATTCATTGATTGTTTGATTGATTCATTGGCTGATTGATTTACTGGTTGATTGTATGATTGACTGGTGAACGGGCGGACGAGTGCGTGAGAGCATAATAACAAATAAAGAATTAATTTTTTTTGGAGTAATTGGATTAATAGTGCCCGTGTGTCTACCTGGGCCTTCACAGGGAGGGAGAAACAGAACACAGAGACATTCTTACCTTCCACGTGTGTCCTAGTAGGTGTCTAAGGAGGTATGGAATTGTCGCCTGTGCAGTCGAGTAGGACGTGTACGAAACGACTTTAACATCGGAATTTACCGATGCAATTTTGTAAATAAGCGCTTGACAAAGTGGTGGATCGGATTTGGAAAATTCCTGACTGAAATAAAACTGGTTCCATGAATAGATTCATCATCATCATGTGCCATACCGGTTGGCGTTGGTGATCACGTCCCTCCACAATCTTCTATCTACAGTGCATCGTATCAGTTCTGTTGTTGACTGTTTGCCATGCCATGACACCAAGCTATCCAGTATTTTCTCTCTTTGTCGTCCGCGATCTCTCTGACATTTTATTTTGCTAGTTGTAACCAAGTATTCCAACTTTCCTCTTCTCATGATGTGCCCGAAAAATGTTGATTGCTTCTTTCTGATGTTTTTTAAGAGCTCCCTTTTTGTGTTGGCCTCTTTGAGAACTTCCTCATTGGTCTTTTTAGCTGTCCAGGGAACTTTCAACATTCTTCTGAGAAATCCCATCTCTGTGGCCTCTAATCGTCTTTTCATTTGTTTATCTAATGTCCATGATTCGCTTCCATAGGTCAGAATTTGGTTCTATATAGCACCGATGAACTCTCTTTCTCATTTTTATTGACATAGATTTGTTGCATAAGATATTTTTTTCATTTTCTGAAAATGAATAGATTAGAATAGAAAAAAGAAGAGACTAATAGAAACTCAAGGAGAGATTGATTTGAATTTTCTAGTAGCGAGAGAACGAGAGAGAGAGAGAGAGAGAGAGAGAGAGAGAGAGAGAGAGAGAGAGAGACAGTTGAAGTAATGCGATCAAAAGCGGGAGAGACTAAATGTGACATATCATCATAATCAAGTGCCATCTCCGCAACGAATGTTGGCTACCACGGAGCGCCATTCTGATCTGTCTCTTGCTTTGATGGTGCAGGTTATCATCGGCTGATTTGCCCATATTTTGATATTACTCGTCCATGTTAGTCTTGGTCTGCCTCTGCCTCTTTCATCATCATCATCATTGAGCGCCGTCTCCACATCGAAGGTTGGCCACCATGGAGTGCCATTCCACTCTGTCTCTTGCTTTGATGGTGCAGATTGTCATAGGTTTACTTATCCATCTTTTGATGTTACTCGTCCATGTTAGTCTTGGTCTGCCTCTGCCTCTTTTACCTTGTATTTTCCCCTCCATGATTGCTTTTAGTAGGACGTTGTGTCTTTTAACATGGCCCAAAAATCGCATTTGCCTTGTTTGAATTATGTTTAGTAGTTTTCTTTTCATTTTTAGTTGCTTTAAGACTTCATCGTTTGTTTTCTTTTTTTTTTTCCATCCAATTCTACCTATTCTTCTATGTATCAACATTTCAAAGACTTCAATTTTCTGTTCTGTTTTCTTGTCTAATGTCCATGTTTCCTCACCATATAGGAATGTTAAGAAGATATAACATCTTGCTATTCTTAGTTTTAGATACATATTATTATATGGGGAACTTCCGAGGCGATAATAGGGAATAATAGAACAAAGAAGTATGTGTTAGCACTCGGAAAATTGACAGACAAACAACAATAGAAAAAAACGAAGAACAATATATATGGTCCGAAGTGGGATCGAACCCGTACTCAGTGGCACCGCGCCTTGCCACGAGAAGCCGAACGCTTGGCACACTACCACGCAGCCAACTAAAAAATTGGCTATTGCAGTAGTGTCTTACACGATGACGTTCTCAATGACTATAGCATAGGGTAACGATCACAGACCGGAAATAAATTGTATATTTGTACTTTCCTATTAATGCAAGTATCTCCCAGTAGGGCTGAATACTTGTGTTGTAGACAAACATTTATTGGACGAAACAGCACGAATAGTAGTTCCCAGTGATTATATACTGGGTACAAATAATAATACATAAATATTATTATATGGGGAACTTCCGAGGCGATAATAGGGAATAATAGAACAAAGAAGTATGTGTTAGCACTCGGAAAAATTGACAGACAAACAACAATAGAAAAAAACGAAGAACAATATATGGTCCGAAGTGGGATCGAACCCGTACTCAGTGGCACCGCGCCTTGCCACGAGAAGCCGAACGCTTGGCACACTACCACGCAGCCAACTAAAAAATTGGCTATTGCAGTAGTGTCTTACACGATGACGTTCTCAATGACTATAGCATAGGGTAACGATCACAGACCGGAAATAAATTGTATATTTGTACTTTCCTATTAATGCAAGTATCTCCCAGTAGGGCTGAATACTTGTGTTGTAGACAAACATTTATTGGACGAAACAGCACGAATAGTAGTTCCCAGTGATTATATACTGGGTACAAATAATAATACATAAATATTATTATATGGGGAACTTCCGAGGCGATAATAGGGAATAATAGAACAAAGAAGTATGTGTTAGCACTCGGAAAAATTGACAGACAAACAACAATAGAAAAAAACGAAGAACAATATATGGTCCGAAGTGGGATCGAACCCGTACTCAGTGGCACCGCGCCTTGCCACGAGAAGCCGAACGCTTGGCACACTACCACGCAGCCAACTAAAAAAATTGGCTATTGCAGTAGTGTCTTACACGATGACGTTCTCAATGACTATAGCATAGGGTAACGATCACAGACCGGAAATAAATTGTATATTTGTACTTTCCTATTAATGCAAGTATCTCCCAGTAGCGCTGAATACTTGTGTTGTAGACAAACATTTATTGGACGAAACAGCACGAATAGTAGTTCCCAGTGATTATATACTGGGTACAAATAATAATACATAAATATTATTATATGGGGAACTTCCGAGGCGATAATAGGGAATAATAGAACAAAGAAGTATGTGTTAGCACTCGGAAAAATTGACAGACAAACAACAATAGAAAAAAACGAAGAACAATATATGGTCCGAAGTGGGATCGAACCCGTACTCAGTGGCACCGCGCCTTGCCACGAGAAGCCGAACGCTTGGCACACTACCACGCAGCCAACTAAAAAATTGGCTATTGCAGTAGTGTCTTACACGATGACGTTCTCAATGACTATAGCATAGGGTAACGATCACAGACCGGAAATAAATTGTATATTTGTACTTTCCTATTAATGCAAGTATCTCCCAGTAGGGCTGAATACTTGTGTTGTAGACAAACATTTATTGGACGAAACAGCACGAATAGTAGTTCCCAGTGATTATATACTGGGTACAAATAATAATACATAAATATTATTATATGGGGAACTTCCGAGGCGATAATAGGGAATAATAGAACAAAGAAGTATGTGTTAGCACTCGGAAAAATTGACAGACAAACAACAATAGAAAAAAACGAAGAACAATATATGGTCCGAAGTGGGATCGAACCCGTACTCAGTGGCACCGCGCCTTGCCACGAGAAGCCGAACGCTTGGCACACTACCACGCAGCCAACTAAAAAATTGGCTATTGCAGTAGTGTCTTACACGATGACGTTCTCAATGACTATAGCATAGGGTAACGATCACAGACCGGAAATAAATTGTATATTTGTACTTTCCTATTAATGCAAGTATCTCCCAGTAGGGCTGAATACTTGTGTTGTAGACAAACATTTATTGGACGAAACAGCACGAATAGTAGTTCCCAGTGATTATATACTGGGTACAAATAATAATACATAAATATTATTATATGGGGAACTTCCGAGGCGATAATAGGGAATAATAGAACAAAGAAGTATGTGTTAGCACTCGGAAAAATTGACAGACAAACAACAATAGAAAAAAACGAAGAACAATATATGGTCCGAAGTGGGATCGAACCCGTACTCAGTGGCACCGCGCCTTGCCACGAGAAGCCGAACGCTTGGCACACTACCACGCAGCCAACTAAAAAATTGGCTATTGCAGTAGTGTCTTACACGATGACGTTCTCAATGACTATAGCATAGGGTAACGATCACAGACCGGAAATAAATTGTATATTTGTACTTTCCTATTAATGCAAGTATCTCCCAGTAGGGCTGAATACTTGTGTTGTAGACAAACATTTATTGGACGAAACAGCACGAATAGTAGTTCCCAGTGATTATATACTGGGTACAAATAATAATACATAAATATTATTATATGGGGAACTTCCGAGGCGATAATAGGGAATAATAGAACAAAGAAGTATGTGTTAGCACTCGGAAAAATTGACAGACAAACAACAATAGAAAAAAACGAAGAACAATATATGGTCCGAAGTGGGATCGAACCCGTACTCAGTGGCACCGCGGTATATAATCACTGGGAACTACTATTCGTGCTGTTTCGTCCAATAAATGTTTGTCTACAACACAAGTATTCAGCCCTACTGGGAGATACTTGCATTAATAGGAAAGTACAAATATACAATTTATTTCCGGTCTGTGATCGTTACCCTATGCTATAGTCATTGAGAACGTCATCGTGTAAGACACTACTGCAATAGCCAATTTTTTAGTTGGCTGCGTGGTAGTGTGCCAAGCGTTCGGCTTCTCGTGGCAAGGCGCGGTGCCACTGAGTACGGGTTCGATCCCACTTCGGACCATATATTGTTCTTCGTTTTTTTCTATTGTTGTTTGTCTGTCAATTTTTCCGAGTGCTAACACATACTTCTTTGTTCTATTATTCCCTATTCTTAGTTTTAGCCCTGGTGTTATTTGTTTTGATGTTAGTATATGTCACATAGAGTCAACGATAATTGATAACGCCATCTGAGTCTACAATCTTACACTCTCCTTGTAGCTCAAGAAATAAGCGCGTCGACAAGATCTGGGATCCACGTCATTTATTTTGTTGTAACGTGACGTCTTTGAGCTTCATTAGATCATAATGTGGAGGCGAAGGCGCGCCCCCCCAGCACCAGAGCTGGAAGTCGTCAGTGACTCATAACTGATGGCTTGCGCCAGGATCGGTGAACCAGAACCATCCAGACCCTGCTACACCTCTTCGTGGTGCCTCTAGAAACAGACTAACCTGTCTAGTCTGGCCAAGCGAGCAGGGATCGAAGTGGGAAGACGAACCCGGTACACAAAAAAGCGTCGGCTGAAATCGGATGTGTTGGGCCGAAAGGCGCAGATATCACAGTGTTACACTGCAAACTGCAACACAACGTAACTACGTCCACTTAACGTCCTTTTAAGGGCGGATGACGAGGAGGAAGTCTACGGTTCGTATCCGTTAGAATACCTCAAATCATCGGACGAACGCATCATCATCATCATCATCATCAGATCATAATGTTAATGTTTACTTGTGGCTAATGGCGTGTCCAAATGTCGGTGAATATAAACTCAGTTCAGGGAGATAATGGCAACGTTACGTCAGTGGTGGTAATGCTTGTTTGTGTCATTTGATGGTTCATACATTAGTTGGTTTGTGTCATTTGATGGTTCTAATGTTGGTTTGTGTCATTTGATGTTCATACATTAGTTGGTTTGTGTCATTTGATGGTTCTAATGTTGGTTTGTGTCATTTGATGGTTCATACATTAGTTGGTTTGTGTCATTTGATGGTTCATACATTAGTTGGTTTGTGTCATTTGATGGTTCTAATGTTGGTTTGTGTCATTAGATGGTTCTAATGTTGGTTTGTCATTTGATGGTACTACAGTTGGTTTGTGTCATTAGATGGTTCTAATGTTGGTTTGTGTCATTTGATGGTACTACAGTTGGTTTGTGTCATTAGATGGTTCTAATGTTGGTTTGTGTCATTTGATGGTACTACAGTTGGTTTGTGTCATTAGATGGTTCCAATGTTGGTTTTTGCCGTTTGATGGTTCTACTGTTGGTTTGTGTAATTTGATGGTTCTAATGTTGGATATATATATATATTGCATTAGAAAACATGACAAATCCAATTCATAAAACAAGGAGTCAGACAAGGCTGTGTTCTGTCGCCGGATTTGTTTTCACTTTACAGCGAATACATTATGAGATCAATAGTAGACAAAAAAGGAATTGAAGTCAACGGTCACAACTTAAATAATTTACGATATGCGGATGACACAGTCTAAATAGCAGAGACAGAGAATGAACTACAAGAAATGATAGACATAATAGTAAAAGCAACAAATAAGGTTTCAGTATCAATAGTAAGAAAACAGAAATAATGGTCATATCGAGGAAACAATCATCACCATCATGCAGCATAAAAATAAAAAAGACAAACCTGAAACAAGTGCAACGTTTCAAATACTTGGCCACAATAATAACATCAGACGGAATTTGCACCACATAAATAAAAAGCAGAATAGCTCAGGCCAGAATAGCATTTCAGAAAATGAAAAATATCATATGCAACAAATCTATGTCAATAGAAGAGAGAAAGAGAGTTCATCGGTGCTATAAAGAACCAATTCTGACCTATGGAAGCGAATCATGAAAAGTAGACAAACAAATGAAAAGACGATTAGAGGCCACAGAGATGGGATTTCTCAGAAGAATGTTGAAAGTTACATGGACAGCTAAAGAGACCAATGAGGAAATTCTCAAAGAGGCCAACACAAAAAGGGAGCTCCTAAAAAACATCAGAAAAAAACAGTCAACATATTTCCGGCATATCACGAGAAGAGCAAAGCTAGAATGCTTGGTTGCAACTGACAAAATAAGAGGACAGAGAGATCGTGGATGACAAAGAGAGAAAATACTGGATAGCTTGGTGCCATGGCATGGAAAACAGTCAACAACAGAACTGATATGATGCACTGTGGATAGAAAATTGTGGAAGGACATGATCGCCTACGCCAACCGGTAAGGCACATGATGATGATGTTGCATTAGACGTTTTTCATTTTCTTAAATATTTTTTTTTTGGCCTGAGCTATTCTGGTTTTTATTTCTGTGGTTCATCCTCCATCTAATGTTTTATTGTGCAACGTGTTTGATGTATTGCACCAGACTGTAGCCAGTGCTTATCCAAGCTGTGATCACTTGTACTTTACGCATAGAGTTATATGCCCATTTCCTGTTCAGCTGGGTCGGCTACAGAACATAAAGCTAAGTCTCTTTCTACGGGTAACGTCGCTGGACCTATAATATCAACACTCAACTTAGCTGGACCCATAACAACACTTAAATTCGCTTGACCCATATCAACATTTAACTCAGCTGGACATATAATATCAACACTTAACTTAGCTGGACCCATAACAACACTTA
Source organism: Megaustenia siamemsis (assembly GCA_032433765.1). Classification (NCBI taxonomy): domain Eukaryota; kingdom Metazoa; phylum Mollusca; class Gastropoda; order Stylommatophora; family Ariophantidae; genus Megaustenia; species Megaustenia siamemsis. The sequence continues at coordinate 40,520,775 of JAVIAB010000145.1, read as the reverse complement.
ACTTCGCTGGACCCATAACAACACTTAACTTCGCTGGACCCATAACAACACTTAACTTCGCTGGACATATAATATCAACACTTAACTTAGCTGGACCTATAACAACACTTAACTTCACTGGACCTATAACAACACTTAACTTCGCTGGACCTATAACAACACTTAACTTCACTGGACCTATAATAACACTTAACTTCACTGGACCTATAACAACACTTAACTTCACTGGACCTACAATAACACTTAACTTCACTGGACCTATAATAACACTTAACTTCGCTGGACCCATAACAACACTTAACTTTGCTGGACCAAAAACAACACTTAACTTTGCTGGACCCATAACAACACTTAACTTTGCTGGACCCATAACAACACTTAACTTTGCTGGACCCATAACAACACTTAACTTTGCTGGATACATAACAACAACACTTAACTTTGCTGGACCCTTAACAACACATAACTTTGCTGGACCCATAACAACACTTAACTTAGCTGGACCCATAACAACACTTAAATTGGCTTGACCCATAACAACACTTAACTTTGCTTGGAACCATCACAACAACGCTTATCTTTGCTGGACCCATAACAACACTTAACTATGCTTGGACTCATCACAACAACGCTTAACTTTGCTGGACCCATAAAAACACTTAACTTTGCTGGATACATAAGAACAACACTTAACGTTGCTGGACCCTTAACAACACATAACTTTGCTGGACCCATAACAACACTTAACTTAGCTGGACCCATAACAACACTTAACTTTGCTTGGACCCATCACAACAACACTTAATTTTGCTGGACCCATGACAACACTTATCTTTGCTGGATACGAAACAACAACACTTAACTTTGCTGGACCCGTAACAACACATAACTTTGCTGGACCCATAACAACACTTAACTTTGCCTGGACCCATTACAACAACACTTAACTTAGCTGGACCCATAACAACACTTAACTTTGGTGGACCCATAACAACTTTTAACTTTGCTGGACCCATAACAACTCTTAACTTTGCTGGACCCATAACAACACTTAACTTAGCTGGACCCATTACAACACTTAACTTTGCTGGACTCATAACAACACTTAACATTGCTGGACCCATTACAATAACATTTAACTTAGCTGGACCCACAACAACACTGAACTCTGCTGGACCCATAACAACAACACTGAACTCTGCTGGACCCATAACAACACTTAATTGATCTGGACCCATAACAACACTTAACTTAACTGAATCCATAACAACACTTAACTTAGCTGGACCCATAACAACACTTAACTTAGCTCGACCCATAACAACACTTAACTTTGCTGGACCCATTACAACATCATTTAACTTAGCTGGACCCACAACAACAACACTTAACTTTGCTGGACCCATAACAACAACACTGAACTCTGCTGGACCCATAACAACACTTAATTGATCTGGGCCCATAACAACACTTAACTTAGCTGATTCCATAACAACACTTAACTTAGCTGGACCCATAACAACACTTAACTTAGCTGGAACCATAACAAAACCTAACTTAGCTGGACCCATAACAACACTTAACTTTGCTTGGACCCATCACAACAACACTTAATTTTGCTGGACCCATGACAACACTTATCTTTGCTGGATACGAAACAACAACACTTAACTTTGCTGGACCCGTAACAACACATAACTTTGCTGGACCCATAACAACACTTAACTTTGCCTGGACCCATTACAACAACACTTAACTTAGCTGGACCCATAACAACACTTAACTTTTGTGGACCCATAACAACTCTTAACTTTGCTGGACCCATAACAACTCTTAACTTTGCTGGACCCAAAACAACACTTAACTTAGCTGGACCCATTACAACACTTAACTTTGCTGGACCCATAACAACACTTAACTTTGCTGGACCCATAACAACAACACTTAACATTGCTGGACCCATTACAATAACATTTAACTTAGCTGGACCCACAACAACACTGAACTCAGCTGGACCCATAACAACAACACTGAACTCTGCTGGACCCATAACAACACTTAATTGACCTGGACCCATAACAACACTTAACTTAACTGAATCCATAACAACACTTAACTTAGCTGGACCCATAACAACACTTAACTTAGCTCGACCCATAACAACACTTAACTTTGCTGGACCCATTACAACATCATTTAACTTAGCTGGACCCACAACAACAACACTTAACTTTGCTGGACCCATAACAACAACACTGAACTCTGCTGGACCCATAACAACACTTAACTGATCTGGGCCCATAACAACACTTAACTTAGCTGATTCCTTAACAACACTTAACTTAGCTGGACCCATAACAACACTTAACTTAGCTGGAACCATAACAAAACCTAACTTAGCAGGACCCATAACAACACTTAACTTTGCTGGACCCATAACAACAACACTTAACTTTGCTGGACCCACAAAAACACTTAACTTTGCTGGACCCTAACAACAACACTTAACTTTGCTTTATCCACAAAAACACTTAACTTTGCTGGACCAATAACAACAATACTTAACTTTGCTGGATCCACAAAACACTTAACTTTGCTGGAGCCTAACAACAACACTTAACTTTGCTGGACCCACAAAAACACTTAACTTTGCTGGACCCTAACAACAACACTTAACTTTGCTGGACCCACAAAACACTTAACTTTTCTGGACCCTAACAACAACACTTAACTTTGATGGACACACAAAAACACTTAACTTTGCTGGACCAATAACAACAATACTTAACTTTGCTGGACCCACAAAAACACTTAACTTTGCTGGACCCTTACAACAACACTTAACTTTGCTGGACCAATAACAACAATACTTAACTTTGCTGGACCCACAAAAACACTTAACTTTGCTGGACCCTAACAACAACACTTAACTTTGCTGGACCAATAACAACAATACTTAACTTTGCTGGACCCATAACAACAACACCTAACTTTGCTGGACCAATAACAATAACATAACAACATCATCATCATCAAGTACAATGCCCGCTGGCGTAGGTGATCATGTTTTCTCCGCAACTTTCGATCTCGACAGTTGTTTATCATTGTTTTTTGACCTTCTGCCAAACTATTCTCTCAAGTTGTCTGGTATCTTTTCTCTTTGCTTCCCTCTATCTCTTCGTCCCTCAATTTTCCCAGTTGTTACAATATATTCCAGCTGTTACCTGCTCATTACATGGCCAAAAAATGATGGTTGTTTCTTCCTAATATTGGAAATTATCTCTCTTTTTGCTTTGGCCTCTATCAAAACGTTTTCATTATTAATGTTTTCTGTCCGTGGTAATCTCAACATTCTTCTGTAAAACCACATTTCTACAGCCTCCAGTGATTTTCTTGTCTGTTGTCCTATTGTCCATGATTCACATCGATATGTTAAGACTTTCTCTACATAACATTTAAGAACTCTTTTCTAGTTTCTATTGTCAACAATTCATTGCATAGTATCTTCCTCATCTTTAAAAAAAACCGCTTTTGCCTGAGCCATTCTGTACCTCACCTCTTTCTCACACCAACCACGACCCCCACCCCAACCCTCTGCCCCTCTCTCTCAACTTTTTCCATTTCTATCTTCCACTTGCTCATTCTCCTCCCTCCTCCCCCTTTCACTTCCTCTATCCCCCTCCCCTCTTTTTATCTCTCTCCATCTCCTTTTTAGCTTTTCCTATTTCTTCTCATCTTACTCTCTTACTGTTTTACCTCCTTTCACTCAGCTCTCCTCTTCCCTCCGCCCTCCTCTTACCTCTGCCCTCCTCTTACCTCTACCCTCCTCTTCCCTCCGCCCTCCTCTTACCTCTGCCCTCCTCTTCCCTCTGCCCTCCTCTTACCTCTACCCTCCTCTTCCCTCTGCCCACCTCTTACCTCCTCTTACCTCTGCCCTCCTCTTCCCTCCGCCCTCCTCTTACCTCTACCCTCCTCTTCCCTCTGCCCACCTCTTACCTCCTCTTCCATCTGCCCTCCTCTTACCTCTGCCCTCCTCATCCCTCTGTCCTCATCTTACCTCTGCCCTCCTCATCCCTCTGCCCTCCTCTTACCTCTGCCCTCCTCTTACCTCTGTCCTCCTCTTACCTCTGCCCTCCTCTTCCATCTGCCCTCCTCTTTCCTCTGCCCTCCTCTTACCTCTACCCTCCTCTTCCCTCTGCCCTCCTCTTCCCTCTGCCCTCCCCTTACCTCTACCCTCCTCTTCCCTCTGACCTCCTCTTACCTCTGACATCCTCTTCCCTCTGACATCCTCTTCCCTCTGCCCTCCTCTTACCTCTATCCTCCTCTTACCTCTGACCTCCTCTTCCCTCTGACCTCCTCTTCCCTCTGACCTCCTCTTCCCTCTGCCCTCCTCTTCCCTCTGCCCTCCTCTTACTTCTATCCTCCTCTTACCTCTGACCTCCTCTTCCCTCTGACCTCCTCTTCCCTCTGACCTCCTCTTCCCTCTGACCTCCTCTTCCCTCTGCCCTCCTCTTCCCTCTGCCCTCCTCTTACCTCTATCCTCCTCTTCCCTCTGCCCTCCTCTTACCTCTATCCTCCTCTTCCCTCTGACCTCCTCTTCCCTCTGACCTCCTCTTCCCTCTGACCTCCTCTTCCCTCTGACCTCCTCATCCCTCTGCCCTCCTCTTCCCTCTGCCCTCCTCTTCCCTCTGCCCTCCTCTTACCTCTGACCTCCTCTTCCCTCTGACATCCTCTTCCCTCTGACCTCCTCTTCCCTCTGCCCTCCTCTTCCCTCTGCCCTCCTCTTCCCTCTGCCCTCCTCTTCCCTCTGCCCTCCTCTTACCTCTACCCTCCTCTTCCTCTGACCTCCTCTTCCCTCTGACCTCCTCTTCCCTCTGACCTCCTCATCCCTCTACCCTCCTCTTCCCTCTGCCCTCCTCTTACCTCTACCCTCCTCTTCCCTCTGACCTCCTTTTACCTCTAACCTCCTCTTCCCTCTGCCCTCCTCTTCCCTCTGCCCTCCTCTGTCCTCTGCCCTCCTCTTACCTCTACCCTCCTCTTCCCTCTGCCCTCCTCTTACCTCTACCCTCCTCTTCCCTCTGACATCCTCTTACCTCTAACCTCCTCTTCCCTCTGCCCTCCTCTTACCTCTGACCTCCTCTTACCTCTACCCTCCTCTTCCCTCTGCCCTCCTCTTACCTCTACCCTCCTCTTCCCTCTGACCTCCTCTTACCTCTACCCTCCTCTTCCCTCTGCCCTCCTCTGTCCTCTGCCCTCCTCTTACCTCTACCCTCCTCTTCCTTCTGCCCTCCTCTTCCCTCTGCCCTCCTCTTACCTCTGACCTCCTCTTACCTCTACCCTCCTCTTCCCTCTGCCCTCCTCTTACCTCTACTCTCCTCTTCCCTCTGCCCTCCTCTTACCTCTACCCTCCTCTTCCCTCTGCCCTCCTCTTACCTCTGCCCTCCTCTTACCTCTGCCCTCCTCTTACCTCTACCCTCCTCTTACCTCTACCCTCCTCTTCCCTCTGGCCTCCTCTTACCTCTACCCTCCTCTTACCTCTACCCTCCTCTTCCCTCTGCCCTCCTCTTACCTCTACCCTCCTCTTCCCTCTGACCTCCTCTTCCCTCTGACCTCCTCTTACCTCTACCCTCCTCATCCCTCTGCCCTCCTCTTCCCTCTGCCCTCCTCTTCCTCTGCCCTCCTCTTCCCTCTACCCTCCTCTTCCCTCTGCCCTCCTCTTACCTCTACCTTCCTCTTCCCTCTACCCTCCTCTTCCCTCTACCCTCCTCTTCCCTCTGCCCTGCTCATCCCTTCGCCCTCCTCTTCCCTCTGCCCTCCTCTTCCCTCTGCCCTCCCCTTACCTCTACCCTCCTCTTCCCTCTGACCTCCTCTTACCTCTGACATCCTCTTCCCTCTGACATCCTCTTCCCTCTGCCCTCCTCTTACCTCTATCCTCCTCTTACCTCTGACCTCCTCTTCCCTCTGACCTCCTCTTCCCTCTGACCTCCTCTTCCCTCTGCCCTCCTCTTCCCTCTGCCCTCCTCTTACTTCTATCCTCCTCTTACCTCTGACCTCCTCTTCCCTCTGACCTCCTCTTCCCTCTGACCTCCTCTTCCCTCTGACCTCCTCTTCCCTCTGCCCTCCTCTTCCCTCTGCCCTCCTCTTACCTCTATCCTCCTCTTCCCTCTGCCCTCCTCTTACCTCTATCCTCCTCTTCCCTCTGACCTCCTCTTCCCTCTGACCTCCTCTTCCCTCTGACCTCCTCTTCCCTCTGACCTCCTCATCCCTCTGCCCTCCTCTTCCCTCTGCCCTCCTCTTCCCTCTGCCCTCCTCTTACCTCTGACCTCCTCTTCCCTCTGACATCCTCTTCCCTCTGACCTCCTCTTCCCTCTGCCCTCCTCTTCCCTCTGCCCTCCTCTTCCCTCTGCCCTCCTCTTCCCTCTGCCCTCCTCTTACCTCTACCCTCCTCTTCCCTCTGACCTCCTCTTCCCTCTGACCTCCTCTTCCCTCTGACCTCCTCATCCCTCTACCCTCCTCTTCCCTCTGCCCTCCTCTTACCTCTACCCTCCTCTTCCCTCTGACCTCCTTTTACCTCTAACCTCCTCTTCCCTCTGCCCTCCTCTTCCCTCTGCCCTCCTCTGTCCTCTGCCCTCCTCTTACCTCTACCCTCCTCTTCCCTCTGCCCTCCTCTTACCTCTACCCTCCTCTTCCCTCTGACATCCTCTTACCTCTAACCTCCTCTTCCCTCTGCCCTCCTCTTACCTCTGACCTCCTCTTACCTCTACCCTCCTCTTCCCTCTGCCCTCCTCTTACCTCTACCCTCCTCTTCCCTCTGACCTCCTCTTACCTCTACCCTCCTCTTCCCTCTGCCCTCCTCTGTCCTCTGCCCTCCTCTTACCTCTACCCTCCTCTTCCTTCTGCCCTCCTCTTCCCTCTGCCCTCCTCTTACCTCTGACCTCCTCTTACCTCTACCCTCCTCTTCCCTCTGCCCTCCTCTTACCTCTACCCTCCTCTTCCTCTGCCCTCCTCTTACCTCTACCCTCCTCTTCCCTCTGCCCTCCTCTTACCTCTGCCCTCCTCTTACCTCTGCCCTCCTCTTACCTCTACCCTCCTCTTACCTCTACCCTCCTCTTCCCTCTGGCCTCCTCTTACCTCTACCCTCCTCTTACCTCTACCCTCCTCTTCCCTCTGCCCTCCTCTTACCTCTACCCTCCTCTTCCCTCTGACCTCCTCTTCCCTCTGACCTCCTCTTACCTCTACCCTCCTCATCCCTCTGCCCTCCTCTTCCCTCTGCCCTCCTCTTCCCTCTGCCCTCCTCTTCCCTCTACCCTCCTCTTCCCTCTGCCCTCCTCTTACCTCTACCTTCCTCTTCCCTCTACCCTCCTCTTCCCTCTACCCTCCTCTTCCCTCTGCCCTGCTCATCCCTTCGCCCTCCTCTTCCCTCTGCCCTCCTCTTACCTCTACCCTCCTCTTCCCTCTGCCCTCCTCTTCCCTCTGCCCTCCTCTTCCCTCTGCCCTCCTCTTCCCTCTGCCCTCCTCTTCCCACTACCCTCCTCTTCCCTCTGCCCTCCTCTTCCCTCTACCCTCCTCTTACCTCTACCCTCCTCTTCCCTCTACCCTCCTCTTCCCTCTGCCCTACTCATCCCTCCGCCCTCCTCTTCCCTCTGCCCTCCTCTTCCCTCTACCCTCCTCTTCCCTCTGCCCTCCTCTTCCCTCTGCCCTCCTCTTCCCTCTGCCCTCCTCTTCCCTCTACCCTCCTCTTCCCTCTGCCCTCCTCTTCCCTCTACCCTCCTCTTCCATCTGCCTTCCTCTTCCCTCTGCCCTCCTCTTCCCTCTGCCCTCCTCTTCCCTCTGCCCTCCTCTTCCCTCTGCCCTCCTCTTCCCTCTGCCCTCCTCTTCCCTCTGCCCTCCTCTTACCTCTGCCCTCCTCTTCCTCTACCCTCCTCTTACCTCTACCCTCCTCTTACCTCTACCCTCCTCTTACCTCTGCCCTCCTCTTCCCTCTGCCCTCCTCTTCCCTCTACCCTCCTCTTCCCTCTGCCCTCCTCTTACCTCTACCCTCCTCTTCCCTCTACCCTCCTCTTCCCTCTACCCTCCTCTTACCTCAGCCCTCCTCTTCCCTCTGCCCTCCTCTTCCCTCTACCCTCCTCTTACCTCTACCCTCCTCTTACCTCTACCCTCCTCTTCCCTCTACCCTCCTCTTACCTCTGCCCTCCTCTTCCCTCTACCCTCCTCTTCCCTCTACCCTGCTCTTCCCTCTGCCCTACTCATCCCTCCGCCCTCCTCTTCCCTCTGCCCTCCTCTTACCTCTGCCCTCCTCTTCCCCCTCTTTTACCTTTGATTTTGCCCAATCTTATTTTTGTTTCTCTTTCTTACTCATTCCTTTCACTTCCCCTCAACTTTCATCTTCTCCACTCATATGCTCTTTTATCCTTCTCTCATCTTCTCTCATATCCTACCCTTCTCTTTCTTCCTCTCTCTAGCCTCCCATTTCCCTCTCCCTCATCATTTCTCTTATACTCCCTCCTCTCATACCCTCTTTTATCTTCCTCTCATCTTCTGTTCTACTCATCTTTCCTCTCTCTATCATTTTCTTCTTTCCCCTCTTCATCTTTTCTATTACCATCCCTTCCTCCTTCATCACATGTCCTCTCCATCATTACCTCCTCTCTTTTTTCTCCTTCCTCATCTTTTCTCATATTCTCCCCACCTCCCTCATTCTCTCAAATCCTTCTCACCCTCCTTCTATACTGTCTCCTTTACTTTTTATCTTCTCTTCTCTCTATCCTCACCTTCCTCATCTTTTCCTTATCTTCATCTTCTTTCACCTCTTCTTCCACACATTTATAAATTCTTGTACAAGATGAGCTATTTATTGAATTTATTGGAACTTGGCATGTATACCCTTCTGCGTTATACTTTTGTTATTCTTTTGTTATTATTTTATTCTGCGCGGTTATTGTGTGTTATCGCTCCGGTGGATAATATCACCAAGAGATCAAAAGATCCTAGAGACAGGCTGAGGTCTGAACGAGGGCATGTGTGTGCGCGCGCACCGTGTACGCGACTTTGAATAGATGTGTGTGCGTGTTTGTAACAACAGCGCAGTGTTGTATCTCGCGAGCGTTGTACGAGTGCAGTTCGTGCGAGGGTATATTCCTGTCGCGGTGAGCACTCACCTGGGTCTTACCTCGCTGCCCTGGCACATCACACACCGCACGGTATACACACACCACTTGCAGCACATCATATCACACTTCAACGGCTGTAGGTATGGGGCAGCTGCTGAACTTTACCTCCCCCTATTTAGTGAATCGTGTGTGTAGTCTTTTGTGTTATTTCTTGTCAACAAATTCACACAAAATCATCTCGGATCCGATATTTTTCGGTTACAAATTAGAACAGCAAGGACGAAACACCGCTGGCCTATTTCAGAGTATTGATTATTGTAGGTTATCATGGACATACAGTTTTTTTTTTTTTTACACACAGTTTCTTTCGACTAATATTAATTAGATATGTGAAGTGAATCATTTAATTGGATGAAGTGAATTTTAATAAAAATTGACACTAATATTATTACTGATTGAAGTGAATTTTTCAGTGATTAAGGTGTGCACAGTTGAGATGGATTCGTTACAGGCTTTTCTGAACCTTGAAGCTGAAGTGAACCTTATGCGTGTATGTGTTGTGAAGACTTTGTACCTTGATGTGTGCTGTACCATGTATATGAAGTGTATATTTTTCTGGCTGAACTCTGTACTTGAAGTGAACCTTAGTGGGATTGAGATGTTTATGTGAAGTGAACATTTTATATGTTTGAACTGCGTATTTTAAACTACCCTGATCGTCATATTTGAAGATACATATCTGAAGTGCCTCTTACAACTTTGTATACCTGTGCTTGTATGTCCGAAGTATACATTTATATAGAAGACTTATCTTTTGAGAGCCGCGATAGCTCAGTTGTTACTTAACTGGACTACAAAGAGATCGGGTTCGATCCTGATCGACGGCTTCCAGGTTCACCCAGCCTTAAATGGGTACCGAATTTTTTTCTGGAAAAGTAATGCGGACCACATTACGCCAAAAATCATGTGCCGAAGGTCTATAAAAATTAAGGACACTAACATCATATTCCCTATAAGCCACTTGGCGTGATGGGGCTCTACTTTATTTATCATCATCATTTAGTGCAGTCTCCACATCGAAGGTTGGCCACCATGGAGTGCCATTCCACTCTGTTTCTTGCTTTGATGGTGCAGATTGTCATAGGTTAACTTATCCATCTTTTGATGTTACTCGTCTATGTTAGTCTTGGTCTGCCTCTGCCTCATTTACCTTGTATTTTCCCCTCCAGTATTACTTTTAGTAGGCTGCTGTAACTTTTAACATGGCCCAAATATGGCATTTGTCTTGTTTGAATTATGTTCAGTAGTTCTCTTTTCATTTTTAGTTGCTTTAAGACTTCATCGTTTGTTTTCTTTTCTTTCCATCCAATTCTACCTATTCTTTTATATATCCACATTTCAAAGACTTCAATTTTCTATTCTGTTTTCTTGCCTAATGTCCATGTTTCTGCACCATATAAGAATATTGAGAAGATGTAACATTTTGCTATTCTTAGTTTTAGCCCTGGTGTTATTTATTTTGATGTTAGTATAGTTTCAAGGCATTAAAATTACTTTTTGCCATTCCTATTCTGTTGTTTATTTCAGTTGTACAATTTCCATCACTGGTTATAGTATGTCCCAGGTAGTTGTAGCTCTGAACTGTCTCCTGATGTATTCATTCAACTTCGATATTTATTTGCAGGATCTACTTTATAATCTACAATCTCTGTATTCTACTTTATTTAAGTCTCTTGTTAAAGTCGTGTGTTCTCAAACGTTATCTAATATCTTGAAAACCCCAGTACGGATTTCCATGAATTTGTTTCAACCAGTCTTAGTTTTTCCATGAATTTGTTTCACCCAGTCTTAGTTTTTCCATGAATTTGTTTCACCCAGTCTTAGTTTTTCCATGAATTTGTTTCACCCAGTCTTAGTTCTTCCATGAATTTGTTTCACCCAGTCTTAGTTTTTCCATGAATTTGTTTCACCCAGTCTTAGTTTTTCCAGGAATTTGTTTCACCCAGTCTTAGTTTTTCCATGAATTTGTTTCACCCAGTCTTAGTTTTTCCATGAATTTTTTCGCACAGTCTTAGTTTTTCCATGAATTTGTTTCACCCAGTCTTAGTTTTTCCATGAATTTGTTTCACCCAGTCTTAGTTTCTTCATGACGTTATGATTTTATCATTTATAGCATCGCACAGGTAATGCCGTGTTCTTGAAGCCACGAACTAGTTTGATTTTTGTCGGCATATTAATTATTGTGTCCATAAAAATATAATTTGCAGTAAAAAGTAAGTAAAGTACCCCCGTCACGCCAAGTGGCGTATAGGGAAATATAATTTGCAGTAATTAAAAAAATATGATATTGCCAACAACAGGTGTGGATTAACCATTAAGAAAAAATTTAGAATATATTTTGCAATGATATTTTGCCAAATTTTCAGAGTAATATAAATAAATAAATAAATATATATATATATATATATATATATATATATCAATATCTTCAGTAATAAAGAAAAGATGATGGTCATATGTTGGACATGTGACGAGAAGAGATAATAACCGAATAACAAAGCCAGCCCTCATGTGGGAAACAACAGGTATGAGGAAAAGAGAAAGACCCAGAGAGGCATTGAGAAGAACATTGATGAGAGAGGCAAGAGCAGCAGGAATCGGCTCCCTCAATAAGTTAGTGTTTCTCGCACAGAATAGAGACAAATGGCGAGATTTGATAAAATATCTTTAAAAGAATTGAAAACTGCTAGAACAAAAATTTAGATAAGAGAAGGAGTATCTTGGTCTACGCCTTGTGGGCCGGCTACGGCTCCAAAGGTCTCTCTCTCTCTCTCTCTCTCTCTCTCTATATATATATATATATATATATATATATATATATATATATATGTATATATATATACACATTCGGGCTCAGTCCTGGTCGACGGCTTCCAGGTTCACCCAGCTTTAAGTGGGTACTAGATTTTTTTTCAGATAAAGTAAAACGGCACGGGCGTAATACCGACCACATTACCCCAAAAATCATGTGCCGAAGGTCTGTAAAAATTATGGTCACTAACACCATATTCCTTATACGTCACTTGGCGTGAGAGGGCCTTTTATTATATATATATGTTATATAACAACAAACACTTTCCATGTCGTTTTGTTTTTTGACATTCTGGTAAGATCATTCCATGTCTTCCCCATCACCTTCATCTCTGCTTCTATCTGTCTTCTCCAAGAAATCTGCGTCATACGTCTCTTAGACAGAGAGCCTTTATCTTTCCTGGATGACGGATTTACTTTTATTCTTTTCTTTGACTTGTCCATTATTTGTGACGTTTTTTCGGCTTATTTTTTTTACAGTATGGGATAACCAGTCCCATGCCCAACCCTCCTTTCTCGCCTCTTACAAACATGCCTGGTAGGGTACAGCGCCGCTATTCTTTACTCCCCTTTCGGGCCCCGGCAGCTCACGAGCGATATATGTATATATATATATTTGGTATCAAGCAATCATGATAAGTCAGTAGTTTGGTAAATATCAGTGTCTTATGATGGATTTATTGAACAGCTTCTCTAGTGGCTGAATCTGCCAATATTGGATAGACGTATCCGACCGCAGAATAAATACGGTGTATTTGTAGTCTGGCCTCTTCTCTTTTCTCTTACGCCTTTTGTCATCTATCATAGGCGTAACGTTTTGTGAACTGCCAGGCTCAAACCTAGCAAGAGATCGATGCCTGGCAGTAATGACGCAGGGGGGCCTGCCCTTCCCCCTTTTAACTTACCCCTCCCCATATTGTGTCAGTAGGTTAAGAACCGAAACTCTTCTTCACGTCTCATTCCAGAGTCTTATCTCTATCTCTCCCTGTGTTATCTCTTATCACCTCTCCTCATTTTCTTCTCCCTTAACACCCCTACCCTCTCTCTCTCTCTCTCTCTCTCTCTCTCTCTCTCTCTCTCTCTCTCTCTCTCTGTTTTCTTCATGATTTTTTCTGTACCCTATTTGACCCATGGAAGCCGCGATAGCTCAGTGGTTAGTGAACTGGACTACAAAGGACAAGAGGTAGAGTTCGATTCCAACCGACGGCTTCCGGTTCACCTAGCCTTTAATGGGTAACGGATTTTTTTCTGGGAAAGTAAAGCGGCACGGGCGTAATACTGACCACATTACCCCAAAAATCATGTGCTGAAGGTCTGTAAAATATATGGTCTTCTTCTTCTTCTTCTTTCCTTCCTCATCTGCCTTTCGGCGTCGATGGGAGATATAATTTGCGGTCTTTTGCTCTTCTGTTCGCCTCTGCTGCTGTTATGTTTCCTAGTGCATCTAATATTCCATCGACCCATCTTTTTCGTGGTCGACCCTTGGGTCTGGTGTTCTCGCAACGTTTTTTGAAGGCTCGTTGTGTAGTGTTTTGTTGATTCTGCCTTGTCACGTGGCCAAACCATTTTATCTGTTGTTTCCTTATATATTCTATGGCGGGGGCTATTCCTAGCTTTTTTCTCAGTTCTTCATTTCTGATATTATCTCAGAATTTATGGTCACTAACACCATATACGCCACTTGGCGTGGCGGAGGTACTTTACTTTTTTTTTTATTTGACCCCTTCATTAATTTTTCGAATTTGTCATTTTTTGGCTCCTTAGATCTAATTAATTCCTACCTGCCCGATTGTCTATTAATCTTTTAACCAGACTTTACGTAAATCCTGGCCACCGTTTTTTTCCGCCATTTTGTTTTAGCTTTGTCGTTGCGCTTTCCGACTTTGAAATGTTGCATTTAATGCGTTTATTTTGTTTATTATACCTGATGAAGACTTTTGCCGACACGTTGTAGTTGGTCTTGTCTTTCTGTTAGTCTAGCTGCTCAATCTCATTGTATGTTTTTAAATATGTTTTCTGTAGCTACACTCGTAGCCCCGTACAGTATTAAATATTTGATATATGTCCTTACCTCCACTTCTTCATATGCGTAAACTTCTGACGATCAGATTATCTGCTATTGCGAAAATCGGTGTACAATTAGCTGTGGTTACATGTGGCTGTGGTTGGCTTAAAGGGGATTTACCTCTGGGCTAGCAGACGTCAGAGTGTCCTCGGATAAGTCATGCTCTGGGCTACCAGACGTCAGTGTCCTCGGATAAGTCATGCTCTGGGCTACCAGACGTCAGAGTGTCCTCGGATAAGTCATGCTCTGGGCTACCAGACGTCAGAGTGTCCTCGGATAAGTCATGCTCTGGGCTACCAGACGTCAGAGTGTCCTCGGATAAGTCATGCTCTGGGCTACCAGACGTCCGGATGTCCTGGGATATTTCCTACTCTGGGCTACCAGACTTACGGATGTCCTCGGATAAATCATGCTCTGGGCTACCAGACGTTCTGGTGTCCTCGGACATGTCCTACTCTGGGCTACCAGACGTCCGGATGTCCTGGGATATGTCCTACTCTGGGCTACCAGACGTCCAGATGTCCTGAGATATGTCCTGCTCTGGGCTACCAGACGTCCGGATATCCTCAGATAGGGCCTGCTCTGGGCTACTAGACGTCCGGATATCCTGGGATATATCCAGCTCTGGGCTAACAGGCGTCCGGATATTCTCGGATAGGGTCTGCTTTGGGCTACCGGACGTCCGGATGTCCTCGGATATGTCCTGCTCTGGACTACCAGACGTCCGGATGTCCTCGGATATGTCCTGCTCAGGACTACCAGACATCCGGATGTCCTCGGAAATGTCCTGCTCAGGACTACCAGACATCCGGATGTCCTCGGAAATGTCCTGCTCTGGGCTACCGGACGTCCGGATGTCCTCGGATATGTCCTGCGACATTATCAAGTTGATTTTCCCCTTTCATTTTTAGGACACAACTACGGTACCGCGTTGTCACACACTAAATGTAAATGACTAGCATCGTGTTCTAGTATTATAGTTCGTTCACAAGTTCGTGCCCACAGAGTTTATTAATTATCTCGGAAACTGATGAATTTCTGTAATTCTTTTTCTTGAAATCTTATTTTTTCACCGATCTTCAGTCTGATTTTTGCCCTACTGTCATGCATTTAGGAAAGATTTTTGCTTATTTGAGGTATATAAAATTATGATTTTCTTGCTTGTCCTAAATTTTCGGATTTTACAATACCCATATTTGTTGTTATCAACTCACCAATTAAAAAGGCAAATTTCACATGCACACCACACAGTCTTAGCACCGTTTAGCACTCTTAACTTGTAAGACGATCACCACTCCGAGGTTTTTTTGTAATTTCATTTCCGGTTTCTTGTTAAATTGGTCCAGAGACGTATTTTGACAAAATATTTACTATTAATGAATATTCCTGTATGTGTGATAATTTGTAAGCTGTTGTGAAGTGACTACTTGATTTTTAAAACCACGAAGAGTTTAAAGTGTAAATTCATCACTATGCAAAAGGTAACTGTGTTATTGTACATGCACTTTTGCAAGGAATCTAATAGGGGTCGGATATATTACTATTCAATGTAATACGGATACACCTGTGGCTTGCATTGTTAGAAAATTAACATAATTTACAGCAAAATCTAATGTTTAGAGCACGCGGTTTGATATTTTCCTAAAATTATATAACAAAAAACGATTTGTGCAAAATTCAGACAACCTTTGTACTTAAATGTTATAAAATCTGAAGGTCGGTGAAAAAAATAAAATTTCATGAAAAATAATTACAGAAATTCATCAGTTTCCGAGATAATTGATCAACTCTGTGGGCACGAATTTGTGAACGAAGTATAATATAAATCTGTGCTAACTTTTAAGTGTAGTGCCATGTACATCAACTTGTTTTAAACGTTTCTTCTAGTACCGTGTACATCGGTTAGTTTTAACGTTGTAATTGACTAGTACCGCGTACATAAACTTGTTGTCGGCTCTTTAACGTTGTAATTGACTAGTACCGCGTACATAAACTTGTCGGCTCTTTAACGTTGTAATTGACTAGTACCGCGTACATAAACTTATTGTCGGCTCTTTAACGTTGTAATTGACTAGTTACGCGTACATAAACTTGTCGGCTCTTTAACGTTGTAATTGACTAGTACCGCGTACATAAACTTGTTGTCGGTTCTTTAACGTTGTAATTGACTAGTACCGCGTACATAAACTTATTGTCGGCTCTTTAACGTTGTAATTGACTAGTACCGCGTACATAAACTTGTTGTCGGTTCTTTAACGTTGTAATTGACTAGTACCGCGTACAAAAACTTGTCGGTTCTTTAACGTAATTGACTAGTACCGTGTACATAAACCTGTTTTAACTTTATATGTGGCTAGTACCATGTGCATCAATTTGTTTTAAATTTATCTATGACTAGTACAGTGTACATACATTTGTTTTAATATTACATTTTAGGTGACTAGTACAGTGTACATAATTTTGTTTTAACAATAATAACAAATGTACACAAACTTGTACAAACGTAAAATTTCTGTGTCATTATTATGTGTCTCTACATACCGTAAATAATACTCAACCCGTACTTTGCACTTCTAATATGCATTTGTGTACATCGATACTAATGTGTACATGGACAATAGACCTGCACCTGTACTACAAGTGATTTATGTACGCCGCTATGATTCAACTAGCCGTGGCAGCTGTGTGAGGTAACTAGGCTGTTTACTAATTATTGAACAAGTTAATAACGCGCAGTCGTTCTAG
The DNA here is from genome assembly GCA_032433765.1 of Megaustenia siamemsis. NCBI lineage: Eukaryota > Metazoa > Mollusca > Gastropoda > Stylommatophora > Ariophantidae > Megaustenia > Megaustenia siamemsis. Next base: position 40,503,984 of record JAVIAB010000145.1, on the reverse strand, counting down.
TGGAAAAGCCGGAGTTTGTATCCACGACCAGGGGAAGTAACTGGTTGAACAGCAACCAGAGGGGGTAGAGTTCTCCTCAAGTTAACCCGTTACCATGGTAGCGGTGGACGCTTCTCAGGTAGGTTTTTGTGATTTATCAAGAAACTGTGTGTCGTTGTAGTGTGTGTAGAACTTAATATGTATGCGTGTGTGCGTGTGAGAATAATTTATATAAATATTTTTATTTTGTCAATCATAACTGACTTACTAAAGCGTGCGATGGCAATTTACGAGTTTAGTGTCCCAAAATTATTTCTGCTCGATGTTTCGTCCCTCTACACTTTATTAAAATTATTTCTGCTCGATGTTTCGCCCCTCTACACTTTATTAAAATTATTTCTGCTCGATGTTTCGCCCCTCTACACTTTATGAAAATTATTTCTACTCGATGTTTCACCCCTCTACACCTTATTCGATCACTTTCTAATCAGTCATTAGTAGACTCCTTGGTTAGATTTAGTGCCTGTAATAACCTACAATTAGACAGAGAAATTGACATGAGAGTACAAAAAGTAAATGCTGTCACATACCAGCTTTCATCATTGCTAAGACATCCAAACACTTCTATGGCAGCTAAACAACAAATGATAAATAGCATCTTCATACCAACTTTGTGCTATGAAAGTCAAACATGGACCCTTTCTAAATCACATTTAAGAAAGAATACATGTGAGATGCGATGCTTGAGAAAAGTAACAAACAACACAAGAAGAGGTAGAATACCAAATGAAACCATAAGAAAAATGGTAGGAATGAAACCCTGTCAAGAATATATAGAACAACAACAACTTAAATGGTTGGGCCACCTGGTCAGAATGAATCCAAGTCGTTCTGTTTTTTGCCATTCTTTTAAGATCATTCCATGTCTTCCCCATCATCTTCATCTCTGCTTCTATCTGTCTTCTCCAAGAATTCCTTGGTCTTCCTCTTTGTCTTTTCCCCTGGGGATTCCAAAAAAGGGCCTGTTGTGTAATACTCTCAGTTGGCTTCCTTAGTGTGTGTCCTATCCATCGCCATCGTCTTCGCTGTATCCCTTTATCCACTGGTGTTTGACTGGTACATTTCCATAATTCTATGTTAGTGATTTTTTCCTGCCATTTCCATCCTTTTATCCTGCGTAAACATCCATTAATGAAAGTCTGTATCTTCGTGATTGCCAATTTTGTTGTTCTCCATGTTTCACAGCATTAAGTCATCCTTACAGGATGTAAAAGTATAAAGAGGGGCAGATATAGCTTCTGATCATCATCATCTGATAGCTAAACTTATAAACTTGTTTCTTTCTCACGTGTTTTTTTTTTAAGAGCTCCCTTTTTGTTTTGGCCTCTTTGAGAATGTCACGAGATTGATAGATCAGCAAAACTGAAATCACTAACATGACAATAAAAAGAAATAATAAGGAAACTTAAATCTCCATCAATAACACACACTTCAAGTAAGCGTAGATATTTAACTGGTTACACATTTATCATTAATTAAAGAGGTTGGCAATTTACGGCTCGCGGACCAGTATCGGCCCGGCAAGCTATTTTGACGGGCCCTTGCGCTTGATGTGAAAATTACTATACACTCAATTTCCTGATATTAAAGAATAAATAAATAAAAAGTAACGCGGAAGCAAGATATGGATTAACTGACAACACACACTTAAAAACACACTACGTTTTAATGTTGGTCAAATACCACCAAACATGGACAATCTTGTTCGTGAAGTCCAGACACAACCCTTTCATTAAGGCTGTAATCTACTACTTATAATTTATTCTTGAATTTGCACATCACCCCTTTTTTTTACTGTCTCGCTGCTTTCGCTTTTATTCCACTCTCTTTTCAGTCTTCTAATCTGCATCAATAAGAAATTCATGAACAAACTTAATAGATAATTAGTAAAGTAAAGTAAAGAGCCCCGTCACGCCAAGTGGCGTATAGGGAATATGGTATTAGTGACCATTGATTTTACAGACCTTCAGCACATGATTTTTGGGGTAATGTGGTCGGTATTACGCCCGCGCCGCTTTACTATCTCAGAAAAAGTCCGGTACCAGTTATAGATAATTAACGTACATTTTCAGTGCGTCTTACTCGATGACACTTGAACACAACTATAAATGCTCGGGAGTCGCGATAGCTCAGTGGTTAGTGAACTGGACTACAAAGGACAAGAGGTAGGGTTCGATCCCAACCGACGGCTTCCGGGTTCACCCAGCCTTAAATGGGTACCGGATTTTCTTCTGAGAAAGTAAAGCGGCACGGGCGTAATACCGACCACATTACCCCAAAAATCATGTCTGTAAAATTGATGGTCATTAACACCATATTTTAGAGGCCACAGAGATGGGATTTCTCAGAAGAATGTTGAAAGTTCCCTGGACAGCTAAAAAGACCAATGAGGAAGTTCTCAAAGAGGCCAACACAAAAAGGGAGCTCTTAAAAAACATCAGAAAGAAGCAATCAACATTTTTCGGGCACATCATGAGAAGAGTAAAGTTGGAATACTTGGTTACAAGTGGCAAAATAAAAGGAAAGAGAGATCGCGGGCGACAAAGCGAGAAAATACTGGATAGCTTGGTGTCATGGCATGGAAAACAGTCAACAACAGAACTGATACGGTGCACTGTAGATAGAAGATTGTGGAGGGACATGATCACCTACGCCAACCGGTATGGCACATGATGATGATGAACACCATATTCCCTATATGACTCTTGGCGTGACGGGGGCTCTTTACTTGTTTTGTTTTTCTTTTATAAATGCTCAGATCTTGGTAGCATGTCCCACTGTGTGTGGAGACCGACGACTCAAGCTCTGTGTTAATTTTATATTCTGCTGTGTCTGCCCGCGTAACGCTCCTTTCTGAAATCGCCAATTTTGGCGTGACGTTTGTGCAGTCTGGTAATGGCTATAGATTCATGATTATAAATTGAGTCATTAGCACACTCTGCCTCCTTGAGTGCATTCAGAATGACTGCACGATCCACTGCACTTAAGCCATCAACGGCAGCTGGTCTGAAACCAGGCTCGTTCATTTCCTCTCATGCCAGTCACGTCAAGTAAAATAAAGTAATGTTGAAGTGCAATAAAACAAATTAATGTTGAAGTAAAATAAAGTAAAGTAAAGTAAAGTAATGTTGAAAATAAAATAAAATAAAGTAGTGTTGAAGTCAAATAAAATAAAGTTATGTTGAAGTAAAATAAAAAAAAGTAATGTTGAAGCAAAATAAAATAAAGTAATGTTGAAGTAACATAAAGTAAAGTAACGTTGAAGTAAAATAAAGTAAAGTAATGTTAAAGTAAAATAAAATAAAGTAATGTTAAAGTAAAATACAATTAAGTAATGTTAAAGTAAAAAAAATGAAAAGTTTGTTGATCCCGAGTAGATTAGTTAAAGATGGTACCCAGAATATCAATCTGTAGTCACAATACAGGCTGTCTCTTTCTCGCTACCGTTCTCTATATCAATCTGTAGTCATAATACAGGCTGTCTCTTTCTCGCTACCGTTCTCTATATTTCCTCAACATTTCTAACACTAATGAAGATCATCATTATGTGGCGTGTCCTTCGCAGAACAACGCATTCACCACAGTCCGCCTGAAAGGATATCTATTTTTAACCAGATCTCCCACAGAATGTTGCATTCATTATAGTCCGCCTGAAAGAATCTTTTGTCTCTAGCCAGATCTCCCACAGAATGTTGAATTCACCACAGTCCGCCTGAAATAATCTCTGACTCTAGCCAGATCTCCAACAGTATGTTGCCTTCATTACAGTCCGCCTGAAAGAATCTGTCTCTAGCCAGATCTCCTACAGAACATTGCATTCACCACAGCCTGTCTGAAAGAATCTCTGTCTCTAGCCAGATCTCCTACAGAACATTGCATTCACCACAGCCTGTCTGAAAGAATCTCTGTCTCTAGCTAGATATCCCAGAAAACATCGCATTCACCACAGTCCGCCTGAAAGGATATCTTTCTCTAGCCAGATCTCCCACATAATGTTGCAATCATTACAATCCGCCTGAAAGAATCTCTGTCTCTAGCCAGATCTCCTACAGAACATTGCATTCACCACAGTCCGTCTGAAAGAATCTCTGTCTCTAGCCAGATCTCCTACAGAACATTGCATTCACCACAGTCCGTCTGAAAGAATCTCTGTCTCTAGCCAGATCTCCTACAGAACATTGCATTCACCACAGTCCGTCTGAAAGAATCTCTGTCACTAACCAGATCTCCCACTTCTTCTATTCAAGGTCTCCTTGATGTCTTGAACCCACCATCTTCCTGCTCTGCTCCTAATGCGTCGCCCAGGAACCATACCTTTCATTATTGTTCGTACCAGCCCGCTGTGTCGTTTGACGTGGTAATAGTATTTTAATTTCCTTTGTAGAATGATGTGTATAAGCCAGTTCTCTTTTTGGCTGTCATGATCCTCGAAAGCCTACAATCAATAGCTTGCCGCTGCTTTCTGGTTGGTCCTGGCCACTTTACACCTTCGGTCCCTGTAGTGCACTGAGCCCAATACCAGGCTGGTCCATCTCCTGCCTTCAAGGTCGTTGTCGACTGGCTCGATCCTCCACCTTTTCTGTCTGTAGGTGCGTGTGCTATAGAAGGAAGACTTTATTCCTTAACTTGACCTCCGTAGTTTAGCTGGCCGGCCAAAGCCGTTGCACGGGTGGTGGCGCTGCCGTACACAAGTAGATACAAAGGAGCCATACGTGGTCTGGGTAGTATCGGGGGAACCAACACGGCTTCAGGGGCATTCTTGGAGGATGTGGTTGCCTCTTGCCGTGATCTCCGTTGGAGATATTGTTACGAAACTTGAGCAGGACTAGGCTACTTGAGCAGGACTATGCTACTTGAGCAGGACTAGGCTTGTTATGTGAGAAATGAAGAGAAATGTCTGTGTAGTATGTGCGGCACTTAATTAGTGTAACGCGGACTTATCTCTCTAGTGACCTCTGTCATTTGGCTGGGGTTACCATACGCAATACGGTTGTTGTTCGTGACTGTTAGTGTACTGTACATGAAAGTTCACACAGGATAGCTGGAAAGTGTGTTGCTATAATCTGGATGACTTGACTACAAAAAATGATAGATATAATAGTAAAAGAAAACTACAAGAAAGGTCTCAGTCTGAATAGTAAGAAAACAGGAGTAATGGTCATATAGAAGAAATAACCATCACCATCATGCAGAATAATAAATAAACAGGACAAATCTGAAACAAGTGCAACTCGTCAAGTATTTGGGCACAATAATAACATCAGATGGAAGATGCCTACAAGTAATAACAAATACAATAGCTAAGGCCAAAATAGCATTTCAGAAAATGAAAAAAAAAATCTTATACAACAAATCTATGTCAATAGAAGTGAGAAAGAGAGTTTATCGGTGCTATATAAAGCCAATTCTGGTCTATGGAAGCGAATCATGGACTTTAAACAAACAAATGAAAAGACGATTAGAAGTCACAGAGATGGGACTCAGAAGTATGGTGAAAGTTACCTGGATAGTTAAAAAGACCAATGAAGAAATTCTCAAAAACGCCAACACAAAAATGGGAGCTTCTAAAAAACATCAGAAAGAAACAATCAACATTTTTCGTGCACATCATGAGAATGAGGAAATTGAAATACTTGGTAACAACTGGAAAAATAAAAGGAAAGAGAGATCGCGGACGACAAAGAGAGAAAAAACTGGATAGCTTGGTGTCACGGTATGGAAAACAGTCAAAAACAGAATTGGTACTATGCACGGTGAGTAGAACATTGTGGAAGGACATGATCGCCTACGCCAGCCGGTATGGCACATGATGCTGTTACTCTGTATGAGCGAATATTTAGTGGCCAAACCATCAAAAAACATGGGTTCGGTAGAGATTGAAGTACTGTAAACAAGCCGAAGTATGCTGATCGTACAGACTCTCGTAGAGTTGAAAGTAAATATTTGACATATGTATCATCATCAGCCGCGATAGCTCAGTGGTTAGTGAACTGGACTACAAAAGATAAGGGGTAGGGTTCGATCCCAACCGACGGCTTCCGGGTTCACCCAGCCTTAAATGAATGGGTACCGGATTTTTTCTGGGAAAGTAAAGCGGCGCGAGCGTAATACCTACCACATTACCCCGAAAATCATGTGCTGAAGGTCTGTAAAATTTATGGTCACTAACATCATATTCACTATACGCCACTTGGCGTGACGGGGGTACTGTAGTTTTTTTTTTTTTTTTTTTTTTTTTTTTTTTTTTTTTTTTTTTTTTTTTTTTTTACATATTTGTGTGTATGTTGTTTGTTTGTTCCTGCTCAAGGCCTATTGAGCCGAAATGTTTATATTTGTGTTGTTCATCAATTACGTAAAGCTTTAAACATACCATTCTTTCTATTCTAATTTTTCATTTCACTTTCACATTTAGCTTTTTTTTGTAGCTTCGTATTTTTATGTATGTCTTTGCCTTGACCCTTTACTATCACTACGTTGGGATAATACCTACTTAACGGAAGAGCGATGAGAAGACGGGAAAACATAGACTATCATATGGACTATCATATGGACTATCATATGGACTATCATATGGACTATCATATGGACTATCATATTTACAGATAATAGATGCACAGCACACAAATGTTATGTCTTCTCAACATTCCTATATGGTGCAGAAACATGGACATTAGACAAGAAAACAGAACAGAGAATTGAAGTCTTTGAAATGTGGATATATAGAAGAATAGGTAGAATTTGATGGAAGGGAAAGAAAAAAAAACGATGAAGTCTTAAAACAACTAACAATGAAAAGAGAACTACTAAACATAATTAGAACAAGACAAATGAAATTTTTAGGGGCATGTTAAAAGACACAACAGCCTACTAAAAGTAATCCCGGAGGGGAAAATACAAGGTAAAAGAGGCAGAGGCAAACCAAGACTAAATATGGACGAGTAACATCAAAAGATGGACAAACCAGCCTATGACAACCTGCACCATCAAAGCAAGAGACAGAGCAGAATAACGCTCCACAGTAGCCAACCTTCTATGTGGAGATGGAACCTGATGATGATGATGATGATGATGATGATGATGATGATGATGATGATGATGATGATGATGAGATGTACAGCAGAACTGAGGCACAGAAGTGTTCATGTATAGAGGAAAACGATAATGAATCTCCTCTTTAACAGCGGATATAGGAAAAACAGAAAAGAGTTCTACATTATTCGGAACATTTGATCAACAAACAAGAAATTGACAGTGACAAAAAATGTGGTTTTACAGAAGAATGATGAGAATAGATGGAAAAGGGGCCTGGCAGATCAAGGGCGCTTAATGGGACAAGTAGATGTACCTACAATCAATACTTTTGGAACTGTGAATTTACATACGCTTCGAGAATTGCTGGGACGGGCGGTGGAGCGGAGATGGGGATGCCTCAGCGGCAATAAAATGATTCCGTGATCCGAGTAGAACAGAATAAAATAAGAATAAGAAAGGAATAGATTAGAATATAAAGGAATAAAAGTATATTAGAATAGAATAGAATATAATACGAACAGAATAGAATAGAATAGAACATAATATGATATAATAGAACATACAAGAATAGAACAGATTATATAATATAATATAACAGAATAGAGTAGAACAAAATATAATAAAATAGAAATGAAAATAATAGAATAGATTTGAACATAATAGAATAGAACAGAATATAATATAGTATAACAGAATAGAGTAGAACAGAATAGAATAGAACAGACAGCTAAAAAGTATAATAAAGGCTTTGTGCAAGAGGTCAAGACAAAATGAACGCGGTATCGACAACTTCCGGAAAAAAAAAAAAAAACAATAATTACTTTCTGACATTAAATGTAAGCGGAACTGCAGAAATATAATGTGACAACAGGAAAAAATCGAAGACAGAAGAGATAGAGGAAACAGATAGTGAAGATACCGGACATTTTGAGAGAGAATAGCTCGGTAGAAGAATCGATAGGAACATAAAGTCGTGGAAAAGCATGATTAACTACCCCAGGAGGCGTGTTGCTTGTTGACGCGACTAGTAATAGTAGCATTACACTCCTCCATCTGCCATATGTGACTATGTTGCTTGTTGACGCGACTAGTAATAGTAGCATTACACTCCTCCATCTGCCATATGTGACTATGTTGCTTGTTGACGCGACTAGTAATAGTAGCATTACACTCCTCCATCTGCCATATGTGACTATGTTGCTTGTTGACGCGACTAGTAATAGTAGCATTACACTCCTCCATCTGCCATATGTGACTATGTTGCTTGTTGACGCGACAAGTAATAGTAGCATTACACTCGTCCATCTGCCATATGTGACTATGTTGCTTGTTGACGCGACTAGTAATAGTAGCATTACACTCCTCCATCTGCCATATGTGATTATGTTGCTTGTTGACGCGACTAGTAATAGTAGCATTACACTCCTCCATCTGCCATATGTAAATGTTGCTTGTTGACGCGACTAGTAATAGTAGCATTACACTCCTCCATCTGCCATATGTGACTATGTTGCTTGTTGACGCGACAAGTAATAGTAGCATTACACTCGTCCATCTGCCATATGTGATTATGTTGCTTGTTGACGCGACTAGTAATAGTAGCATTACACTCCTCCATCTGCCATATGTAAATGTTGCTTGTTGACGCGACTAGTAATAGTAGCATTACACTCCTCCATCTGCCATATGTAAATGTTGCTTGTTGACGCGACTAGTAATAGTAGCATTACACTCCTCCATCTGCCATATATGACTAAGCTGCTTGTTGACGTGACTAGTAATAGTAGCATTACACTCCTCCATCTGCCATATGTGACTATAATTTTGCAGGCGCCCACAGCAAATGTTATTTTCTCTTTTCTTTCGCCCTATATTCTCTTTTTCTATAAATATATCTGCTTTTTTGCTTGGATTGGAGCTTTAGAATGTGTTTCCAAATATTGTGGTCTGCAGCAATGTCTTACCAGGCTGCAGGGTTTATGTTCAGAGTGTTCCTGTCACGTTTGCATACATCAATAGGTCGATGTTTTTGGCGCCCTCTAGTTCTATTGCAATCTGATTCTTCCTCTTCTTCTTTTTCCCTTCGTAATTTTTTTTTCGTACGCCAGCTTTTACCTCTGACGAAGTCCATGGAGACTAGGAACTGAATTTTGCGTGTTAATCCATTTTTCCCTGACAGCCGTGTGCACAGGGGTCCCTCGCCGTACAGGCAGATAACTCCGTCTTCGGAGGTACTCATATTTTTTGCCGTCGATGAGTAATTGTCGTTTCAAGCCGGGCCTCGCTGCTGAGACCAGGGGTGCTTGCTGCAGAGAGAAACCATAAATAAACACCAACAACTTTCTAATTTTGACTTTCAGCGTCGAGGGGAGATATAATTTGCTGTCTTTTGCTCTTCTGTCCGTCTCTGCTGCTGTTATGCTTCCTAGTGCTTCTAATATTCCTTCAATCCATCTTTTTCGTGGTCGGCCCTTGGATCTGGTGCTCTCGCAATGTTTATTGAAGGCTCGTTGTGTTGTCTTTTGATATTTTTGCCTTGTCACGTGGCCAAACCATTTTATCTGTTGTTTCTATATATATCCTATGGTGGGGGCTATTCCCAGCTTTTTTCTCAGTTCTTCATTTCTGATCTTATCTCTCAGACTGTTTCCTGTCATTCGTCTAACACATTTCATCTCAGTAGATGTTATTTTCTTATTGTTCTTGCATCTAGGGTCCAGGTCTGGCATTGGTAGCACAATGTTTTGATGAAGATGTATTGTAGAGTGTCTGTTTTGCCTCTAGAGTTATTTCCTTGTTGAACAGTAGTGATAATAGCCGTCAAATGATTTAACGAGAATTGTTGTAACAGGCTACCATCACTAGTTGCCCATAAAGTATATCTCCTTCTACGCGGCCATCTTTAATACGGTGTAAATGGCCAAGGCAGCGTAATCCACTTTGTTTGAGCAAATAATGATGATGAATTTGATCCTTTCCTGTTCATAAATTCAGCCCGAAGCAAGTGCCTTGCTGACCGTGCCGTTGGGAGGCACGTTATCTGTTGCAGTGAGCGATGAATTATTATTGCGCAGCAAACAGTAACTCAAAACACTGGCCATTATTAGCACAAGCTTCCGTAGGATTTTTTGTGACGATGTTTATCCATATGCCTGTTTGGACATTTTCGCCAAACTGAAGCGGAGTCCTACAAAGAGGAAATAAAAAGTGATAGCAGATAGTGGAGTGATAGCAGAAGGGAAGTGATGGCAGGCAGTGAAGTGATAGCAGAAGGAAAGGGATAGCATGCAGTGAAGTGTTAGCAGACAGTGATGTGATAACAGAGAGGTTGAAGTGACAGCACATAGTGAAGTGATGGCTGAAAGTGAAGTGATAGCAGACAATAAAGTGATAGCATACAGTAAAGTGATAACAGATAGTGAAGTGATATCAGACAATGAAATGATAGCAGACAGTAAAGTGAAAGAAGACGGTGAAGTGATGGCAGAAAATTAAGTGATCAATCAATCAAGTACCGGGCCTGCTGGCGCATGTGATCATGTCTCTCCATAATTTTTTTATCTTGACAGTCATTTATCATTTATGTTGTTGATCTTCTGCCAAGCCATTCTCTTAAGCTGTCTGGTATTTTTTCTCCTTGCTTCCCTCTATCTCTTCGTCCCTCAATTTTTACAGTTGTTACAATATATTCTAGTTGTTCTCTTCTCATTACAAGGCAAAAAAAAAAAAAATAATGATTGTTTCTTCCTAATATTGGAAATTAGCTCTCTTTTTGCTTTGGCCTCTTTCAGAACGTTTTCATTACTCTTCTTAGCTGTCCATGGTATTCTCAACATTCTTCTGTAAAATCACATTTCTACAGCCTCCAATGATTTTTTTGTCTGTTGTCATATTGTCTATGATTCACATCCATATGTTAAGACTGGCTCTACATAACATTTAAGGATTCGATATCATCCAAAGCATATATTAAAAGTGGAGAAGGGAGAAGAGCAAGAGGCAGACCCAGAGTAAGATGGACTGAGAACATCAAAAAAACGCTACAACAGCATCAATTGACAATGAGTAAACCCCTTAAAGGGAGCCGTGATAGCTCAGTGGTTAGGGAACTGGACTACAATGGACAAGAGGTAGGGCTCGATCCCAACCGACGGCTTTCTGGTTCCCCCAGCCTTAAATGGGTACCGGATTTTTTTCTGGGAAAGTAAAGCGGCACGGGCTATACCGACCACATTACCCCAAAAATCATGTGCTGAAGGTCTGTAAAATGTATGGTCACTAACACCATATTCCCTATACGCCATTTGGCGTGCCTGGTCACTAACACCATATTCCCTATACGCCACTTGGTGTGACGGGGGCTCTTTACTTTTTTTTTTAACCCCTTAAAGGGGAGAGAACCAGAACTGTGTATTTTCCTTGACACCCAATCGGGGGACACGAGGAAGTGAAGAATGAGAAAAAAGTATGTAAAATAAAAAAAAAACCAACAAAGTATTGTAGCCAAAGAGCTAAAATTGATGTAGCAGAGTTTGCTCACAGCCTTTCTTATGGCCTGCTGATCAGGGTGGCTGTTGTAAGCGCGGAGTAATACCTTGTTAGCTTCCATTATATCATCGTCATCATGTGCCATACCGGTTGGCGTAGGCGATAATGTCCTTCCACAATCTTCTAGTCACCGTGCATCGTATCCGTTCTGTTTATGACTGTTTTCCATGCTATAACACCAAGCTATCTAGTACTTTCTCTTTTTGTCGTCCGCGATCTCTCTTTCTCTATATTTTGCCAGTTGTAACCAAGTACTTCAGCATTCCTCTTCTCATGATATGCCCGGAAAATGTTGATTGTTTCTTTCTGATGTTTTTAGGAACTTCCTTTATGTTGGCCTTTCCGGGAATGTCCCCTTTGGTTCTTTTAGCTGTCTACAGATCTTTCATCTGAGAAATTCTACCTCTGTGACCTCTAATCGTCTTTTCGTTTGTTTACTGTCCATGATTTTCTGCCTTTTGTCAGAATTGGCTCTATATAAAACTGATGAACTCTCTTCTAACACCTATTGACATAGATCTGTTGGAAGACATTAAGAACGTCCGTTTTTTTCCACTGGTTGCCCGTCTTGCAGACGACAGCACAGCTAGCCAACCTACCCGCTCTTTCATTTCCCTGTACTCCCTCACGTCCAGGTCTATTTAGTGCTACATTTTCCATTGGTTGACCATCTTAACGACAGCACAGTTAACCAACCATGTCCGCTCTTTCATTTCCCCGTACTCCCTCATGTCCAGGTCTATTTAGTGCTACATTTTCCATTGGTTGACCATCTTAACGACAGCACAGTTAACCAACCATGCCCGCTCTTTCATTTCCCCGTACTCCCTCAAGTCCAGGTCTATTTAGTGCTACATGTTCCTTTGGTTGACCATCTTCAAGGACAATACCGCTTGCCAGCCATGCCCGCTCTTTCATTTCCCCGTACTCCTCTATGTCCAAGTTTATTTAGTGCTACATTCTCCATTCTGTAAAACGTAATTTACATCTGAGATCTTTGCAAATTAAATATTCCAATTATCTGAAACATTTCTTTAGCCTGAGGGATTCTGCTATTTTCGCTCAGGAATCCCAGTTCCCATCTCTGGCTAATGTTCCCCTGTAATGTTCAAGCTGCTTTGGACTTTTGAAAATCCCTTACGGCAAGCATAGTTTTTCTGTTTCAATCTTTGTTGCAAATTTTGTTTGAGAAAATGTAATCTCATTGCCTGCAGAACTTTGTAATCTCATCTTAAGAGGATCATGACAGGAAAGAGTGTCCAAGTGAAGGTGGCAGAGATTGAAACCAAAAGCATGCTAGGATTTGTATTATCTCGCTGATAAAAACTATGATATAATTGATCTTTACGGGTAAACTCCTAAACATCATTTAACTTAGAAATCAGAAAATTTCAACATTATTTATCTTAACAGAAAACCATAAGAACTTCATTTATCTTGATAGAAAACATCTAGAACATTATTTATCTTTACAGAAAACCTCTAGAACATTATTTATCTTTATAGAAAACCTCTAGAACATTATTTATCTTTACAGAAAACCTCTAGAACATTATTTATTTTTACAGAAAACTTCAAGAACTTTATGTATATTTACAGAAAACATCTAGAATATTTATCTTTATAGAACACCTATATAACATCATTTATCTTTATAGAAAACCTCTAAAATTGAAGTCTTTGAAATGTGGATTTAAGGAAGAGTAGGTAGAATTGGATGGAAAGAAAAGAAAACAGACGATAAAGTTTTAAAACAAGTGAAAATGAAAAGAGAACTACTAAACACAATTAGAACAAAACAAATGACATTTTTGGGTCATGTTAAAAGACACAACAGCCTACTAGAAGTAATATTGGAAGGAAAAATGCAAGGTAAAAGAGGCAGAGGCAGACCAAGACTAACATGGACGAGTAACATCAAAAGATGGTCAGGTCAGTCTACGATAATCTGCACCATCAAAGCAAGAGACAGAGTGGAAGGCGTTCCATGGTAGCCAACCTTCGATGCAGAGAGGGCACTCAATGATGATGATGATGATAAAACCTCTATAGCTATATTTATCTTTACAGAAAACCTCTATAGCTACATTTATCTTTACAGAAAACCTCTATAGCTACATTTATCTTTACAGAAAACCTCTATAGCTACATTTATCTTTACAGAAAACCTCTATAGCTACATTTATCTTTACAGAAAACCTCTATAGCTACATTTATCTTTACAGAAAACCTCTATAGCTACATTTATCTTTACAGAAAACCTCTATAGCTACATTTATCTTTACAGAAAACCTCTATAACTACATTTATCTTTACAGAAAACCTCTATAGCTACATTTATCTTTACAGAAAACCTCTATAGCTACATTTATCTTTACAGAAAACCTCTATAGCTACATTTATCTTTACAGAAAACCTCTATAGCTACGTTTATCTTTACAGAAAACCTCTATAACTACATTTATCTTTACAGAAAACCTCTATAGCTACATTTATCTTTACAGAAAACCTCTATAGCTACATTTATCTTTACAGAAAACCTCTATAGCTACATTTATCTTTACAGAAAACCTCTATCGCTACATTTATCTTTACAGAAAACCTCTATAGCTACATTTATCTTTACAGAAAACCTCTATAGCTACATTTATCTTTACAGAAAACCTCTATAGCTTCATTTATCTTTACAGAAAACCTCTATAGCTACATTTATCTTTACAGAAAACCTCTATAACTACATTTATCTTTACAGAAAACCTCTATAACTACATTTATCTTTGTAGACTATTTCCACAACGTTATTTATACTTACAGAAACCTTTAAAACATGATTTCATCATCAAGTACCGGCCTGCTGGCGTGGGTCATCATGTCTCTCCACAACTTTCGATCACGACAATTATTTATCATTTCTGTTGTTGACCTTGTGCCAAACCATTCTCTTAAGCTGTCTGGTATTTTTTCTCTTTTCTTCCCTCTATCACTTTGTCCCTCAATTTTTCCCAGTTGTCACAATATATTCCAGCTGTTCTCTTGTCATTACATGACCAAAAAATGATGATTACTTCTTCCTAATATTGGAAATTAGCTCTCTTTTTGCTTTGGCCTCTTTCAGAACGTTTTCATTACTCTTCTTAGCTGTCCGTGGTATTCTCAATATTCTTCTGTAAAACTACGTTTTTACAGCCTCCAGTGATTTTCTTGTCTGTTGTACTATTGTCTATGATTCACATCCATATGTTAAGACTGGCTCTACATAACATTTAAGAACTCTTTTTCTTATTTCTATTGTCAAAAATGGATTACATAGTATCTTCCTAATTTTTTTTAAAGCTGCTTTTGCCTGAGCCATTCTGCATCTCACCTCTTTTGTACATCTTCCGTCTGAAGTTAACAAAGTTCCCAAATATTTAAACTCATTTACCTGTTTTAATATTGTTCTACTTGTCTTTATTTTGCACTGTGGTAATGTCATTTTCTTTGTTGTTACCATTACTTCTGTTTTTTCTGCTATTAAAATGCATAATTTAGCTTTAGAGAAAACGTGTAAGACATAATTCATATATGGCCTTTGACGTTTTGACAGACGGTTGATATCAAGCAATCATGATAAGTCAGTAGTTTTGTAAAATATTAGTGCCTTGTGCTGGATGCTGTTACTGAACAGCATCTCTCGTGGCTGAATCTGCCAATATTGGAGTGACAGCTCCATCCGCAGAATGAATAAGATGTAACTGTGGTGCCTGGCCTCGTTTCCTTTCTCCTGTGTTTTTTTTTTTTTTGTTTTCTGTATTTCACATCAAAACTTCCTGGAAAGTTGCTGTGACATTTTTTTTTCATTTTTGTTCTCCATGTGCTACAATCTACAGCCAGACTTTCACAATTTTTTTCACTGATAGAAAATTCACCCAAGAAAAATAATATTTTTTTTTTCCAGAAAACAACTTATAAAGTATCAATTATCTGTACCAAAACTTATAAAGCATCAATTATCTGTACCAAACTTATAAAGCATCAATTATCTGTACCAAAACTTATAAAGCATCAATTATCTGTACCAAAACTTATAAAGCATCAATTATCTGTACCAAAACTTATAAAGCATCAATTATCTGTACCAAAACTTATAAAGCATCAATTATTTTTACCAAAACTTATAAAGCATCAATTATTTTTATCAAAACTTATAAAGCATCAATTATCTGTACCAAAACTTATAAAGCATCAATTATTTTTTACCAAAACTTATAAAGCATCAATTATCTGCACCAAAACTTATAAAGCATCAATTATTTTTTACCAAACTTATAAAGCATCAATTATTTTTACCAAAACTTATAAAGCATTGATTATCTGCACCAAAACTTATAAAGCATCAATTATTTTTACCAAACTTATAAAGCATCAATTATCTGTAACAAAACTTATAAAGCATCAATTATCGTTACCAAAACTTATAAAGCATCAATTATTTTTTAACAAAACTTATAAAGCATCAATTATTTTTTACCAAAACTTATAAAGCATAAATTATCGTTACCAAAACTTATAAAGCATCAATTAATTTTTACCAAAACTTATAAAGCATCAATTATCTGTAACAAAACTTATAAAGCATCAACTATCGTTACCAAAACTTATAAAACATCAATTATCTTTACCAACACTTATAAAGCATCAACTATCGTTACCAAAACTTATAAAGCATCAATTATCTTTACCAAAACTTATAAAGCATCAACTATCGTTACCAAAACTTATAAAGCATCAATTATCTGTAACAAAACTTATAAAGCATCAACTATCGTTACCAAAACTTATAAAGCATCAATTATCTGTAACAAAACTTATAAAGCATCAACTATCGTTACCAAAACTTATAAAGCTTCAATTATCTTTACTTATAACCTGTAGCACACAGTTTATCATAATCCCCTCCCCCTCCTCCCCCGAAAGAAATCGTAAAAACACAATATTTCTTTACTGGTAATTTTTTAAACATAACCGCTATTTATCGGTAAGATCTAAAATATTAATTTTCCTTATTGGTGTCTTGTAAATCATTATTTATCTTTACTGAAAACATTGAAAACATCCAAAAGTAATCTTAGAGGGGAAAATACAGGGTAAAAGAGGCAGAGGCAGACGGAGACTAACATGGACGAGTAACATCAAAATATGGACAAGTCAGCCTATGACAATCTGCACCATTTAATCAGGAGATTGAGCACAATGACGCTCCATGGTAGCCAACCTTCGTTGCACTCGATGATGATGATTCTTACTGAAAACATCTAAATCATCACGCCCACTCACCGAAAATCCTGAAAAGCATAAATTATCTTGATTAAAACATCTCAAACACGTTTATCTTTATTTAGAACACTTAAAACAATATATTCTGTCCTTACATAATACTTTTAGAATGCCCTTATGTCGGGGCCTTAGAAAACGTTATCACGTCTCGCTTTGGCTGAGAACCTTTAAAAAATATTTTGTCTTTGCTAAAAACATATAAAAAATATTTTGTCTTTGCTAAAAACCTATGAAATGTGTTTTGTCTTCGCTAACAAACTTATAAAACGTGTTTTGTCTTCGCTAACAAACTTATAAAACGTGTTTTGTCTTCGCTAACAAACTTATAAAACGTGTTTTGTCTTCGCTAACAAACTTATAAAATATGTTTTGTCTTCACTAACAAACTTATAAAACGTGTTTTGTATTCGCTAACAAACTTATAAAATATGTTTTGTCTTCGCTAACAAACTTATAAAATGTGTTTTGTCTTCGCTAACAAACTTATAAAACGTGTTTTGTATTCGTTAACAAACTTATAAAATATGTTTTGTCATCGCTAACAAACTTATAAAACGTGTTTTTTCTTCGCTAACCAACTTATAAAACGTGTTTTGTCTTTGCTAACAAACTTATAAAACGTGTTTTGTCTTCGCTAACAAACTTATAACACTCGTTTTGTCTTCGCTAACAAACTTATAAAATATGTTTTGTCTTTGCTAACAATCTATAAAACCACACAGAAAACATGTTAGGATTTGTATTATCTCACGGAACAAATTATAATATCAATTATCTTTATGTAATACCTCTAGAACATGATTTATCTTTACAGAAGAATTCTAGAATATCATTTATCTTTACAGAAGAACTCTAGAATATCATTTATCTTTACAGAAGAACTCTAGAATATAATTTATCTTTACAGAAGAACTCTAGAATATAATTTATCTTTACAGAAGAACTCTAGAATATAATTTATCTTTACAGAAGAACTCTAGAATATAATTTATCTTTACAGAAGAACTCTAGAATATAATTTATCTTTACAGAAGAACTCTAGAATATAATTTATCTTTACAGAAGAACTCTAGAATATCATTTATCTTTACATAAGAACTCTAGGATATCATTTATCTTTACAGATTACCTCTAGAATATCATTTATCTTCACAGATTACATCTAGAATATCATTTATCTTTACAGATTACCTCTAGAATATCATTTTTCTTTACAGATTACCTCTAGAATATCATTTATCTTCACAGAAGACCTCTAGAATATCATTTATATTCACAGAAGACCTCTAGAATATAATTTATCTTTACAGATTACCTCTAGAATATCATTTATCTTTACAGATTACCTCTAGAAAAGTATGTATCTTCACAAATGACCAAATGAGTATAATTTATCTTTACATAAATCGTCTATAACAACATTTACCTTTGCAGACAGATTCTACAACGTCATTTTTCTGTACAGAAAATCTTTATAACACAATTTACCTTTAGATAAAACCTCTAATTCTAAGACTATTTATATATGATCTTTGGTACCTGAACAGGCGGTTCATTGTAAGCAAACATGATAAATCAGTTGTTTGGTAAAAATATTAGTGACCTATGTTGGATATTGTTTCACTGAACAGCTTCTCTAGTGGCTGAATGGGAAACGAAAAATTAAATGTGGGAATAGAGTAAAAGATAGAGGACAAAGAGAAAATTAATAAGGGATAGTTTAAGAAAATGGCTTGTTATGGGCAGAAAGTCAACAACAAAGCTGGTAAATACGTACCCCAGCAGCCACAATACATGGTGATGTTGAAGATGGTTTGTTACTGTGCAAACGTTACTACATCAAACATACATTTACCCATTTGTCACAACTTTTACCTCCCTTGTCCATCACTTTACAAACGTTACTCCATCAACCACACATTTACCCATTAGTCACATCTTTTACCTCATTTGTATGTCACTTTACAAACGTTACTCCATCAACCACACATTTATCCATTAGTCACATCTTTTACCTCCCTTGTCCGTCGCTTTACAAACGTTACTCCATCAACCACACATTTATCCATTAGTCACATCTTTTACCTCCCTTGTCCGTCACTTTACAAACGTTACTCCATCAACCACACATTTACCCATTAGTCACAACTTTTACCCCCCTTGTCCGTCACTTTACAAACGTTACCCCATCAACCACACATTTACCCATTAGCCACAACTTTTATCTCTCTTGTCTGTCACTTTACAACCGTTACTCCATCAACCACACATTTATCCATTAGTCACATCTTTTACCTCCCTTGTCCGTCACTTTACAAACGTTACTCCATCAACCACAAATTTACCCATTAGTCACAACTTTTACCCCCCTTGTCCGTCACTTTACAAACGTTACCCCATCAACCACACATTTACCCATTAGCCACAACTTTTATCTCTCTTGTCTGTCACTTTACAAACGTTACTCCATCAACCACAAATTTACACATTAGTCACATCTTTTACCTCCCTTGTTTGTCGTATCATCAGGAGCTGGTGAATACCTCCAGTCAGCAGAGGAACTGGAGGGGATAGCCATTGCCTTGCTCGTCATCCTCATCGTCTGTGCCCTCATCATCACTGCTGTCATTATCGCCACACCAAGTGAGTTAATTTTTAATTTTTTTTTGCGGGTGGGGAGGGGGGGGGAAGAGTTGTGTTTGATATCTCAGATAAAGTTGATTTTGTTGTCTGAAGCATTTAGTTAATATTGATGATAGCATGTTGTAAATTGATGTTATATGTTGTCATAGTTAATGTTGATGATATCGTGTGGTAAATTGATGTTATATGTTGTCATAGTTAATGTTGATGATATCGTGTGGTAAATTGATGTTATATGTTGTCATAGTTAATGTTGATGATAGATTGTGGTAAATTTGTTACATGTTGTCATATGTAATGTTGATAACTTGTGGTAAATTGATGTTACATATTGTCATAGTTAATGTTGATAATATCGTGTGGTAAACTGATGTTATATATTGTCATAGTTAATGTTTAATGATATCATGTGGTAAATTGATGTTATATGTTGTCATAGTTAATGTTAATGATATCATGTGGTAAATTGATGTTATATGTTGTTATAGTTAATGTTGATGATAGCTTGTGGTAAATTGATGTTATATGTTGTCAAAGCTATTGATGTTGTAGATATCATGTGGTAAATTGATGTTATTACTGTAATATCGATGATATTATCTGTTAAGTTGATATTATATACTGTAAGAGTTAATGTTGATGTTCCCTGTTTCAACAGCTAATGTTGATGTTCCCTGTTGTCGTAATTAATGTTGGTACTTTTATCTTCGACGACAGAAAATGCTAATTTTGATATCGACTACCTTAGGTGCACATGATGATGTTGACTTACCATCTTAGCCAAAGTTGATGTTACAATCACCTGTCACAGCTGTCATTATTGTAAAAAAAAACAGCCACAGCTGATATTGATGTTTTTTATCTGCTGTTTAAATTAAAATTGATTATCACTCACTGGGTACCGTCTCCACATCGAAGGTTGACTACTATGGAGCGCCATTTTACTCTGTCTCTTGTGTTAATAGTGTACTTTATCATACATTTTCACCTGTCCACCTTTTGATGTTATCAGTCCACTGTAGTCTTGGTCTTAGTCTGCCTCATCTACCTTGTACCCTCCCCTCCAAGATGACATTCAGTAGGGTACTGTGTCTATTCATCATCATCATCATCATGTGTCATATCGGTTGGCGTAGGCGACCATGTCCTTCCACAATCTTCTATCTACAGTGAATCGTATCAGTTCTGTTGTTGACTGTCTGTTTTCAATGCCATGACACTAAGCTATTTAGTATTTTCTCTCTTTCTCGTCCGCGACGAAGTGTCTCTTCACATGTCCCACAAATTTCAGTTGCCTTTTTTTTTCAAATTGTGCTAAGTAGTTCTTTTTTATTTTCAGCTCATTCAGAACTTCCTTGTTTGTCTTCTTTTACTTCCATCCAATTCTCCCCATTTTTCTATAATTACACATTTCTTCTTCCTCTTCTGTGATCATGGCTCATTCAGAGTAGAATTCAGGACTTTCTTATGAAGTCACCTGCCTGTTTAATTGATTCGGTTGCCCCATATAGTTTCTCTTCCCGGGAGATGGGTGTGGACCATATTGTCCTTTTCAGGTCTGTGTACTGGGGACAATCTTGTAGAATATGTTATGTTGTCCAGTGTGACATTGGCTGATAGTACCTATTTTGACACATTTCCACATTTCAAGGATTCGATATTTTGCTGTTTTCTTATCTAAAGTACATGGTTCTGCACCATACATGAACGTTTTGTGGATATCATATATAACTATTTGTAGTTTTAGACACTATGCAATCCATTTTTGACAATAGAAACAAAAAAAAAGAGTTCTTAAATGTTATATAGAGCCAGTTTTAACATATGGATGTGAATCATGGACAATAGGACAACAGACAAGAAAATCACTGGAGGCTGTAGAAAATTGGTTTTACAGAAGAATGTTGAGAATACCATGGACAGCTAAGAAGAGTAATGAAAACGTTCTGAAAAAGACCAAAACAAAAAGAGCTAATTTCCAATATTAGGAAGAAACAATCATCATTTGTTGTCCATGTAGTGAGAAGAGAACAGCTGGAATATATTGTAACAACATGGGAAATTGAGGGACGAAGAGATAGAGGGAAGCAAAGAGAAAATAGCAGACAGCTTAAGAGAATGGCTTGGAAGAAGGTCAACGACAAAAATGATAAATATCTGTTGAGGTCGAAAGTTGTGGAGAGACATGATCACCTACGCCAGCCGACTTGGTACTTGATGATGATGATGATTTGTAGTTTTAGTGTTGTTATATTTATTGTGATTATGTGGGCTAGGTGGTATAGATTTGTAGCTTTAGTGTTGTTATATTTATTGTGATTATTGGGGCTAGGTAGTATAGATTTGTAGTTTTAGTGTCGTTATATTTATTGTGATTATGGGGGCTAGGTAGTATAGATTTGTAGTTTTAGTGTCGTTATATGTATTGTGATTATGGGGGCTAGGTAGTATAGATTTGTAGTTTTAGTGTTGTTATATTTATTGTGATTATGGGGGCTAGGTAGTATAGATTTGTAGCTTTAGTGGTGTTATATTTATTGTGATTATGGGGGCTAGGTAGTATAGATTTGTAGCTTTAGTGTTGTTATATTTATTGTGATTATGGGGCCTAGGTAGTATAGATTTGTAGTTTTAGTGTCGTTATATTTATTGTGATTATGGGGGCTAGGTAGTATAGATTTGTAGTTTTAGTGTCGTTATATTTATTGTGATTATGGGGGCTAGGTAGTATAGATTTGTAGTTTTAGTGTTGTTATATTTATTGTGATTATGGGGGCTAGGTAGTATAGATTTGTAGTTTTAGTGTTGTTATATTTATTGTGATTATGGGTCTAGGTGGTATAGTTTTGTAGTTTTAGTGTCGTTATATTTATTGTGATTATGGGGGCTAGGTAGTATAGATTTGTAGTTTTAGTGTTGTTATATTTATTGTGATTATGGGGGCTAGGTAGTATAGATTTGTAGCTTTAGTGGTGTTATATTTATTGTGATTATGGGGCCTAGGTAGTATAGATTTGTAGTTTTAGTGTCGTTATATGTATTGTGATTATGGGGGCTAGGTAGTATAGATTTGTAGCTTTAGTGGTGTTATATTTATTGTGATTATGGGGCCTAGGTAGTATAGATTTGTAGTTTTAGTGTCGTTATATTTATTGTGATTATGGGGGCTAGGTAGTATAGATTTGTAGTTTTAGTGTCGTTATATTGATTGTGATTATGGGGCCTAAGTAGTATAGATTTGTAGTTTTAGTGTTGTTATATTTATTGTGATCATGGGGGCTAGGTAGCATAGATTTGTAGTTTTAGTGTTGGTGTTGTTATATTTATTGTGATTATGGGGGCTAGGTAGTATAGATTTGTAGTTTTAGTGTTGTTATATTTATTGTGATCATGGGGGCTAGGTAGTATAGATTTGAAGTTTTAGTGTTGGTGTTGTTATATTTATTGTAATTATGGGGGCTAGGTAGTATAGATTTGTAGTTTTAGTGTTAGTGTTGTTATATTTATTGTGATTATGGGGGCTAGGTAGTATAGATTTGTAGTTTTAGTGTTAGTGTTGTTATATTTATTGTGATCATGGGGGCTAGGTAGTATAGATTTGTAGTTTTAGTGTTGGTGTTGTTATATTTATTGTGATCATAGGGGCTAGGTAGTATAGATTTGTAGTTTTAGTGTTAGTGTTGTTATATTTATTGTGATTATGGGGGCTTGGTAGTATAGATTTGTAGTTTTAGTGTTAGTGTTGTTATATTTATTGTGATTATGGGGGCTAGGTAGTATAGATTTGTAGTTTTAGTGTTAGTGTTGTTATATTTATTGTGATTATGGGGCTAGGTAGTATAGATTTGTAGTTTTAGTGTTAGTGTTGTTATATTTATTGTGATTATGGGGGCTAGGTAGTATAGATTTGTAGTTTTAGTTTTGGTGTTGTTATATTTATTGTGATCATGGGGGCTAGGTAGTATAGCTTTGTAGTTTTAGTGTTAGTGTTGTTATATTTATTGTGATTATGGGGGCTAGGTAGTATAGATTTGTAGTTTTAGTGTTGGTGTTGTTATATTTATTGTGATCATGGGGGCTAGGTAGTATAGATTTGTAGTTTTAGTGTTGGTGTTGTTATATTTATTGTGATTATGGGGGCTAGGTAGTATAGATTTGTAGTTTTAGTGTTGGTGTTGTTATATTTATTGTGATTATGGGGGCTAGGTAGTATAGATTTGTAGTTTTAGTGTTGGTGTTGTTATATTTATTGTGATTATGGGGGCTAGGTAGTATAGATTTGTAGTTTTAGTGTTGTTATATTTATTGTGATTATGGGGGCTAGGTAGTATAGATTTGTAGTTTTAGTGGTGTTATATTTATTGTGATTATGGGGGCTAGGTAGTGTAGATTTGTAGCTTTAGTGTTGTTATATTTATTGTGATTATGGGGGCTAGGTAGTATAGATTTGTAGCTTTAGTGTTGTTATATTTATTGTGATCATGGGGCTAGGTAGTATAGATTTGTAGTTTTAGTGTTGTTATATTTATTGTGATCATGGGGGCTAGGTAGTATAGATTTGTAGTTTTAGTATTGTTATATTTATTGTGATTATGGGGGCTAGGTAGTATAGATTTGTAGTTTTAGTGTTGTTATATTTATTGTGATTATGGGGGCTATGTGGTATAGAGTCATGACCTCGGCCTCAGCACACAAAGGACCAGGATTCAAAGAACACCAGAAGCGGTGAGTAATTTACAAAAAAATAGGGAAAAAAATAATATGTGATTTCTTGCTGAGGTTACCCGTTCCTGATCTCTTGGGTAGTGATATCAGGTGTCTAGCCCTCTCGGATAACGGCAATAAACATGCCGTGCTGCGTGCACTCGCGCACGTTAAAAATCCATTGACGGTTAAAATTAAAAATAGTAGGTCAGAAAAAAAGCAGGCCTCATATTTGTTTACATTGTAATCTATGATATAAGCTATCTGGTGTTAATTATTTGTAAAGCAGGCCTCATATTTGTTTACATTGTAATCTATGACATAAGCTAACTGGTGTTAATTGTTTGTAAAGCAGGCCTCATATTTGTTTACATTGTAATCTATGACATAAGCTATCTGGTGTTAATTATTTGTAAAGCAGGCCTCATATTTGTTTTCATTGTAATCTATGATAGAAGCTAACTGGTGTTAATTGTTTGTAAAGCAGGCCTCATATTTGTTTACATTGTAATCTATGATATAAGCTATCTGGTGTTAATTGTTTGTAAAGCAGGCCTCATATTTGTTTACATTGTAATCTATGATATAAGCTATCTGGTGTTAATTATTTGTAAAGCAGGCCTCATATTTGTTTACATTGTAATCTATGATATAAGCTATCTGGTGTTAATTGTTTGTAAAGCAGGCCTCATATTTGTTTACATTGTAATCTATGATATAAGCTATCTGGTGTTAATTATTTGTAAAGCAGGCCTCATATTTGTTTACATTGTAATCTATGATATAAGCTATCTGGTGTTAATTGTTTGTAAAGCAGGCCTCATATTTGTTTACATTGTAATCTATGATATAAGCTATCTGGTGTTAATTGTTTGTAAAGCAGGCCTCAAAGTTTCATTTAGGTTATCCCGTGTAGCGCCTCACGGAGTCTAAATCAGACCTTGAATGGGCCCCACAGATTTTCTGTGGGAAAATAAAGCGATCTTACATAGTCCGGACTATATCAGCCCTTTTAGTAGTAGCCTCCTCCAGTCATAGGGGAGCTGCGATAGCTCAATGGTTAGTGAACTGGACTACAAAGGACAATAGGTAGGGTTCGATCCCAACCGACGGCTTCCGGGTTCACCCAGCCTTAAATGGGTACCTGATTTTTTTCTGGGAAAGTAAAGCGGCACGGGCATAATACTGATCACATTACCCCGAAAATCATGTGCTGAAGGTCTGTAAAATTTATGGTCACTAACACCATATTCCCTATACGTCACGTGGCGTAACGGGGCACATTACTTTCTTTTTACTTACTCTGTCAGTCATAGTTGACTATGGATTTTCCAGCGCCCTTAGAAATATTTTTTTCTTTCCTTTTTCCGTGTATTCTCTTTTTCTATGAATCTGTATCCTTCGTGTTTGAGTTGGAGCTTTAGAGTGTGTTTCCAAAGATTCCGGTCTGCAGTTATTTCTTCCCATGCTGCAGGGTTTATGTTCAGAGTCTTCATGTCGCGTTTACACACATCTACAAATCAAAGTTTTGGGCGCCTCCTAGTTCTTTTACCATCTGCCAGTTGTCCATAGAGTATATCTTTTGGTATGGGACCATCTTTCATACTGTGCACGTGGCCAAGCCAGCGCAACCTCCGTTGTTTAAGCAGCGTGTACATGTTCGTGTAATGAAATAAACTTGGCAAGTAAAAAATATGGACTAGATATGAATATCAACAAGACTAAAACTATGATCTATCTAAAACTATGATGAACAAAGAAAATACTCAAAACCCACAAGTGGATATCAAAATTGAAGGTATAGACCTGGAGACAGTTCAGAACTACAACTACCTTGGACATACTATAACCAGCGATGGAAAATGTACAACTGAAATAAACAAAAGAAGAGGAATGGCAAAAAGTAATTTTAATGTTATGAAGGACATACTAACATCAAAACAAATAACACCAGGGCTAAAACTAAGAATAGCAAAATGTTATGTCTTCTCAATATTCCTATATGGTGCAGAAACATGGACATTAGACAAGAAAACAGAACAGAAAATTGAAGCCTTTGAAATGTGGATATATAGAAGAATAGGTAGAATTGGATGGATGGAAAAGAAAACAAACGATGAAGTCTTAAAACAACTAAAAATGAAAAGAGAACTACTAAACACAATTCAAACATGACAAATGCGATTTTGGGGCCATGTTAAAAGACACAACAGCCTACTAAAAGTAATCCTGGAGGGGAAAATACAAGGTAAAAGAAGCAGAGGTAGACCAAGACTATCATGGATGAGTAACATCAAAAGATGGACAAACCAGCCTATGACAACATGCACCATCAAAGCAAGAGAGCAGAATGGCGCTCCATGGTAGTTAAGCTTTTTTGCGGAGCCGGAGACGGCACTCGATGATGATGATGATGACATTTTTGGGAGGCCTGTGCAGGTGAGGACCTCCACGTAACCATTTATATAACCAACATATATTCTCAAATAATGTATTGGGGACTGGTTGGTCTCGAGGCACGACGCCGGCCTCGATACAGAGAGGTTGTGGGTTCAAATCCCGACTTCACCAGTTGGGATTTTTATTAATGATTTCTCTCTGCGTCAACCACCCCTGGTCTCAGCAGCGAGGCGCGGCTTGAAACATCAATTACTCATCAAACAGAAAAAAAATATGAGTACCTCCGAAGTCGGAGTTATCTGCCTGTGCGTCGAGGGACCCCTGTGGTCACGGCTGCCAGGGAAAATTGGATTAACACGCGAAATTCTGTTCCTAGTTTCTAGGGACATCGTCAGAGATAAAAGCTGGCGAACGCAAAATATAAAAAAAAATAGTGTATTGAGTGGTAAAAAAAAAAAGCTACACTTTTTTGGCATTCTTTAGTTCACTGTTATGTTTTATTACAGTTTAGAATATAACACCCCCCCCCCCCCCCCCCAAATACCTCGAAGAACGAAGAAATCGTATTGAGCAAGAGCTTATTTTAAAGTGATTGGCTCATCGTCGTGATGGGAGGGTATTAGGTCGTTGCATCTGTCACCGCAGGCACATAACGCCTGGAGTGTTGCTGATCAGATAGACCATCTGTTGATGAGAAATTGTTTATCCATCAAAGTAGTCCGCTTATCTACATCTATCTCTTCATTATCAAACACATTCGTTAAATAAACACATCTGAAAGCTTTCAGCCCTTTCATCTTCCGCCAGATGAAATCAGTGGCTCTGATTTGTAATGTCTATCGTACGTCACTCATCATCATCATCATCATCATGTGCCATACCGGTTGGCGTAGGCGATCGTGTCCATCCACAATCTTCTATCTATAGTGCATCGTATCAGTTCTGTTGTTGACTGTTTTCCATGCCATGACACCAAGCTATCTAGTATTTTCTTTCTTTGTCATCCGCAATCTATCTTTCCTTCTATTTTGCCTGTTGTAACCAAGTATACCAACTTTCCTCTTCTCATGATGTGCCCGAAAAATGTTGATTGTTTCTTTCTGATGTTGTTTAGGAGCTCTTTTTTTTTTACAAAACACAAAATACAACTAAATTTTTCTAACGTCACTCACAGACTCCATTTTGGACGCTAATTGTGTCACCTACGTCATCAGGATAATGAAACTACATTCAGTTATTTGAGGGTCATCATCATCATTGAGTTATTTGAGGATCATCATCATTGAGTTATTTGAGGATCATCATCATCATTGAATTATTTGAGGATCATCATCATCATTGAATTATTTGAGGATCATCATCATCATTGAATTATTTGAGGATCATCATCATCATCATTGAATTATTTGAGGATCATCATCATCATTGAATTATTTGAGGATCATCATCATCATAGAGTTATTTGAGGATCATCATCATCATTTAATTATTTGAGGATCATCATCATCATTGAATTATTTGAGGATCATCATCATTGACTTATTTGAGGATCATCATCATCATTGCGTTATTTGAGGATCATCATCATCATTGAATTATTTGAGGATCATCATCATCATTGAATTATTTGAGGATCATCATCATCATTGAATTATTTGAGGATCATCATCATCATTGAATTATTTGAGGATCATCATCATCACTGAGTTATTTGATGGTCATCATCATCACTGAGTTATTTGATGGTCATCATCATCACTGAGTTATTTGATGGTCATCATCATCACTGAGTTATTTGAGGGTCATCATCATCATTGAGTTATTTGAGGGTCATCATCATTGAGTTATTTGAGGGTCATCATCATTGAGTTATTTGAGGGTCATCATCATCATTGAGTTATTTGAGGGTCATCATCATTGAGTTATTTGAGTGTCATCATCACTGAGTTATTTGAGGGTCATCATCATCATTGAGTTATTTGAGGGTTATCATCATTGATTTATTTGAGGATCATCATCATTGAGTTATTTGAGGGTCATCATCATCATTGAGTTATTTGAGGGTCATCATCATTGAGTTATTTGAGGGTCATCATCATTATTGAGTTATTTAAGGGTCATCATCATCATTGAGTTATTTGAGGGTCATCATCATTGAGTTATTTGAGGGTCATCATCATCATTGAATTATTTGAGGATCATCATCATCACTGAGTTATTTGATGGTCATCATCATCATTGAATTATTTGAGGATCATCATCATCATTGAGTTATTTGAGTGTCATCATCATTGAGTTATTTGAGGATCATCATCATTGAGTTATTTGAGGGTCATCATCATCATTGAATTATTTGAGGATCATCATCATCATTGAGTTATTTGAGGGTCATCATCATCATTGAATTATTTGAGGATCATCATCATCATTGAATTATTTGAGGGTCATCATCATCACTGAGTTATTTGAGGGTCATCATCATTACTGAGTTATTTGAGGGTCATCACCATCATTGAGTTATTTGATGGTCATCATCATCACTGAGTTTTTTTAGGGTCATCATCATCATTGAGTTATTTGAGGATCATCATCATCATTGAATTATTTGAGGATCATCATCATCATTGAATTATTTGAGGATCATCATCATCATTGAATTATTTGAGGATCATCATCATCATTGAATTATTTGAGGATCATCATCATCATCACTGAGTTATTTGATGGTCATCATCATCATTGAATTATTTGAGGATCATCATCATCATTGAGTTATTTGAGTGTCATCATCATTGAGTTATTTGAGGATCATCATCATTGAGTTATTTGAGGGTCATCATCATCATTGAATTATTTGAGGATCATCATCATCATTGAGTTATTTGAGGGTCATCATCATCATTGAATTATTTGAGGATCATCATCATCATTGAATTATTTGAGGGTCATCATCATCACTGAGTTATTTGAGGGTCATCATCATTACTGAGTTATTTGAGGGTCATCACCATCATTGAGTTATTTGATGGTCATCATCATCATTGAGTTTTTTAGGGTCATCATCATCATTGCACTCCTCCGAACATGTCCATAGGTGCTCAGATCTCTCCCCCCCCCCCCACTTTCTTCAGCAAGTCCTCACAACATCCAGCGACTGACGACTCCAGTTCTGTGTTGGTTGATAAGTCTTCTTACACGCCCACTAAGTTTCTCGTTTCTGGCTGTGCCCATCTTAACTCCCATCTCTTTCATCCGAAGGAGTGACGTGGACTCATTTATTTTCGAAGTCCTGTGACCTGCCCGCATCTCGGATGACATTAATGACGCCCGCCCGATCCATTATTTGACCGTCTTCAACGACAACACAGCTAGCCAGCATGTCCGCTCTTTCATTTCCCCGTACTCCCACATGCCAGAAACGTAGACAAAGGTGACACTACTTATCGTTGACTACTACAATGACCCACTACCTGCATACAGAGCCCGCCTCCACTTTTCTTATCATGCTCATCGAATCACTTATTATCCGGGCTTGGTGTAGTCTTGTGACTCCAAACAGATGAATACCCTGCTCACTGCCATCTCTCCATAGACATTCTTTAACTCTTTCCTTACGACGCACCATGCGCCATGCCGATTTCTGTCATGTACGTTTAGCCGCACAGTGCGTCACTCTCAGTTTGATTAGTCTAAATTGTCATCAAACCATATTCCTTCTACATGTCTCGTATCATCTTGGTATTGGCGAAATCTAATTCCTTGTTTAATTATCTAAATGTTCATATATAAAATGTAAATTGTTAGATAAATATAAACATGTAGATCTTCTTTCTTCTACTTTTATCTTTTCACTGATACATAAAAGGTCTCGTGGTTTATATCATTTGTCGTTCTTGAGCTGCTCGAACTGTCTGAATTAATGATTTTCCTTTGTTACATGTCTCTGTCACTCTCTCACTATCCATCTTCTTCTGGGTCTTTCTCTTAGTCTTTTTCCATGCATTCTTGAGAAGAACGCCCTTGATGGTGATTGGTGAGGATTCATTCTGACCAGGTGGCCCAACCATTTAAGTTGTTGTTGTTCTATATATTCTTTGCAGGGTTTTGTTGCTACCATTTTTCTTATGGTTTCATTTGGTATTCTATCTCTTCTTGTGTTGTTTGTTATTTTTCTCAAGCATCGCATCTCACATGTATTGATCTTTCTTAATTAAACAAAAACATGTAGATTCTTCTACTTTCTTCTTTTCTCTTTTCACTGATACCTAAAAGGTGTCGTGGTTTATATCATTTGTCGTTCTTGTGCTGCTCGAACTGTCTGAATTAGTGATTTTCCTTTGTTGTTACATGTCTCTGTCACTGCATCTATCCATCTTCTTCTGGGTCTTCCTCTTGGTCTTTTTCCATGCATTCTCGAGAAGAGCGCCCTTGATGGTGATTGTAAGGATTCATTCTGACCAGGTGGCCCAACCATTTAAGTTGTCCTTATCAATCACATGTAGATTAATATTTAAAAATTGAAACAAATTGTCTCTGAAATCTCTATCGATAAATTGATGAAAACCTTCCCAACTGAAAGAGTTAATTAACCGATTAAACTATTTTTGATTAATTGATGAAAACCTTCCCAACTGAAAGAGTTAATTAACCGATTAAATTATTTTTGATTAATTGATGAAAACCTTCCCAACTGAAAGAGTTAATTCAACGATTAAATTATTTGTGATACTTTCATCATTTTCCGCCAAATAAAATCGATGACTGCTTTGTGATGAGCATCACTCACCTACTCCATTCTGAACGTTAATCGTTTTCCCATCATCATGAAGACGATGAGAATGCACGAGCCCGCACAGGATGGATCAAAGATTCTGCACATTAATCATTTTTGCTTTCCACAAAAGTTAGCAGAGAAAGAAAAAATATATTGCTTTCTTCTTGAACACCTCTCGCAAGGTAAGAGATCTCAAAACAAGTGTAGAGATAAAGATAAGGTGTTTTATTAAGGAAAGGAATGTCAAGAAAAATAAAAGATGACAGCTTAATAGAGTAATTGTTTTGTTTTTTTTCTGCAAAGATATTCTTATTTTTTTCTTTTTTTTTCTTTCGTTCGCCAGCTTTTACCTCTGACGAAGTCCCTAGAGACTAGGGACTAAATTTTGCGTGTTAATCCATTTTTCCCTGGCAGTCGTGTGCACAAGGGGTCGCTAGCCTCATAGCCAGATAACTCCGACTTCGGATGTACTCATATTATTTCCGTCGATGAGTAACTGACGTTTAAAGCCGGGCCTTGCTGCTGAGACCAGGGCTGGTTACCACAGAGAGAAATCATAAATAAAAATCCCAACCGGTGCAGCAAATATATATATATATATATATATATATATATATATATATATATATATATATATATATATATATATATATCTGCGATCAAGCCTCAATCAGAGTAGGATTCCAGACTCACTCATGAAGTCAGCTGTCTGTTTAAGCGAATCGATTGCCACATATAGTTTTTCTTCCAGGGAGGTAGGCGTGGACCACATTGCTCTTCTCAAGTCTGTGTACTGGGGGAAATCCTGTAGAACACGTTTTGTAGTCATATTGTCCAGTGTACAGTGGCATAGGCTGGTTGTACCTATTTTGAATTTGGTGAAGATGTGATTTCTCATTCTATTGTGGCATGTGCGTAGGCGAAGTATGATGACTTAATCTCTCCTTGATAGTTGGTGGTATCCGTCACTCTCGTTATGCTTTGGGTGTTCTCGTTTCCATTTTTCATGGAACTGACCCTTGAGGATGGATTTGGCTTCATCATAACTGAGCGGATGATTCTCTTGCGGTAATCTCCCTCCCTCTTTAGCTAATTTGTCTGCGCGTTCGTTCCCGTGTATATTACAGTGTGATGGTATCCACTGAATGACTACTCTCTGGAAGTTATTGCATAGTTGATCCAGGGTTGTTCTCAGTCATCTAGTTCATTGTTTGTGAGGCTTTTTAGAGCTGATAATACTTACAGTGCATCAGAGAGAATCACCAATTTATTGTGCGTGTTATTTTTGTGTTGAGCGTGTTATTTTTGTGTTGAGTAGCCAGTGTTGCAGCATCTCTGATGGCCTCAGTTTCTGCTTTAAAGTTGTTTGAGAATTTCCCAGTAGCTAATGACTTGATGATCTCGTCCTGATTATTCAGCGTCAAGAACACACCTCCCCCTCCATTTCTGGTGGCATTTATAGCAGAGCCATCTGTGTATATGTGAGACCAAGAGTCCTGTGGGTAGGTATCGTGTATGTGTTTTTCTGCTACGTGTTTTCTTTCTGTGTCTGATTGGGTGCCTTTTTTCATGATTCCTGTTACATTTTCTTTAAATTCTGGTATTGTATGCTTTCCATGAGGAGACATATCAGATGGGCCCAAGGGTTTCGATATTGTTTGGGAAACTACTGGATCTCCAGTAGTTAGTTCATTGGCAATTGCAGCGAAGTTGCTCATCTTTAGTCGTACAATTCCGGAACCAGTTATTCTTTGGTGCATGGGGTGGCTAAGGAGCCTTCTATATTTCTCCGCTTGTTGCAATACTTTAGTGACCCGTCTGTCATTTAAGGGTTGTAAACCTGTTACAGTTTCTAGAGTCCTGATAGGTGTAGATTTCATAGCACCAGTGATGATACGGACAGCTTGGTTCTGTGTTCTGTTAATTTTGCTAAGGTGTGATTTGGAAACCATAGCCCAGGCTGTGACTCCATACTCTAGAACTGGTCTGACTCATCCTACGTATAGTCTTTTCAAAATATTGCTGTCTGCCCCCCAGTCCGTTCCTGCCAATTTCTTCATAATATGTGTTCGTTTTCTGGCTTTTTTCCTTGCTCTATCTGATTTTTCAAGTCATTCTGCGATTCATGGTGACGCCAAGATATGTTGTGTTTTGGCCAATAAGGAGTGTATGGTCTTTTATCTTCAAGTTTGCAGGGAGTGTGTTTCTTGATAGGCTGAAAATTGTATATGTAGTTTTTTTTTCGTTGATTGGTAAGAACCAGGTGTCCGTCCATTTTTCAAGTTCACCTAGTGCATCTTGCATCCTAGGTCCAGCCACCGACATACTTTCCTCGCGAGCCCATAACGCCAGATCATCTGCGTATATTGCTGAGTGTATTCTGGGTGGAATGTCCATTACGATGTCATTTATGAAAATTAAAAAGAGAGTTGGGGACAAGACTCAACTTTGTGGGACACCTTGTTCCTTTTATTATTCGGCAAAGATATAAAACTGATTTATTATTTTATTTATCTACTCTATATTTGCTCAAAAATATATGTAGCATTTTTTAATTGAATTCTAATCGTTAAAGATACGCGGAAAACAGGCCAACATAAGAACTTTCAAGAGAAACCCGAAGCCTTGCTAGATATAGGAATGAAGAAAGGTAATAGTGAAAAAGACGTGAGGCAGTGGGTGGAATCATAAATGGTTTACACATTTCATTATTGATATAAAGAGTTGAGAGTTTGTTCATTTGTCTTGACTGCTGTCATATCGGCTTTGATAAAAATTAGTGATGAGTGAAATGTATTATACTGAGGCTGAAATGCCTCATGCTGAGGCTGAAATGTGTTATATTGAGGCTGGAATGTGTTATAGAGAGGATGAAATTTGTCGTACTGAGGCTGGAATATTGTGTCTGAAGCGTATCATATCGGGACTTAAATACATCACACTGAGGCTGAAATGTATCATACTGAGGCTGAAATGTATCGTGCTAGGACTGAACTGTTGTGTTTGAAATATATCATACTAATGTTGAAATCTATCATGCTGGGACTGAACTGTTGTGTCTGAAATATATCATACTAATGTTGAAATCTATCATGCTGGGACTGAACTGTTGTGTCTGAAATATATCATACTAATGTTGAAATCTATCATGTACTACTGGGACTGAAATGTTGAGTCTGAAATATATCATACTAATGTTGAAATCTATCACGCTGGAACTGAACTGTTGTGTCTGAAATATATCATACTAATGTTGAAATGTATCATGTATTACTGGGACTGAAATGTTGAGTCTGAAATATATCATACTAATGTTGAAATGCATCATGCCGGAACTGAACTGTTGTGTCTGAAATATATCATACTAATGTTGAAATGTATCATGTATTACTGGGACTGAAATGTTGAGTCTGAAATATATCATCATCATCATCATCAAGTACCGGGCCTGCTGGCGTAGGTGGTCATGCCTCTCCACAACTTTCGATCTCGACAGTTATTTATCATTTCTGTTGTTGACCTTCTGCCAAGCCATTCTCTTAAGCTGTCTGGTATTTTCTTCTCTTTGCTTCCCTCTATCTCTTCGTCCCTCAATTTTTCCAGTTGTTACAATATATTCCAGTTGTTTTCTTCACATTACATGGCCAAAAAATGATGATTGTCTCTTCCTAATATTGGAAATTAGCTCTGTTTTTGCTTTGACCTCTCTCAGAGCATCTTCATTACTCTTTTTAGCTGCCCATGGTATTCTCAACATTCTTCTGTAAAACCACATTTCTTCAGACACCAGTGATTTTCTTGTCTGTTGTCCTATTGTCCATGATTCGCATCCATATGTTTAGACTGGCTCTACGTAACATTTAAGAACTCTTTTTCTTGTTTCTCTTGTCAAAAATGGATTGCATAGTATCTTCCTCATTTTTTGGAAAGCTGCTTTTGCCTGAGCCATTCTGCATCTCATCTCTTTTGTACATCTTCCGTCTGAGGTTAACAAAGTTCCCAAATATTCAAATTCATTTACCTGTTTTAATATTGTTCCACAAGAGACTAGTAAACGGTAAAACTACAAAGAAAATACCGATTCCATTAGTAAAATTCCTACTACCTCTTACGAGTTGAGAACCTGGGACCTTTTTATATAGAGGCCTGCGCCTTATTTCTAGACCAGCTAGTACCCCGTTTGTATGTTCAGTCTACAGCTTTGTGTTCGTGCGGTTTTGAAGTCGACTGTGTCCTTAGTCAAAAGATGTTGACGTGTTGCTTCTAATCCAGTAGATGGTATTTGTCCAGCTAGGGTTCGGAAGCTTGGTCCGTCGTTATGATACTTGACTACTGGTATGTGGTATGTGCTGGTATGTGGTATGTGCTGGTATGTGGTCGGTAAAGTTGTTTCTTCCATATTTCTACCATCCTCAACCATGTTACCAACTTTCTCATTTCACTACAAAGGACAGGAGGTAGGGTTAGATCCCAACCGACGGCTTTTGGGTTCACCCAGCCTTAAATGGGTACCGGATTTTTTCTGAGAAAGTAAAGCAGCACGGGCGTAATACCGACCACATTACCCCAAAAAATCATGTGCTGAAGATCTGTAAAATTTACGGTCACCTACCCCATATTCCCTATACGCCACTTGGCGTGACGTGGCTCTTTACTTTATTATTTAACAAGTGAATATCAAAATTGAAGGAATAGACCTGGAGACAGTTCAGAACTACAACTACCTTGGACATACTATAACCAGTGAAGGAAAATGTACAACTGAAATAAACAAAAGAATAGGAATGCGAAAAAGTAATTTTAATGTCATGAAAAATATACTAACAGAAAAACAAATAACACCGGGCTAAAACTAAGAATAGCAAAATGTTATATCTTCTCAATATTCCTGTATGGCGAAGAAACATGGACATTAGACAGGAAATGGCACCAAAAAAAAACAGAGCAGCTGGTGCCGTTTTTAGAGAAACTAATTAATAACTTCGATGAGGACAATTATGTTTCCATAAGCGTCACACAAGAAACGATGTAACACTTTGTAGGAGAGATAATTAGTAACTTCAGTCCATTGTTAGGCTAGAGGAAATGAGTTAGATCATGAGAGATAATTAGTAACTTCAGTCCATTGTTAGGCTAGAGGAAATGAGTTAGATCATGAGAGATAATTAGTAACTTCAGTCCATTGTTAGGCTAGAGGAAATGAGTTAGATCATGAGAGATAATTAGTAACTTCAGTCCATTGTTAGGCTAGAGGAAATGAGTTAGATCATGAGAGATAATTAGTAACTTCAGTCCATTGTTAGGCTAGAGGAAATGAGTTAGATCATGAGAGATAATTAGTAACTTCAGTCCATTGTTAGGCTAGAGGAAATGAGTTAGATCATGAGAGATAATTAGTAACTTCAGTCCATTGTTAGGCTAGAGGAAATGAGTTAGATCATGAGAGATAATTAGTAACTTCAGTCCATTGTTAGGCTAGAGGAAATGAGTTAGATCATGAGAGATAATTAGTAACTTCAGTCCATTGTTAGGCTAGAGGAAATGAGTTAGATCATGAGAGATATTTAGTAACTTCAGTCCATTGTTAGGCTAGGGGAAATGAGTTAGATCATGAGAGATAATTAGTAACTTCAGTCCATTGTTAGGCTAGAGGAAATGAGTTAGATCATGAGAGATAATTAGTAACTTCAGTCCATTGTTAGGCTAGAGGAAATGAGTTAGATCATGAGAGATAATTAGTAACTTCAGTCCATTGTTAGGCTAGAGGAAATGAGTTAGATCATGAGAGATAATTAGTAACTTCAGTCCATTGTTAGGCTAGGGGAAATGAGTTAGATCATGAGAGATAATTAGTAACTTCAGTCCATTGTTAGGCTAGGGGAAATGAGTTAGATCATGAGAGATAATTAGTAACTTCAGTCCATTGTTAGGCTAGGGGAAATGAGTTAGATCATGAGAGATAATTAGTAACTTCAGTCCATTGTTAGGCTAGGGGAAATGAGTTAGATCATGAACAATGGACGCTGGAATTTCAATGATTCATACTTGTGTCGACAAACACTTGTTGCAGTGGTCTAGATAGACGATATGTTTGGCCCTTTGTCGTCTTGACAACCGGTTGGTAGCAAGCAATCATGATAAGTCAATAGTGTGGTAAAATATGAGTGTCTTGTGCAGGATGTTGTATTTGCTGGACAACTTCTCTCGTGACTGCATCTGCCAATATTGGAAAGACAGATTCGACCGCAGAATGAATAGTCTATGTATTTGTGGCGTCTGACCTCGTCTCCTTGTTGCTGTGCCTTTTTTAAAATACTTTTTTTTGTAACCGAGTGCTACGATCTGCAGCCAGATACTCCCAGTATATTTCACTGATAGAGAATTCCCTCAAGGAAGCCCTGCAAACATCCTTATATCTCAGCACTGGTCTGTCCTTTTTGTTTCTTTCCGTCCCTAAGTTCGCCATACAATATTTGTTTGGGAATACGATTGTTTGCCAATCTTCTTACATGACCCAGCCACCTTAGTCTACGAATCCTAAGTGTTGCCATGATCGATGGGAGTTTGGCTCGTTGTAAGACATTAGAGTTGGTTACTTTGTCCTGCCATTTGATGTTCATAATCTTTCGAAGGCAACGCACGTGAAAGCTGTTTAACCTTTTCTCCTGCCCTGCATAGGTAGTCCAAGTTTCTGATCCGTATAGAGGTGTACTATGCACACAACTTTGGTAAATTTGAATATATATATATATATATATATATATATATATATATATATATATATATATATATATATATATATATACTAGTGGAAGTGTAAGAAGACTTATCAACCAACACAGAACTGGAGTCGTCAGTCACTGGACACTGCAGGACTAGCTGAGGAAGGAATCTGTGCACCGATGGACATGTTCGGAGTGCAATGATGATGACCCTCAAATAACTCAATAACTCTCTCTCTCTCTCTCTATATATATATATATATATATATATATATATATATATATCTTTTCCCCCTGATCCTTCCAGTGCCGTTATACAGCACATATGGCTCGTAGAGTCACCCCCGGGTGGATGGAGTGAGTCAGTCTTCAAGTGCCGTTAAATAAACTTTATTCAGAAAGTCAGAAATAAATCTGTGTTTACAATACGGTAGACTCATATAGGAGAGTTTTGAGAGCAGCTATCAGAATTAATATAAATAGCTGTACAGAGTGAGCTAGTGGTTTGCCAGTTTTAATAACGAGAAGAAACCAAAAATAGCTGAAGCTGGTTTCAGACATATACTGGAGGGCTCTGCGACAAGGAAATGATTCGTTAAAATCAAGAATAGGCTAATGTGATTTCTTTCTTCCTTTCAACTTTCTTTCCTTCCTTTCTTTCATCTTTCTTTCCTTCATCACTTGCGTTTCGGAACCAAGGGGAGATATGGTTCGCTGTTTCTTGCTCTTCTATTTGCCTCTTCTGCTGTTATACCTCCGAGTGTTTCTAGTACCCCGTTTATCCACCCCATTTTCTTGGTCGACTTCATAGTCTGGTGTTCTCGTATCGTTTCTTGGTAACTCATTGTATTATATTTAGTTCTTTATATCGTATAACATCCCCAGACCACTTGATCTGTTGTCGCTTTATGTATTCAATAGCTTTTTCCGTTCCTAGTCTTTTACATAACGCTCCATTTCTGATCTTATCTCTGAGTCTATTTCCTGTCTCAAACAGTGACGGATATTCAGAGGAGACAATGGAAACCACTACTCCTTTAATATTTTATCAGAATACATAACACAATCACATTTCAGCTCAATGAGTTAAATGTCAGTGTACAACCAGCCACCGTATTTCCTAGTATCATCAATACCTGGCCTGCTGGCGTAGGTGATCATGTCTCTCCAAAACTTTCGATCTCGACAGTTATTTATTTTATACATGGCTACACATGTGCAGTTCGAACAGAGGAAGGACTGAGCGAATGTTTCCCAATAGAAACTGGGGTTAAACAAGGATGTATTTTATCGCCCTTGTTATTTGGAATTGTTATGGACTTCATAATGAAGAAATGCTGCACTGGTAATAAAGGCATCGAATGGATACAAGGAGACCATTTGGAGGACCTCGACTTTGCTGATGACATAGTTCTCATCAGCAGTCAGATAAAAACGATGCAGGAAAACACAAATGAACTATCATCAATAGCCAGCAAAATTGGGCTTGAGGTCAATCATGAAAAGACTAAAGTCATGAAAAGTTTAATTCCAACAAGTGACAAAATATACATGGAAAACAAACCAGTAGAAGAGATCGATCACTTTATCTATCTTGGAAGTCACATTGATCGAGAAGGGGATACGAGCAAAGAAATTAGAATCAGACTGGCTAAAGCAGCAATGTCTTTCAGAAGCCTTGAAAAGTTGTGGAAATCAAAACTCATTAGCACAAACACAAAACTTAGGCTATTCAAATCAAATGTACTATCAACCCTTACGTATGCGTGTGAAAGCTGGAAAACAACAAGAGATATAGAAACAAAGTTGAACGCATTCGAAAATAAATGTCTAAGGAAAATACTTGGTATAGAATGGAACGAATTCAAAACAAACGAGGAAATTAGAGAAATCGCCAATCAACCACTAATATCTTCAGTAATAAAGAAAAGACGATGGTCATACGTTGGACATGTGATGAGAAGAGATAATAATCGAATAGCAAAGCAAGCCCTCATATGGGAAACAACAGGTAAAAGAAAAAGAGGAAGACCCAGGGAGACACTGAGAAGAACATTGATGAGAGAGGCAAGAGCAGCAGGAATCGGCTCCCTCAATGAGATAGAACTGCTTGCACAGAACAGAGACAGATGGCGAGATTTAATAAAATATCTTTAAAAGAAAACTGCTAGAACAAAAATTCATATAGGAGAAGGTGTATCTTGGTCTACGCCCTATGGGCCGGTTACGGCTCGAAAGGTCAATAGATAGATAGATAGATAGTTATTTATTATTTATGTTGTTAACCTTCTGCCAAGTCATTCTCTTAAGCTGTCTGGCATCATGTCTCTCTTTGCTTCCCTCTATCTCTTCGTCCCTCAATTTTCCCAGTTGTTACAATATATTCCAGCTGTTCCCTTCTCATTCATCATCATTGAGTGCCGTCTTCGCAACGAAGGTTGGCTACCAAGGAGCGCCATTCTGCTCTGTTTCTTGCTTTGATGGTGCAGGTTGTCATAGGCTGGTTTGTCCATCTTTTGATGTTACTCGTCAATGTTAGTCTCGGTCTGCCTCTGTCTCTTTTACCTTGTATTTTCCCCTCCAGGATTACTTTTAATAGAATGTTGTGTCTTTTAACATGCCCCAAAAATCGCATTTGTCTTGTTTGAATTGTGTTTAGTAGTTCTCTTTTTATTTTTAGTTGTTTTAAGACTTCATCGTTTGTTTTCTTTTCCTTCCATCCAATTCTACCTATTTTTTTATATATCCACATTTCAAAGGTTTCATCCCTTTTCATTTCATGGCCAAAAAAACGATAATTATTTCTGCCT
Source organism: Megaustenia siamemsis (assembly GCA_032433765.1). Classification (NCBI taxonomy): domain Eukaryota; kingdom Metazoa; phylum Mollusca; class Gastropoda; order Stylommatophora; family Ariophantidae; genus Megaustenia; species Megaustenia siamemsis. The sequence continues at coordinate 40,462,996 of JAVIAB010000145.1, read as the reverse complement.
AATATTGGAAAGCTCTCCTTTTGCTTTGGCCTCTTTCAGAACGTTTTCATTACTCTTCTTAGCTGTCCTTGGTATTCTCAACATTCTTCTGTAAAACCACATTTCTACAGCCTCCAGTGATTTTCTTGTGTGTTGTCCTATTGTCCATTGATTCACATTCATATGTTAAGACTGGCTCTACATAGCATTTAAGAACTTCTTTTCTTGTTTCTATTGTCAAAAATTGATTGCATAGTATCTTCCTCATATTTTGGAAAGCTGCTTTTGCCTGAGAAAGTCTTCATCTCACCTCTGTTGTACATCTACCATCTGAGGCTAACATTGTTCCCAGATATTTCCTTAGTTTAGTCGTGATATATTTCAAGTAATTCGAGCCGTTAATAATAAATAGGCTTCAGTGCTTTGGAGGTCAAACCTACGACAACACATTTTTTTCTTGTTATGCGTCTAACACACTTCATTTCTGTGGTGATTATATTTTTTATTATAGGTCTTGTGTCTGAGGATATGATTAATGTATGTGATTAAGTTATGTAATCACTATAGCGACGTGTAGACGATACTGTACCGACGACGATGTAATATTTGACCAGCTTGTTGTACGCTATTAGGGATGATACTGTACCGACGACGATGTAATATTTGACCAGCTTGCTGTACGCTATTAGGGACGATACTGTACCGACGACGATGTAATATTTGGCCAGCTTGCTGTACGCTATTAGGGATGATACTGTACCGACGAAGATGTAATATTTGACCAGCTTGCTGTACGCTATTAGGGATGATACTGTACCGACGACGATGTAATATTTGACCAGCATGCTGTACGCTATTAGGGACGATACTGTACCGACGACGATGTAATATTTGGCCAGCTTGCTGTACGCTATTAGGGATGATACTGTACCGACGAAGATGTAATATTTGACCAGCTTGCTGTACGCTATTAGGGATGATACTGTACCGACGACGATGTAATATTTGACCAGCATGCTGTACGCTATTAGGGACGATACTGTACCGACGACGATGTAATATTTGACCAGCTTGCTGTACGCTATTAGGGAAGATACTGTACCGACGACGATGTAATATTTGACCAGCATTCTGTACGCTGTTAGGGACGATACTGTACCGACGACGATGTAATATTTGACCAGCATGCTGTACGCTGTTAGGGACGATACTGTACCGACGACGATGTAATATTTGACCAGCTTGCTGTACGCTATTAGGGAAGATACTGTACCGACGACGATGTAATATTTGACCAGCTTGCTGTACGCTATTAGGGACGATACTGTACCGTCGACGATGTAATATTTGACCAGCATGCTGTACGCTATTAGGGACGATACTGTACCGTCGACGATGTAATATTTGACCAGCATGCTGTACGCTATTAGGGACGATACTGTACCGACGACGATGTAATATTTGACCAGCATGCTGTACGCTATTAGGGACGATACTGTACCGACGACGATGTAATATTTGACCAGCATGCTGTACGCTATTAGGGACGATACTGTACCGACGACGATGTAATATTTGACCAGCATGCTGTACGCTATTAGGGACGATACTGTACCGACGACGATGTAATATTTGACCAGCATGCTGTACGCTATTAGGGACGATACTGTACCGACGACGATATAATATTTGACCAGCATGCTGTACGCTATTAGGGACGATACTCTACCGACGACGATGTAATATTTGACCAGCATGCTGTACGCTATTAGGGACAGCAAGTGTTAAGACTCCAAATCATCAGAGACAGACCCCAAAAATAAATTACTCGTTGCGTGTCAATACATTAATCTTGCCTATGATGCATTTTTCAATTAATCTGCTCACTGTGGATATTTGGTAAGTTCTAGAAGGTTGTAATAAAAGATATTTCAGGACAAATACGGTTGCTATTTATTTGTTTAAGATCGTAGAGTTGAAGTTATGTATAAGTTATTGTTTGTTTCAGAGCACTGAACTGAAGTTATTTATTGTTTGTCTGAGAAAATAGAGTTGAAGTTATGTACAAGTTATTGTTTGTCTGAGAGCATAGAGCTGAAGTTATGTTAAATTTATTGTTTGTCTTAGAGCACTGAATTGAAGTTATGTATAGTTTATTGTTTGCCTTAGAGCTGTGAACTGAAGTTATGGATAATTTGATGTTTGTCTTAGAGCTCTGAACTGAAGCTATGTATAATTTATTCTTTGTCTCAGAGCACTGAACTGAAGTTTTGTATAATTTATTGTTTGTCTTAGAGCTCCGAACTGAAGTTATGTATAATTTATTGTTTGTCTTAGAGCTCTGAACTGAAGTTATGTATAATTTATTGTTTGTCTTAGAGCTCTTAACTGAAGTTATGTACAATTTATTGTTTGCCTTAGTGCACTGGACTGAAGTTTTGTATAATTTATTGTTTGTCTTAGAGCACTGAACAGAAGTTATGTATAATTTATTGTTTGTCTTACAGCACTGAACAGAAGTTATGTATTATTTATTGTTTGTCTTAGAGCTCTGAACTGAAGTTATGTACAGTTTATTGTTTGTCTTAGAGCTCTGAACTGAAGTTATGTATAATTTATTGTTTGTCTTAGAGCTCTGAACTGAAGTTATGTATAATTTATTGTTTGTCTTAGAGCTCTGAACTGAAGTTACGTATAATTTATTGTTTGTCTTAGAGCTCTGAACTGAAGTTATGTATAATTTATTGTTTGTCTCAGAGCTCTGATCTGAAGTTATGTATAATTTATTGTTTGTCTTAGAGCTCTGATCTGAAGTTATGTATAATTTATTGTTTGTCTTAGAGCTCTGAACTGAAGTTATGTACAGTTTATTGTTTGTCTTAGAGCTCTGAACTGAAGTTATGTACAGTTTATTGTTTGTCTTAGAGCTCTGAACTGAAGTTATGTACAGTTTATTGTTTGTCTTAGAGCTCTGAACTGAAGTTACGTATAATTTATTGTTTGTCTTAGAGCTCTGAACTGAAGTTATGTATAATTTATTGTTTGTCTCAGAGCATAGAGATGCATTTCTATAATAATGGTTTGTCTGTATATACGAACTATGACTATTAAGCTACTCTAATTTGTCTGTCTTAAGGAGAAGACCAAGAAAACCTGGGTGAAAAGTTTACCTTTGAAGATTACATCAACCATGAGCTCCGACCAGAGGCCTTCTCAGCTCAGTGGATTCCAGGTCAGTTCTTTTATTCACTTGAGAAAAAAACCTCGTTTCATTATATTTCTAAGAATATGGAACATAGATCAAAAATAGAGAACCGGGATGTTGAATTCTCATCATGTACAATTTCTCTTCACATTCACTCATCATCATCATCATCATCATCATCATCATCTAGTGCCATCTCCGCAACGAAGGTTGGCTACCATGGAGCGCCATTCTGCTCTGTCTCTTGCTTTGATGGTGCAGGTTGTCATTGGCTTGTTTCTCCATCTTTAGATGTTACTCGTCCATGTTAGTCTCGGTCTGCCTCTGCCTCTTTTACCTTGTATTTTCCCCTCCAGGGTAACTTTTAGTAGGCTGTTGTGTCATTTAACATGCCCCAAAAATCGCATTTTTCTTGTTTAACTTATGTTTAGTGGTTCCACATTCGCTAACCATTACATATTCCTCTCGTGGTGAATGTAGCGTTCTGTGGGAGATCTGGCTAAAGACAAGAGATTATTTCAGACTGGCTGTGGTGAATTCATCGTTCTGTGGGAGATCTGGCTAAAGACAAGAGATTATTTCAGACTGGCTGTGGTGAATTCATCGTTCTGTGGGAGATCTGGCTAAAGACAAGAGATTATTTCAGACTGGCTGTGGTGAATTCATCGTTCTGTGGGAGATCTGGCTAGAAACATAGATTATTTCAGATGGACTGTGGTCAAAGTGTTAATTTGCTAGAGTCAAAGGTCAAAGTGTTGTTAGAGTCAGAGGTCGAAAAGTTAATTTGTCAGAGTATGAGGTCAAAGTATTAATTTGTTAGAGTCAAAGGTCAAAGTGTTCATTTGTTACAGTCGGAGGTCAAAGTGTTGTTAGATTCAGAAATCAAAGTGTTAATTTGTTAGAGTCAGAGGTCAAAGTGTTAATTTGTTAGAGTCAGATGTCATAGTGTTAATTTGTTTGAGTCAGAGATCAAAGTGTTAATTTGTTAGAGTCGGAGGTCAAAGTGTTGTTAGATTCAGAAATCAAAGTGTTAATTTGTTAGAGTCAGAGGTCAAAGTGTTAATTTGTTAGAGTCAGATGTCATAGTGTTAATTTGTTTGAGTCGGAGTTCAAAGTGTTGTTAGAGTCAGAGGTCAAAGTGTTAATTTGTTAGAATCAAAGGTCAAAGTGTTAATTTGTTAGAGTCAGAGGTCAAAGTGTTAATTTGTTAGAATCAAAGGTCAAAGTGTTAATTTGTTAGAGTCAGAGGTCAAAGTGTTAATTTGTTAGAATCAAAGGTCAAAGTGTTAATTTGTTAGAGTCAGAGGTCAAAGTTCAGGCACTGATACCATGCAAGATGTGTGGAGAGGGATGCTGCCATTTACACAGGTCAATGATAAGACATGTTCGCAGTTAGTGGGCTTTCACCGTCTTGGGTGAGGGAGAAATGTGAAGGAGGGACTGGATAGTCTAGAGGTAAGATGTCAGCCTCTAGACTGGAACGACATGGCTTTAAAGCCCACCACAGACAGTAGAAATATTGTCAAAAATAGGAAACAATTGAATCCCTAGTTTTTTTTTTTTATGACGTTACCATCTCCTGATCGCTTTAGTATGTAGTTCTTTGTCTTAGAGCTCAGAACTGAAGTTATGTATAATTTATTGATTGTCTATCAGAGCTCTGAACTGAAGTTATGTATAATTTATTGTTTGTCTTAGAGCTCAGAACTGAAGTTATGTATAATTTATTGTTTGTCTTAGAGCTCAGAACTGAAGTTATGTATAATGTATTGTTTGTTTTAGAGCTCAGAACTGAAGTTATGTATAATGTATTGTTTGTTTTAGAGCTCAGAACTGAAGTTATGTATAATTTATTGTTTGTCTTAGAGCTCAGAACTGAATTTATGTATAAGTTATTCTTTGTCTTAGAGCTCTGAACTGAAGTTATGTATAATTTATTGTTTGCATCAGAGCATAGAGATGCATTTCTATAATAATGGTTTGTCAGTATATAAGAACTGTGACTATTAAGCTACTCTAATTTGTCTAATTTGTTTGAGATCTGATGTTTAACCCTCTCGGATAACGGCATTAAACAGGAGGTTCCGTGTGTGCTCCCTCATACGTTAAAGAACCTTTGACAGTTATAATCGAAAAGAGTAGGCCCTGAAACGTGGCTGCTTCTTCTCCTGTCCTTCCTCTATTGCCGTTGGCGTCGAGGGGAGATACAATTTGCGATTCTTTGCTCTTCTGTTGGCCTCTTCTGATATTATCCCTCCTAGTGACTCTAGTATTCCCTTTATCCATCTCTTTCTCGGTCTTCCTCTTAATCTGGCGTTTTCGTGGCGTTTGTTTATGGCTCTTTGAGTCACTGTTAGTTCTTTTTTTCTTGTTATGTGATCGAACCATTTTATCTGTTGTTTCTTTATGTATTCGATGGCTGGTTCAATTTCGAGTTTCTTCCTCAGGTCAGTGTTTCTTACTCTGTCCCTTAAGCTGTTTCCTGTCATTCTTCCGACACATTATATTTCGGTGGTCGTTATCTTTCTTATTGTTCTAGAGTCCAGCGTCCAATTCTGGCACTGATAGCACAGAGTTGGTAGAAACATTGATTTGTATATTGCCCTTTTTGCTTCCGTAGTTATTGCTTGCTGCTATCAGGGCGAAATTCTCAGAAATAAAACACAACCACACCATGGATTCCAGTATTGAGTTGTATTCGTGGTTCGAGCAAAAAAAATACTCCAGCAGTCGACCCAGCCGCTGGCAGAAATTGGTTCCAGGGTAGTACTCTGGGAAGGTGAGGAATGCCGCCTCGCATCGTGAGTTTCGATGCTTGAAGCGACACTATCCAAAAGTCTCCGAACATTTCTGGATAGGCGGCCGAACACATATGGGTGAAACTTCGTGTTCTAAGACGTCGATTCAAGTCTCGTACTTTACCTTTTACTTGTATCATTCTTGGAAGACTTCCGGTCAATATGGCTGAAAGGCGACAGGAACTATTGAGGCATGATCTGAAAAGTGTTGTTTGTTGCAGTTTCCTCATATTCCAAGTCCAGCTTGCTACTGGAGCCACTGAGTTTAGTGCTCTGTGCGCACCGTGAGCTATGTTTTTCACCCAGATCATGTTTTGATTTTCCGATTGCTTACGATGAATGATATAGTACGACGAAGGAGTTCAGCTGCGTTCACTTTCGGTGCCGCTTGACCTTATGTCTTTCGGCGTGTGCTATAACTGCTATGATGGGGACTACAGTTCCCTTTCTTAGTTTGGATGCTTCATTGAGATTAGATGTTAATTCGGATGACTCCACTGGCACGGGCGATTGAGCAATTATGGATTTTAATTCGTTTGCAGTGATACCGGAGCCTTCTATAACCATTCATGGAAATAAAAAAAATATAGAACTGGCATTGAGTGGGATAGTAAAGCATTAGCCCATGATGTGGGAATGGATTATTACAGACCTGAGCATCTACCACTTGCATTCTGCATCTGCACTTCAATCTCCTGGCTTCTTAATATAGCCCCCTTTTCAAGGAATCTTATAGCATGGGTGACCCTGTCAGGGACTAAGCTCTCTAAAACATGAAATCCTACAACTTCGATAACGTGAACCTAATGTGGCAGAAAGATAAAAAAAAAGAAGTAAAGAGCCCCCGTCACGCCAAGTGGCGTATAGGTAATATGGTATTAGTGACCATAAATTTTACAGACCTTCGGCACATGATTTTGGGGGTAATGTGGTCGGTATTACGCCCGTGCCGCTTTATTTACCCAGAAAAAAATCCGGTACCCATTTAAGGCTGGGTGAACCGGAAGCCGTCGGTTGGGATCGAACCCTACCTCTTGTCTTTTGTAGTCCAATTCACTAACCACTGAGCTATCGGGGCTCCCATGTGGCGGAATGAAAGTCAACTAAAGATATAGTTTTGGCAGATCTTGTGTTATTTAAAGTTTAGTTTTGTTTAGTCGACAGGTCATCCTCACTGCACATCGGGAAAGTCCATAAGTGATCTGATCTCTTCTCAAGTGTATTCCTCAACGTGTAGCAACTAACGATATCAGTGTTGTGTTGGCCGACTAAAAATATGAGTACCTCCGAAGTCGGAGTTATCTGCCTGTGCGGCGAGGGACCCCTGTGCACATGGCTGCCAGGGAAAAATGGATTAACACGCAAAATTCAGTTCCTAGTCTCTGGGGACTTCGTCAGAGGTAAAAGCTGACGAACGAAATAAAAAACCTAGCTGCTGTCTCAGTTCTTAATTTCTGATCTGGTGTTGGCAAAGTCCTCTTTGGATTTCTGCGTAGGGTTCTCGTCTGGCATCTCCCACCCTGAAGTGATGTTCGTGCTGTCTGTTGCATTTAACGTCTGGCATCTCCCACCCTGAAGTGATGTTCGTGCTGTCTGTTGCATTTAATGTCTGGCATCTCCCACCCTGAAGTGATGTTCGTGCTGTCTGTTGCATTTAACGTCTGGCATCTCCCACCCTGAAGTGATGTTCGTGCTGTCTGTTGCATTTAACGTCTGGCATCTCCCACCCTGAAGTGATGTTCGTGCTGTCTGTTGCATTTAACGTCTGGCATCTCCCACCCTGAAGTGATGTTCGTGCTGTCTGTTGCATTTAACGTCTGGCATCTCCCACCCTGAAGTGATGTTCGTGCTGTCTGTTGCATTTAACGTCTGGCATCTCCCACCCTGAAGTGATGTTCGTGCTGTCTGTTGCATTTAACGTCTGGCATCTCCCACCCTGAAGTGATGTTCGTGCTGTCTGTTGCATTTAACGTCTGGCATCTCCCACCCTGAAGTGATGTTCGTGCTGTCTGTTGCATTTAACGTCTGGCATCTCCCACCCTGAAGTGATGTTCGTGCTGTCTGTTGCATTTAACTCCTTCCGTGCGTTTCGCCGCACTGTGCGCCATGCCGATTTCGTCGGCATAATGCGTCACTCTCAGTTTGATTAGCGTGAACCGTCATCAACAATTTTCTGTTTACATGTCTTGTATCACCTTGGTATTGGTGAAATCTAATACCTTGTTCAATTATCTACAAATTCATATATAATATGTTACATGTTAGATAAATATAAATATCATCATCAAGCACCGGGCCTGCTGGCGTCGGTGATCATGTCTCTCCACAACTTTTGATCTCGACAGTTACTTATCATTTCTGTTGTTGACCTTCTGCCGAGCCATTCTTTTAAACTGTCTGGTATTTTTTCTCTTTGCTTCCATCTATCTCTTCGTCCGCCAATTTTCCCAGTTGTTACAATATATTCCAATTGTTCTGTTCTAATTACATGGCCAAAAAATGATAATTGTTTCTTCCTAATATTGGAAATTAGCTCTTTTTTTGCTTTGATCTCTTTCAGAACGTTTTTATTACTCTTCTTAGCTGTCCATGGTATTCTCAACATTCTTCTGTGAAACTACATTTCTACAGACTCCAGTGATTTTCTTGTATGTTGGCCTATTGTCCATTGATTCACATCCATATGTTAAGACTGGCTCTACACAACATTTAAGAACTATTTTTCTTGTTTCTATTGTCAAAAATTGATTGCATTCTATCTTCCGCATTTTTTGGAAAGCTGCTTTTGCCTGAGCCATTCTGCATCTCACCTCATTAAATATAAATATATAGATTGATTTTTGAAACCATGAAAAATGTTGCCTCTGAAATCTCTTTCGGTGCATCGATAAAAAGCTTCCGTACGGAAAGTCAACAATAAAACAGTCAACAACCTTACAGAAAGTCAACAATAAAACAGTCAACAACCTTACAGAAAGTCAACAATAAAACAGTCAACAACCTTACAGAAAGTCAACAATAAAACAGTCAACAACCTTACAGAAAGTCAACAATAAAACAGTCAACAACCTTACACAAAGTCAACAATAAAACAGTCAACAACATCGATAAAAAGCTTCCGTACGGAAAGTCAACAATGAAACTGTAAACAACAGAACTGATACGATGCACTGTATATAGAAGATTGTGGAAGGACATGATCGCCAACGCCAACCGGTATGGCACATGATGATGATGACGGAGAGTGTTTTAAAGGATATAGGCATGTTGAGATATACTGAAGCCTAGACCGGAAGTGACAATCATTTACTTTTTTTTTTTTTATACTTCTCAGGTGCTAGCCTGTTCTTGTATCTGACCGATAACAGTGAGATACGAATGTTCAACTGTACATCCAACTCATCAACTGTTATTATGGATAACAGTACATTTGTAAGTCACCACACGGTCATTTTATATTTATAAATCAATGCAAAATCATAAAAAAATAACACCCTATTTGTTGTAAGTCACCTCACAATCATTAAAGATAACAACACATTTGTTGTAAGTCACCTCACAATCATTACAGATAACAACACATTTGTTGTACGTCACCTCACAATCATTAAAGATAACACCACATTTTTTGTAAGTCACCTGACAATCATTAAAGATAACACCCCATTTGTTGTAAGTCACCTCACAATCACTAAAGATAACACCACATTTGTTGTAAGTCACCTCACACTCATTAAAGATAACAACACATTTGTTGTAAGTCACCTCACAATCATTAAAGATAACACCACATTTGTTACAAGTCACCGCACAATCATCAAAGATAACAACACACGTTTGTTGTAAGTCACCGCACAATCATTAAGGATAATACCACATTTGTTGTAAGTCACCTCACAATCATTAAGGATAAAAAACATATTTGTTGTAAGTCACCGCACAATCATTAATGATAACAACATGTTTGTTGTAAGTCACAGCACAGTCATTATGGATAACAACACACGTTTGTTGTAAGTCACCTCACAATCATTAAGGATAATACCACATTTGTTGTAAGTCACCCCACAATCATTAAGGATAATACCACATTTGTTGTAAGTCACCTCACAATCAATAAGGATAATACCACATTTGTTGTAAGTCACCTCACAATTATCAAAGATAACAACACACGTTTGTTGTAAGTCACCACACAATCATTAAAGATAACAACATGTTTGTTGTAAGTCACCGCACAATCATCAAAGATAACAACACACGTTTGTTGCAAGTCACCTCACAATCATTAAGGATAACACCACATTTCTTGTAAGTCACCTCACAATCATTAAAGATAACACCACATTTGTTGTAAGTCACCTCACAATCATTAAGGATAACACCTCATTTGTTGTAAGTCACCTCACAATCATTAAGGATAATACCACATTTGTTGTAAGCCACGTCACTATAATTATATATATATTTATATATAGGCCTATATATATATATATATATATATATATATATATATATATATGTCAGGACAATAGTAGGTCTTCTCAAAATCATAAAAGAAAACAGTACAACTGCAAGTACATCTATAATCATTACAAATAGCATTAATGGTAAGTTATCACACTTCTGTAACACACAAGAGCTTATTTGAAAGACATCATCGCCATCATCATGTGCCATACCGGTTGGCGTAGGCAATCACGTCCTTCCACAATCTTCTATCTACAGAGCATCGTATCAGTTCTGTTGTTGACTGTCTTTCATGCCATGGCACCAAGTTATACAGTATTTTCTCTCTTTGTCGTCCGCGATCTCTCTTTCCTTTTATTTTGCCAGTTGTAACCAAGTATTCCAACTTTCCTCTTCTCATGATGTGCCCGAAAAATAATGATTGTTTCTCTGTCCTGGGAACTTTCAATATTCTTCTGAGAAATTCCATCTTTGACCTCCATCATATTTTCATTTGTTTGTTTACTGTCCATGATTCGCTTCCATAGGTCAGAATTGGCTCTGTATAGCACCGATGAACTATCTTTCTCACTTTTATTGACATAGATTTGTTGCATAAGACATTTTTCATTTTCTGAAATGCTATTTTGGCCTGAGCTATTCTGTTTTTGTTTTTTGTTATATTTCTGTGGTGCATCTTCCATCTGATGTTTTATTGTGCCCACGTATTTGACGCGTTGCACTTATTTCAGATTTGCAAGTCGTCACGCGATCAAATCCCAGCTGTTTTCCATCCTTGTTTTATCAATGTTTCGATATGATTATGAAACGTGGACCTTAGCATCAGAGCTACAGAAAAAAAATATAAGCCATTGCGATTAAATGTTATCCTAAGGTTTTGCTCGTCTCTTAGATTGTATCAACTGGACTACAAAGGACAAGGGGTAGGGTTCGATCCCAACCGACGGCTCCGGATTCACCCAGCCTTTAATGGGTACCGGATTTTTTTTTCTGAGTAAGTAAAGCGGCACCGGCGTAATACCGACCACATTACCCCAAAAATCATGTGCTGAAGGTCTTTAAAATGTATGGTAACTAACACCATATTCCCTATACGCCACTTGGCGTGACAGGGGCTCTTTACTTTTTACTCTTAGATCGTATCACAAATGAAAAAGTTCACAAAAAGATACAACAAGCAATCGGAGTACGTGATGATCTACAGACTATTTTTTTTTTTCGTTCGCCAGCTTTGACCTCTGACGAAGTCCCTAGAGACTAGGAACTGAGATTTGCGTGTAAATCCATTTTTCCCTGGCAGCCGTGTGCACAGGGGTTCCTCGCCGCTCAGGCACTTAACTCCGACTTCGGAGGTACTCATATTTTTTCCGTCGAAGTGAAATTGACGTTTCAAGCCGGGCGTCGCTGCTGAGACCAGGAGTGTTTGCCGCAGAGAGTAATCACAAATGCAAATTCCAACTGGTACAGCCGGGATTTGAATCCACAACCTCTCTGTCACGAGGCCGGCGTCTTGCCTCGAGACCAACCATTCCCCATTGACTATGTTGAAGAAGAGCAAAATGAAATAGTTTGGCCACGTATCTTAATCGTCTGGCCTAGGAAAGACCATTCTGCAGGATCTAACAAAGGAGCCAGAAGGAGAAGTCGATAGAGAAAGAAATGGGAAGATAACATCAAAGAATAAACTTAAACAATGCTCAGCTACAAAATCTTTTTTAAAAATGGCTTTTTATTTCCTACCTCATTTACCTTTCAGCGTCGAGGGGAGATAATTTGCTGTCTTTTGCTCTTTTGTTCGCCTCTGCTGCTGTTATGTTTCCTAGTGCTTGTAATATTCCATCGATCCATCTTTTTCATGATCGAACCTTGGGTCTGGTGTTCTCATAACGCTTAGGATAGGACACGCACACTGGGGAAGCCAACATAGAGTTTTACCTAACAGGCCCTTTTTTGGAATCCGCAGGGGAAAAGACAAAGAGGAAGACCAAGGAATTCTTGGAGAAGACAGATAGAAGCAGAGATGAAGATGAAGGGGAAGACATGGAATGATCTTAAAAGAATGATAAGAGACAGAACGACTTGGAAAATGTTTGTTGAAGACCTATGCTCCACAGGGAACTGAAAGGTAGAAGAGGAAGAGAGATCGGTCTGTGCGCCTCCTAATCGATAGCACAAGCGACGATTCCCAAATCTCCTTAGTAACTTCCTACGACATGAGTGACAAGTAACAGTGACACTGCTCTTTTTTCCCCACACCGTGGGAGTCCCGATAGCCACACGGACTCTCTTCTGTTACAGCGTTGACCTCAGGAGAGGAAGGACTCGAGTTCAAAACCCACCAGATTGGGTGTGATTTGTTATAAATAGGAAATATTAATCCGCGGTTTCTTTATGACGTTTCTTTCCCCATAGCTCTTGGGTAGGGACATCCGATGTCTAACCCCACTCGCGGATATCGGCAATAAACATGACGTTCCGTGTGCACTCGCGCACGTTAAAGAACCCTTGGCAGTTACAATTGAAAAGAGTAGGTCATAAATATGGCCGCTTCCCGGGGCAAAATTGTCAGCACAATCATTCCCATACCGTGGATCCAAGGCCGTTCTACGGTGTTCGTGCACCTGGTCCGGGATTCTCCTCGGATTCTCTCGAGGGAGATATCGGAGCACCTCGGGGAGCCGCGATAGCTCAGTGGTTAGTGAATTGGACTACAAAGTACAAGAGGTAGGGTTCGATCCCAACGACGGCCTCCAGGTTCACCCAGCCTTTAATGTGTACCGGATTTTTTTCTGGGAAAGTAAAGCGGCACGGGCGTATTACCGACCACATTACCCCAAAAAACATGTTCCGAAGGTGGATAAAGTTAATGGTCAGTAACACCATATTCCCTATACGCCACTTGGCGTGACGGGGGTACTTTACTTTTTTTTTTGCTCTCGGAGCCGCGATAGCTCAGTGGTTAGTGAACTGGACTACAGGAGCCGCGATAGCTCAGTGGTTAGTGAACTGGACTACAGGAGCCGCGATAGCTCAGTGGTTAGTGAACTGGACTACAGGAGCCGCGATAGCTCAGTGGTTAGTTAACTGGACTACTAAGGACAAGAGTTCGAGTTCGATCCTGATCAACGGCTTTCAGGATCATCATCATCATCATCATCATCATCATCATCATCATCATCATCATCATCATCATCGAGTGCCGTCTCCGCAACGAAGGTTGGCTACCATGGAGCGCCATTCTGCTCTGTCTCTTGTTTTGATGGTGCAGGTTGTCATAGGCTGATTTGTCCATCTTTTGTTGTACTCGTCCATGTTAGTCTTGGTCTGCCTCTTCTTCGTTTACCTTGTATTTTCCCCTCCAAGATTACTTTTAGTAGGCTGTTGTGTCTTTTAACATTGCTCAAAAATCGCATTTGTCGTGTTTGAATTGTGTTTAGTAGTTCTCTTTTCATTTTTAGTTGTTTTAAGACTTCATCGTTTGTTTTCTTTTCTTTCCATCCAATTCAACCTATTCTTCTGTACATCCACATTTCAAAGGCTTCAACTCTCTGTTCTGTTTTCTTGTCGAATGTCCATGTTTCTGCACCATACAGGAATATTGAGAAGATATAACATTTTGCTATTCTGAGTTTTAGCCCTGGTGTTATTTGTTATTTGTTATGATGTTTGTTTCAGGATTACGCAGCCTTAAATGGGTACCGGATTTTTGTATGGGAAAGTAAAGTGGCACGGGCGTAATACTGACCACATTACCCCAAAAAATCATGTGCCGAAAGTCTGTCAAAATTATGGTCACTAACACCTTATACGCCACTTGGCGTGACGGGGCTCTTTACTACTTCTTACTCTCTCTTTATGGCTCCTTTAATCCTATCGGAGGAGAGTATGTAGAGAACTCATAAATGTATGCTTTTGTGGACTGAGTAACCTAGTAACTATGACGTAAACTTAGTACGGTACAAAATCACAATAACACTCGTTAATGGCGTTTGATAAACTTCCGGTACGTGACTGTGCTGGCAACATGACGCATTTGTTGCGATGGGAGTCAAATTTAAATGAAATGAATTTCATTGCCCGTAAAAAGAAATTCAAGTGTTCTTGTGTGTGATTTTCGAACGGATTTATTTGTGATAGAGACATGTAACAACAAAGGAAAATCAATAATTCAGACAGTTCGAGCTCAAGAACGACAAATGATATAAACCACGACACCTTTTGGATATCAGTGAAAAGAGAAAAGTAGAAGAACGCCGTTTTGACTTGTTGTTAACGCCTATCACTCTCGTACGTAAAGCTGTAACCATATTTGTCTACATATTTTTTTCAGCTTACTATCATCTATGAAGCCTTGATGGTGAGTAGTTGGTGTGCTCGCTTAGTAATCAAAAGATCAGTGTTCGATTCTCAGAAATGGCTGATTTGTTTCGGGATTCACCCAGCTTCTAAAATTGGGAGATTTTCAGGAAAGTAAAGCGGCCTGGAGTGATGCCGACAAATATAAATATATATATATATACATATATATATAACGTGGTCATGGACATATATGAAATATAATACAAATATGGTCACTAATACCATATTCAATGAAAAGACGATTAGAGGCCACAGAGATGGGATTTCTCAGAAGAATGTTTAAAGTTCCCTGCACAGCTAAAAAGACCAATGAGTAAGTTCTCAAAGAGGCCAACACAAAAAGGCAGCTCCTAAAAAACATCAGAAAGAAACAATCAACATTTTTTCGGGCACATCATGAGAAGAGGAAAGTTGGAATACTTGGTTACAACTGGCAAAGTAAAAGGAAAGAGAGATCGCGGACGACAAATAGAGAATATACTGGATAGCTTGGTGTCATGGCATGGAAAACAGTCAACAACAGAACTGATACGATGCATTGTAGATAGAACATTGTGGAAGGACATGATCGCCTACGCCAACCGGTATGGCACATGATGATGAATACCATATTCACCATATGTCTAGAAAGGCAGGAGGGAGAATAATTTTCAGGTTTACAATAGCCTGCATTTTAATGCTTTCCCCACATACTTCAAGAGCTAACGTAAGAGCTTACGTAATAAGAGAGCAGCCATTTCTGCTTCAAGTTACTTCAGTCGTGGGGACTTTCGAGCTTGCCATGAGAATAAGAGACTTAATGGATACCGGATTTTTTTTTTCGGGGAAAGTAAAGCGGCACGGGCGTAATACCGACCACATTACCCCAAAAATCATGTACCGATGGTCTGTAAAATATATGGTCAATAACACCATATTCCCTATACGCCACTTGAAGTGACGGGGCAAGAAGAAGAATGAGAATAAGAGGAAAAAAGAAAAAAGAAGCCGACATAGAGGAGCACTGAAACGAACACTGAGGCGTGAGGCAACAACACCGGTATCAGCTCCCTCGACAAGATTGAGCAACTCGCACAGAACGAGACGTGTAGTGGGATACAATGCGGGTCCCGTGCAAGGTCTGATGTTTGATACCGTAGATCATCGGCCACAGAGAATTAGATAAAGGTAAGGTAAAGGTAAAGTACGAGACATGAACCGGCGTCTTAGCACGCGAATTTACAACCATATGTTCTCGGCCGCATATCCAGAAATGTTCGGAGATTTCTGTATAGTGTCGCCTCAAGCATTGAAACTCAGATTCGAGGCGATATTCCTCACCTTCCCAGAGTAATACCCTGGTACCCATTTTTGCCAAGGACTGGGTCGACCGTGGGGGTATGTTTTTTTTTTTTTCAAATCACGAGTACAACTCACGCTGCCAAGAGGGTTAGAGTTTCTGCTCTATGTGCCGTCCTCAGTTTGAAAGAACAAGAGATAGACAGACAGCTGCAGCCATACTCTGTCAACAGACGCGGTTCTGTGCTATATTTATCTTTCAACTAATCCCACGCCCATCGTGTAGTATTTGCTTCTGTGTCGACGGTCCTTCCCCAGGTCTGCTTGGACCTTCCAACTTTCCTAGTTCCTTGTGGATTGTTCATTGACTTTAGAGCATCACTGCAGGTGTAGCATTCCAATATCTGCTCAGTCTCCATCCCTGCAACAATCAGAGTGGTCATCCTAATTGTTCATAATGCCCTGATGAACGTGTGAAATTAAAAAAAAAAAGTTCATGATGCACACTTTCGAGTAGCTGTAACGACCGTCGCGGGCAGCACAAACCTCCATGCGCTGGCGCCAAATTCATGCAGACTTCATAACCTGTGAGCTTGCCACAAGAATCGCTAACTCAAGAAGTGAAGTCAGGCGTCCACATCGGCGAAACAGTCAATCCGACCAGTGACTGTCTTGCAACAAAGCCTGGTAGTCTACGCAATGTGTGACCAATTGAGATGGCCTTATTTCATTTTCTTCATTTTCCTTCTTATTTGTATCTGAGCATGTGAGATCTTTCTAAACCATCTTTTTTTCATGTTCTGTATTCTTGTTCATGATCAACAGTGAGCTTTCATGTTCTGTATTCTTGTTCATGATCAACAGTGAGCTTTCATGTTCTGTATTCTTGTTCATGATCAACAGTGAGCTTTCATGTTCTGTATTCTTGTTTATGATTAACAGTGAGCTTTCATGTTCTGTATTCTTGTTCATGATCAACAGTGAGCTTTCATGTTCTGTATTCTTGTTCATGATCAACAGTGAGCTTTCATGTTCTGCAAGCACGTAGAATTACAGATCTCAATGTTGTTCATAATAATCTATCATCATCATGTGCCATACCGGTTTGCGTAGGCGATCATGTCCTTCCACAATTCCTCTGTCCACATTGCATCGTATCAGTTCTATTTTTGATTGTTTACCGTGCCATGACACCAAGCTAACTAGTATCTTCTCTCTTTGCTGTCCGCTATCGCTCTTTATTTTGCTACTTGCAACCAAGTATTCCAATTTTTCTCTTCTCATGAAAGTACCCGAAAAATATTATTGTATCTTTCCGATGTTTTTATGGAGGGAGCCGCGATAGCTCAGTGGTTAGTGAACTGGACTACAAAGTACAAGAGGTAGGGTTCGATCCCAACCGACGGCTTCCGGTTCACCCAGCCTTAAATGAGTACCGGATTTTTTTTCTGGGAAAATAAAGCGGTACAGGCGTAATACCGATCGTATTACCTAAAAATCATGTGCTGAAGGTCTGTAAAATTTATGGTCACTAACACCATATTCCCTATACGCCACTTGGCGTGACGGGAGCTCTTGACTTTTTTACTTTTTCCGATGTTTTTATGGTGCTCTCTTTTTGTTTTGATCTCTTTGAGAATTTCCTCGTTGGTCATTTTTGCTGCCCATGGAACTCCTTTCTGAGAAATCTCATTTCTTTGGCCTATAATCGTCTTTTCAGTTGTGTGTGTATCTATTGTCCATAATTCGCTTCCATAGGAGAGACTTGGCATTATTTATACATAGCAATGATGAATTGTGCTATATAGCGTATCAATATTATTACTTTAATGTTACAGAAATCATTTAAATTTATTGTCGCCTACCCCCCCCCCCCCCCCCCCCCCCCCCCCCCCCCCCCAAAAAAAAAAAATGCAGATATTTTATTTTGTACAAAATGTTTCCAAATTCTATTTTTGTCATGTACGAGAATAGCAATATTGTCCAACCCAATCTGGCAGCATAATAAATGCAAGTCTGGACCTCACGTAGATTCAAATGGACAACAGCAGACAGAACATCAATCAAACTAGCAGCGATATACTTAGGAGGAGACACTAGAGACAGACAATGCAATGTGGCGGGAATCATTTAAGATTGCAGACAGGAAAGTTGTGTTAGGATATTGAACAATTTCTGTCGTGCTGGTGAGATTGGGGTTCAGTTGGTAACATTTGAAACACGGAGCGAATAAGTACGTGCTATGTTATGTGAGAAGACCAGTGGCGTGTACTGGTTTTGGGGTATGGGCTACCGCAGAAATAACAAATAAAAACATACATTATATTCAGTAGGCTAACATAAAGTAATATTTTCTAATGACATCACTACATTTTAAATTACTTACTTATTTATGTTAATTATATCCGTCTTGTTTGGGACGAAAATGTCTTGATGACTTTGTCATTGAAAGTACTGTTGGGTTGGTTTCTAAGTTTCTGAGGGAATGATTTCTCAATGGAAATTAATGCCAAACCAGATAAGCGTTCTTGTGTCTGAGTTGAGCGACAATAAGATTTGATTGATTCTCTTGAGAGCAGGAACAGTTCTTTATACAGATGCTGATGCGCATAACGTAGTTATAAATAGCTAAGGAAGTTCCGGTAATAAGACATTCTTTCACTTTCCCTTTGTGACGATTCTGATTGGCTAGAGCTAAAAATAACCCATGAAACCGCAATCATCTAGCGGCAACACCCCCTAAATAAATTTTGATTCCCAATTTTGAATGTTAAGGTCGGTAATACAAGATCAGGATAGAGAAAAAATATATCGCTGGCTCCTAGAGGTTTCAAAGCTGAATAGTTGTAACATTCACAAACGTTATAGTGGCCAGAGGAAAACCTTGCTTTCATCATCATCATCATGTGCCATACCGGTTGGCGTAGGCGATCATGTCCTTCCACAATCTTCTATCTACAGTGCATCGTATTAGTTCTGTTGTTCACTGTTTTCTATGCCATGACACCAAGCTATCCAGTATTTTCTCTCTTTGTCGTCCGCTATATCTCTTTCCTCTTATTTTGCCAGTTGTAACCAAGTATTCCAACTTTCCTCTTCTCATGATGAGCCCGAAAAATGTTGATTGTTTCTTTCTGATGTTTTTAGGGAAATCGTCCGCCTTTTTGTGTTTGCCTCTTTGAGAACTTCCTCATTGGTCTTTTTAGCTGTCCAGGGAACTTTCAACATTCTTCTGAGAAATCCCATCTCTGTGACCTCGTCTTTTCATTTGTTTGTCTACTGTCCATGATTCGCTTCCATAGGTCAGAATTGGTTCTATATAGCACCGATGAACTCTCTTTCTAATTTCTATTGACATAGATTTGTTGCATAAGATATTTTTCAATTTATGAAATGCTATTTTGGCCTGAGCTATTCTGCTTTTTATTTCTGTGGTGCATCTTCCATCCGATGTAATTATTGTGCCCAAGTATTTGACGCGTTGCACTTGTTTCAAATTTGTCCTGTATATTTTTATGCTGCATGATGGTGATGATTGTTTCTTCGATATGACCATTACTTCTGTTTTCTTACTATTCAGACTGAGATCTTTCTTGATGCTTTCTTTTACTATTATGTCTATCATTTCTTGTAGTTCATTCTCTGTCTCTGCTATTAAGACTGTATCATCCGCATATCGCAAATTATTTATGTTGTGACCGTTGACTTCAATTCCTTTTTTGTCTACTATTGATCTCATAATATGTTTGCTGTAAAGTGAAAACAAATTCGGCGACAGAACACAGCCTTGTCTAACTCTTTGTTTTATAAGTTGAAATTGTCCTGTTTGGTTGTTAATTCGTATAGCTGCTGTTTGTTGCCAGTACATGCTTTTTTTGTAAACCTTGCTTTAATAAATGTAAATCAAAGCAAATAAATCATATTGGTCTACGAAATGTGTAATAGAATATTCGAAAATTTGTAATATAATTATAAAACAAAATATATATAATAAATTATCATTTCCTTTTGTATTTCGTTAATATGTTCGGGCTACCGGCGGTAGCTGCGGTATCATAGAGAATACGCCACTAGAGAAGACATCTGTGACCCGCATTGAGAATTGGTTTATAAGTAAATAGAGCAAGGATTATGTGTTGCTATTCTCCCGTTTGGTGTATGTTTTACTTCTGACGTGTGGATGGACTGTGATTACCGATATTTAAGTGGAATATGATTTATTCTTCTTTGTGTCGTGTGTTCGCGGTTCGATAGGCAAGCACATGGTTTGACAAAATGTCGCCGGCAAACCGGGTATGTTCAACCCTTATGTGAAAAGTCTGTGACGGTGGATGGAGGCGGAGGAATCAAGAATGATCAACGGCCCAGAAAGCGAAAACAGCAAAGTGTGTGGTACACAAGAGGCATGTTCAGAACATGAAAGACGAATATGGCTGACCACCGTGAAAGAGATTGGAGCCTCATCACGTACTAGTCCAGAGGAAGCCATGGAGAGTCGGAGAAATTCGAACTTATGTCGGAGGAAAGATCTTAAAATAAGTACTTGGAATGTTAGGACTCTATATCAACAAGGGAAATTGGAAAATCTAGTTCAAGAAGCAGAACGAATAAATATAGATATTTTAGGCATATCAGAGACTAGATGGAAGGAATGTGGGTACATTGAAGACGAAAAATAGACATTTATATACTCAGGAAACACAACAGAACATCAAAGGGGGGTAGGAATACTGATAAAAAGAGAGCTACAAAAATATATAAGTACCCACTGGACATACAGTGATAGGATTATACTACTCAAGTTGAAAGCAAAACCATTCGACATAGCAATAATACAGACATATGCACCTACTCAAGACTACACAGATGAACAAATAGAGGCATACTATGAAGACCTAAATAAAGTTATGAAGCAAGTGAAATCTTCAGACATCTTGATTGTAATGGGTGACATGAACGCTAAAGTAGGAAAAGGTAGATATAAGACCATTATAGGAAATCATGGTTTAGGAAAAAGAAATGACAGAGGAGAAAGATTAATACAATTCTGTGAAGAAAACAGGCTGATAATATGTAACACCTACTTTGAGCAAGAGAAAAGGAAACTATACACATGGAAAAGCCCTGGAGATAGGAAGAGGAATCAAATAGATTACATAATGATAAAAGAAAGGTTCCGTAACAGCGTAAAGAAAGCCAAAACCTACCCAGGAGCAGATATTAATTCTGATCACAATCCTGTAATGATTAAAATGAAAATCAAACTAAAGAGAAACAAGCAAAAATCTAATTCATCAACAAATCCACTCGATATAACAGCTTTAAATCAAAAAGATATTAAAGATACCTATACAATACAAGTAAAGAACACATACCAGAAGCTGCTAGAGGAAGGAATTGAACAATACAGAAGAGAAAATCCTGATGAAAAAGTAACAACCAAATGGCAATGCATAAAGAAAAGCATACAAAAAGCCTGCGACACCTTACCCAAAAGAGAAAAGAACAAAAAACAAAAATGGATAACTAACACCATCTTAGAAAAAATGGAAGAAAGGAGACAAGCGAAGAACACTGCCCAATACAATAAAATAGATAATGAAATACGCAAAATGTGCAAAAAGGCAAAAGAAGACTGGCTCAGCCAAAAATGTATAGAAATAGAAACTATGGAAAGCAAACAAGACCTAAGAGGAATGCACACAGAAATAAAGAGAATGACTAATAAAAATAAAAAAGCCACAGAAGGTGGATGCATTGCAGACAAAAAAGGAAAATGCTAACAGACAATAAGGATATCATAGATAGATGGCAGGAATATATAACAGAACTATTTCATGATCAAAGGGACAAGAAACCAGTTATAAAATGTACATCAGGCTATAAAATCTTAAAATCTGAGGTGGAAAAAACTATAAAAACAATGAAAAGGGGAAAAGCAGCAGGACCTGAAAGCGTACAGATAGAGATGATACAGGCACTTGAAGATTTTGGCATTGAAGTGATTACAGACACATGCAACGACATATACCACACAGGATACATACCAAATGAACTAAAAACATCAACTTTCATTGCATTGCCTAAAAAGAATGGTGGAGTTGAATGCAGTGACTTTAGAACAATAAGCCTAATGAGCCATGTTACAAAAATCTTGCTAAAAGTTATACAAGGAAGGATTCAGAATAAAATCAATACTGAATTAGATGAGCAGCAATTTGGATTTAGGAAAAATAGCAGGACAAAAGAAGCCATATTCTGCATGAGAACATTAATAGAAAAATACACAGAAGTAAACAAACCAATATATGCATGCTTCATAGACTACACCAAAGCTTTTGATAGAGTACACCACAAACAACTTATAGAATGCCTAGAAGAGATACATCTAGATGACATGGATATACGACTAATATGCAATCTATACTGGGAGCAAACAGCAATAATAAAATATAACAAAGAGTTCTCTACACCCATTGATATAAAAAGAGGAGTAAGACAAGGATGCATCCTATCATCAAGCTTGTTCAATCTTTACACTGAGCAAATCTTTAAAAACATCACAGAGATGCCAGGCCTACAAATTAATGGAAAGATAATCAATAACCTAAGATATGCTGACGATACTGTACTACTAGCAGAAAATCCTAAAGACCTACAACAATTACTTAATGAAATAAACACGACAAGCAAAAAATATGGACTAGATATGAACATCAAAAAGACTAAAACTATGATCATAAACAAAGAAAATACTCAAAACCCACAAGTGGATATCAAAATTGAAGGAATAGACCTTGAGACAGTTCAGAACTACAACTACCTTGGACATACTATAACCAGTGATGGAAAATGTACAACTGAAATAAACAAAAGGATAGGAATGGCAAAAAGTAATTTTAATGTCATGAAGGACATACTAACATCAAAACAAATAACACCAGAGCTAAAACTAAGAATAGCAAAATGTTACATCTTCTCAATATTCCTATATGGTGCTGAAACATGGACATTAGACAAGAAAACAGAACAGAGAATTGAAGCCTTCGAAATGTGGATTTATAGAAGAATTGGTAGAATTGGATGGAAGGAAAAGAAAACAAACGATGAAGTCTTAAAACAACTAAAAATGAAAAGATAACTTCTGAACACAATTAGAACAAGACAAATGCGATTCTTGGGCCATGTTAAAAGACACAACTGCCTACTGAAAGTAATCCTGGAGGGGAAAATACAAGGTAAAAGAGGCAGAGGCAGACCAAGATTAACATGGACGAGTAACATCAAAAGATGGACAAATCAACCGATGACAACCTGCACCATCAAAGCAAGAGATAGAGCAGAATGGCGCTCCATGGTAGCCAACCTTCGTTGCGGAGACGGCACTCAATGATGATGATGAGAGCAAGGAGAAAGAAAAAAGAATTGATTTACGGAGCAGTTATGGGAAAGTAAACAATTAGAAATAGAAGCTGGTTTTACTAGCAAAACAGAGAAAGATATAAGTCTCAGAATAGAAATTGGTTTATAAGCAATTAGAGAAATATAAAAGTCTCAGAATTGAAACTGGTTTGTAAGCAATTAGAGAAAGTTATAAGTCTAGGAATAGAAACTGGTTTAAAAGCAATTAGAGAAATATAAAAGTCTCAGAATGGAAACTGGTTTATAAGCAATTAGAGAAATATAAAAGTCTCAGAATTAAAACTGGTTTGTAAGCAATTAGAGAAATATAACAGTCTAGAAATGGAAACTGGTTTATAAGCAATTAGAGAAAGTTATAAGTCTAGGAATAAAAACTGGTTTATAAGCAATTAGAGAAAGTTATAAGTCTAGAAATGGAAACTGGTTTGTAAGCAATTAGAGAAATATAAAAGTCTAGAAATGGAAACTGGTTTATAAGCAATTAGAGAAAGATAAAAGTCTAGTAATGGAAATTGGTGTATAAGCAATTAGAGAAATATAAAAGTCTCAGAATTGAAACTGGTTTATAAGCAATTAGAGAAAGTTATACGTCTAGGAATAGAAACTGGTTTATAAGCAATTAGAGGAAGATAAAAGTCTAGAAATGGAAACTGGTTTATAAGCAATTAGAGAAAGATACAAGTCTAGAAATTGATACTGGTTTATAAGCAATTAGAGAAAGATAAAAGTCTAGAAATTGATACTGGTTTATAAGCAATTAGAGAAAGATAAAAGTCTCAGAATGGAAACTGGTTTATAAGCAATTAGTGAAAGATAAAAGTCTAGGAATGGAAACTGGTTTATAAGCAATTAGAGAAAGATAAAAGTCTAGGAATAGAAACTGGTTTATAAGCAATTAGAGAAAGATAAAAGTCTAGGAATGGAAACTGGTTTATAAGCAATTAGAGAAAGATAAAAGTCTAGGAATGGAAACTGGTTAATAAGCAATTAGAGAAAGATAAAATTCTAGGAATAGAAACTGGTTTATAAGCAATTAGAGAAAGATACAAGTCTAGGAATGGAAACTGGTTTGTAAGCAATTAGAGAAAGATAAAAGTCTATGAATAGAAACTGGTTTATAAGCAATTAGAGAAAGATAAAAGTCTAGAAATGGAAACTGGTTTGTAAGCAATTAGAGAAAGATAAAAGTCTAGAAATGGAAACTGGTTTATAAGCAATTAGTGAAAGATACGACAAGGGGAAAAAATTATTTTACAAGTAAAAAGAGAAAGATAACAAAATCTAGGGATAGAAACATATACAACCAAACAGAGAAAGATAAAAGTCTAGGAATAGAAACTATTTTACAAGCAACCAGAAAAAGATACAAATTTAGGGATAGAAACATATAAAAGCAATCTGAGAAAGATAAAAGTCTGGGAATAGAAACTAATTTTCAAGCAACTAGAGAAAAATAAAAGTCTAGGAATAGAAACTTATCAACAAGCAAGAACAGAAAGATAAATGTATAGGAATATTAACTGATCTACAAGCAACAACAGAAAGATAACACTTCAAAGATAGATCTGATATCAAACAACTATATAACTGGGTGATGCAAACAGATAGCAATATATTTGTGTGGTTATCTTTTAGTAATTTCTCTTTGTTCACATTTGTGTGGTTATCTTTTAGTAGTTTCTCTTTGTTCACAGTTATGAAGTTATCTTTCAGTAGTTTCTCTTTGTTCACAGTTGTGAAGTTATCTTTCAGTAGTTTCTCTTTGTTCACAGTTGTGATGTTATCTTTTAATAGTTTCTCTTTGTTCACAGTTGTGATGTTATCTTTTAGTAGTTTCTCTTTGTTCACAGTTTTGTTATCTTTCAGTAGTTTCTCTTTGTTCACAGTTGTGATGTTATCTTTTAGTAGTTTCTCTTTGTTCACAGTTGTGATGTTATCTTTTAGTAGTTTCTCTTTGTTCACAGTTTTGTTATCTTTTAGTAATTTCTCTTTGTTCACAGTTTTGTAGTTATGTTTTAGTAATTTCTCTTTGTTCACAGAAACATATTGAGCCAAAAGAGTACACCATATCCGCTGATGGCCAGTACCTGCTGATCAAGAACAAAATCACTCAGGTACAAAGTCTGTCTAAACTATATATTTCTGTCTAAACTATATATTTCTGTCAAAACTATATATTTCTGTTTAAACTATATTTCTCTATTATTTCTTCAAAGTCATGTTTAATAATATATACATTTCTCACCATTGTAACATTTTTGTTCAATGTCTGTGTAGGAGACTATATATTTCTGTTTAAACTATATTTTTCTATCTAAACTATATATTTCTATCTAAACTATATATTTCTATCTAAACTATATTTTTCTATCTAAACTATATATTTCTGTTTAAACTATATATTTCTATCTAAACTATATTTTTTCTATCTTAACTATATATTTCTATCTAAACTATATATTTCTGTTTAAATTATATTTCTCTGTTATTTCTTCAGAACCATGTTTTGTAATACACATTTCTCACTGCTGTAACCATTTTTGTTCAGTATCTGTGTAGGAGATAAATGTGATCTTTGTTCACATACACTCATCTGTCTGTCTGAACTATTCTCATGCTTCCTTTGTCTGAGTTATGCTTTTATTATCTTAGCTTTATTTTGCCCTTTATCCTCATTTGTTTTTCAGTTTATTGGAAAGTCGATCTGAACTATTATGAACGTGTTCATTGTTCAATAAGGATGATCTGTTGACTAAACTAAACTATACTAAACTAAACTAAACAACTAAACTGAACTAAACTAAACTAAAATAAAATAAAATAAAATAAGCTAAACTAAGCTAAGCTATGATCACATGTCTACTTGAATTATTATTATTATTTTTTAAAGATGTTGTGATAATTTTTTGTTCGCTAGCTTTCACATCTTGTGAAGTACCTAGAAACTAAGAACTGAATTTTACGTGTCAATCCATTTTTACCTAACAGCCGTATGTATATGGGGGTCCCTTGCCACACAGGCAGATAACTCTTACTTCGGAGGTACTCATTTTTTTTTCTATCGATGAGTAATTGATGTTTCAAGCCAGGCCTCAATGCTGTGACCAGGGGTGGTTGCCGCAGAGTGAAATCATAAATAAAGAGTTCAGCCGGGATTTGAACTCACAACCTTTCTGTCTTGAGACTGGTGTTTTGCCTCAAGACCAACCAGTCCCCTGGAATGGGATCTAAAGATATGAAATCGGGCTCTGGACAAGGTATGGGCTTGAATCCTACCACAAGAAGTGATGATATTGTTCTTCCCACCATGGTTTTTCTTCACATCCATGGCTTCTTTCACATCAAAGGTTTTTCTTCACATCCATGGTTTCCTTCACATCCATGGTTTTTCTTCACATCCATGGTTTTTCTTCACCTTAAAGGTTTCTTTCACATTCATGGCTTCTTTCACATCAAAGGTTTTTCTTCACATCCATGGTTTCCGTCATATCCATGGTTTCCTTCACATTCATGGTTTCCTTCACATCCATGGTTTCCTTCACACCTTTGGATTTTCTTCACATCCATGGTTTACTTCATACCCCTGATTTTCTTCACATCCATGGTTTCCTACATACCCCTGACTTTCTTCACATCCATGGTTTCCTTCACACCCTTGGATTTTCTTCACATCCATGGTTTCCTACATACCCCTGATTTTCTTCACATCCATGGTTTCCTTCATACCCCTGACTTTCTTCACATCCATGGTTTCCTTCACACCCTTGGTTTTTCTTCACTTCCATGGTTTCCTTCATACCCCTGATTTCCTTCATATCCATGGTTTCCTTCACATCCATGGTTTCCTTCACATCCATGGTTTCCTTCACATCCATGGTTTCCTTCACATCCATGGTTTCCTTCACATCCATGGTTTCCTTCACATCCATGGTTTCCTTCACATCCATGGTTTCCTTCACATCCATGGTTTCCTTCACATCCATGATTTTCTCCACATCCATGGTTTCCTTTACATCCATGATTTTCTTCACATCCATGGTTTCCATTACATCCATGGTTTCCTTCACATCCATGGTTTCCTTCATATCCATGGTTTCCTTCATATCCATGGTTTCCATTACATCCATGGTTTCCTTCACATCCATGGTTTCCTTCACATCCATGGTTTCCTTCACATCCATGGTTTCCATTACATCCATGGTTTCCTTCACAACCATGGTTTCCTTCACATCCATGGTTTCCTTCATATCCATGGTTTCCTTCACATCCATGGTTTCCATTACATCCATGGTTTCCTTCACATCCATGGTTTCCTTCACATCCATGGTTTCCTTCATATCCATGGTTTCCTTCATATCCATGGTTTCCATTACATCCATGGTTTCCTTTACATCCATGGTTTCCTTCATATCCATGGTTTCCTTCATATCCATGGTTTCCTTCACATCCATGGTTTCCTTCACATCCATGGTTTCCTTCATATCCATGGGTTCCTTCACATCCATGGTTTCCATTACATCCATGGTTTCCTTTACATCCATGGTTTCCATTACATCCATGGTTTCCATTACATCCATGGTTTCCATTACATCCATGGTTTCCTTCACATCCATGGTTTCCATTACATCCATGGTTTCCTTCATATCCATGGTTTCCATTACATCCATGGTTTCCATTACATCCATGGTTTCCTTTACATCCATGGTTTCCATTACATCCATGGTTTCCATTACATCCATGGTTTCCTTCACATCCATGGTTTCCTTCATATCCATGGTTTCCTTCATATCCATGGTTTCCATTACATCCATGGTTTCCTTTACATCCATGGTTTCCTTCATATCCATGGTTTCCTTCATATCCATGGTTTCCTTCACATCCATGGTTTCCTTCACATCCATGGTTTCCTTCACATCCATGGTTTCCATTTCATCCATGGTTTCCTTCACATCCATGGTTTTCTTCACATCCATGGTTTCCTTCACATCCATGGTTTCCTTCACATCCATGGTTTCCTTCACATCCATGGTTTCCATTACATCCATGGTTTCCTTCACAACCATGGTTTCCTTCACATCCATGGTTTCCTTCATATCCATGGTTTCCTTCACATCCATGGTTTCCATTTCATCCATGGTTTCCTTCACATCCATGGTTTTCTTCACATCCATGGTTTTCTTCACATCCATGGTTTCCATTGCATCCATGGTTTCCTTCATATCCATGGTTTTCCTCACATCCATGGTTTCCTTCATATCCATGGTTTCCTTCACATCCATGGTTTCCTTCATATCCATGGTTTCCATTACATCCATGGTTTCCTTCATATCCATGGTTTCCATTACATCCATGGTTTCCTTCATATCCATGGTTTCCTTCATATCCATGGTTTCCATTACATCCATGGTTTCCTTCATATCCATGGTTTCCATTACATCCATGGTTTCCTTCATATCCATGGTTTCCTTCATATCCATGGTTTCCTTCAATCCATGGTTCCCTTAATATACATGGTTTCCTTCATATCCATGGTTTCCTTCAATCCATGGTTCCCTTAATATCCATGGTTTCCTTCATATCCATGGTTTCCTTCAATCCATGGTTCCCTTAATATCCATGGTTTCCTTCAATCCATGCTTTCCTTCAATCCATGATTTGCTTCACATCCATGGTTTCCTTATTGGTTTTACCTTCCCCCAATCTCTGGGTACTGAGATCTGAAGTGTAACCTTTTGAACACCAGAGTCCAGGTGCAGTCTGAAGAACCTTGGCAGGTGAAATAAAAATGAAAAGAGCAGGCAAGAATGGCAACTGCCCAGGCAAACATTGTTGAGCAATAAGGAATCTACTCATGGTGATGGCGAATATGTCAGGTTAACAAATAGTGATATAACGCTATGCAAGTATGTAATGGGTGAGGTAAATCAGAAAAAGAAAGTGGTGGTCTGATTAGCAGAACTATTTTTATGTTGTAAATATGAGATTTTGTTATTGTTTGTTAATGTAGGGCTGACCAGTGTGTCTTTGTGTCTAAGCCTCTTATTGTCTGTCTATGTGAGCATTTGTTATTGTCTGTCTGTGTGAGCATTTGTTATTGTTTTTTCTGTGTGAGCATTTGTTATTGTCTGTCTGCACCAGAATTTGTTATTGTTTGTGAATGTAAAGCAGACCAGTATGTCTCTGAGTCTAAGTCTCTTATTGTATTTCTTTGTGAGCATTTGTTATTGTCTGTCTTTGTGAGCATTTGTTGTTGTCTGTCTGTGTGAACATTTGTTATTGTCTGTCTGTGTGAGCATTTGTTATTGTCTGTCTGTGTGAGCATTTGTTATTGTCTGTCCGTGTGAGCATTTGTTATTGCCTGTCTTTATGAGCATTTGTTATTGTTTATAAATGTAAAGCTGACCTGTGTGCCTCTATGTCTAAAACTATTATTGTTTGTCTGTGTGAGAGAGTTTTACTAAAATGTGAGCCAGAAAGTTAATGTTATTACTGGTATTTGTGATTTCTATTGCCTATCTGTTAAAGCTCGCCATTGTATGTTATTAAGAAAATTACCTATTCTCTGTCTGTTGAAAGTTGTCACCGTTGATCACCGTGAATGTTCCCTATTGTCTTAATATTAAAGCTGGTCTCTGTGTGTTATTGTGAAAGACCCTATTGTCTGTCAATGTGAGTCATATAGTGTCTGTCATTGTGAAAGATTTATATTGCCTGTCATTGATAGTCTTCAATTTTCTATCTTTGTGAATGTCTTCTATTATCTGTCATTGTGAAAGTCTTCTATTGTTTGTCATTGATAAAGTCTTTTATTGTCTGTCATTGATAAAGTCTTCTATTATCTGTCATTGTGAAAGTCTTTTATTGTCTGTCATTGATAAAGCCTTAATTTGTCTGTCATTGTGAAAGTCTTCTATTGTTTGCTATTGATAGTCTTCAATTGTCTGTCATTGATAGTTTTCAATTTACTGTCATTGTGAAAGTCTTCAATTATCTGTCATTGATAAAGTCTTCTATTGTCTGTCATTGTGAAAGTCTTCAATTGTCTGTCAACAGGTGTACAGATATTCCTCGTTGGCAGAGTACAAAATTTACAACATCCAAACCAGGTTAGCATAATAGATCACTTAATGGTTGGCATTTGGAATAGAGAGTGTGGTTGGTGCTGCATACAAAGGTCAATGACAGGAAGAGGTGGTGTAGAAAAGTTAATAACATATTTCGGTGGTTCAGTATGGTAATAGAGTGAAGCTGTTTAGATTGGCCACTGAAAGGATGGGACTGTTTAGAGTGGCTTTCAATAGGTTGAGACTATTTAGAGTGGCTATTGATAGGAATGGGACTATTTAGAGTGGCTATTGATAGGAATGGGACTATTTAGAGTGGCTATTGATAGGAATGGGACTATTTAGAGTGGCTATTGATAGGTTGGGAATATTTATAGTGGGTATTGGTAGGATGGGACTGTTTAGAGTGGTCATTGACTTAATGAAACTATTTAGAGTGACTACTGATAGGAATGGGACTATTTAGAGTGGCTATTGATAGGAATGGGACTATTTAGAGTGGCTATTGATAGTATGGGACTATTTAGAGTGGCTATTGATAGGAATGGGACTATTTAGAGTGGCTATTGATAGGAATGGGACTATTTAGAGTGGCTATTGATAGGTTGGGAATATTTATAGTGGGTATTGGTAGGATGGGACTGTTTAGAGTGGTCATTGACTTAATGAAACTATTTAGAGTGACTACTGATAGGAATGGGACTATTTAGAGTGGCTATTGATAGGTTGGGAATATTTATAGTGGGTATTGGTAGGATGGGACTGTTTAGAGTGGTCATTGACTTAATAAAACTATTTAGAGTGGTCATTGACTTAATAAAACTATTTAGAGTGGCTATTGATAGGATGGGACTATTTAGAGTGGCTATTTATAGGATGGGACTATTTAGAGTGGCTATTTATAGGATGGGACTATGTAGAGTGGTCATTGACAGAATATTTATAATGATCAAAGATAAGATGGTGCCATTAATTGTGGTAGAAGACAGAATGAGGCTGTTCAGAATACATTGATCTCATTGATGTTGCTTAGAGTTGTCATTGAGAGTATGGGGCTATTTAAAGGTTACATTGACCGGATGACTCAGTCTAGAGAGGTAACTGACAAGATGAGGACTGATTAGAGTAGTCATTGACAAGTTAATGTTGTTCGGGGGTGACAGGATAGAGCTGTTCAGAGTGGACATTGACATGATAGATCTGTTCAGGGTGATCATTGACAGGATACAGCTGTTCAGAGTGGACATTGACAGGATAGAGCTGTTCAGTGTGGCCATTGACAGGACAGAGCTGGTTAGAGTGGTCATTGAATGATAGAGCTGTTCAGAGTGGTCATTGACAGGATAGAGCTGTTCAGTGTGGCCATTGACAGGATAGAGCTGTTCAGAGTGATCATTGACAGGATAGAGCTGGTTAGAGTGGTCATTGACAGGATAGAGCTGTTCAGTGTGGCTATTGACAGGATAGAGCTGTTCAGAGTGATCATTGACAGGATAGAGCTGGTTAGAGTGGTCATTGACAGGATAGAGTTGGCTAGAGTGGTCATTGACATGATAGATCTGGTAAGAATGGTCATTGACAGGATAGAGCTGGTTAGAGTGGTCATTGACAGGATAGAGCTGGTTAGAGTGGTCATTGACAAGATAGAGCTGGTTAGAGTGGTCATTGACAGGATAGAGCTGGTTAGAGTGGTCATTGACAGGATAGAGCTGGTTAGAGTGGTCATTGACAAGATAGAGCTGGTTAGAGTGGTCATTGACAGGATAGAGCTGGTTAGAGTGGTCATTGACAAGATAGAGCTGGTTAGAGTGGTCATTGACAGGATAGAGCTGGTTAGAGTGGTCATTGACAAGATAGAGCTGGTTAGAGTGGTCATTGACAGGATAGTGCTGGTTAGAATGGTCATTGACAAGATAGAGCTGGTTAGAGTGATCATTGACAGGATAGAGCTGGTTAGAGTGATCATTGACAGGATAGAGCTGGTTAGAATGGTCATTGACAAGTTAGAGCTGGTTAGAGTGGTCATTGACAGGATAGAGCTGGTTAGAGTGATCATTGACAAGATAGAGCTGGTTAGAGTGGTCATTGACAGGATAGAGCTGGTAAGAATGGTCATTGACAGGATAGAGCTGGTTAGAGTGATCATTGACAGGATAGAGCTGGTTAGAGTGGTCATTGACAGGATAGAGCTGGTAAGAATGATCATTGACAGGATAGAGCTGGTTAGAGTGATCATTGACAGGATAGAGCTGGTTAGAATGGTCATTGACAGGATAGAGCTGGTAAGAATGGTCATTGACAGGATAGAGCTGGTTAGAGTGATCATTGACAAGATAGAGCTGGTTAGAATGGTCATTGACAAGTTAGAGCTGGTTAGAGTGGTCATTGACAAGATAGAGCTGGTTAGAGTGATCATTGACAGGATAGAGCTGGTTAGAATGGTCATTGACATGATAGAGCTGGTTAGAATGGTCATTGACAGGATAGATCTGGTTAGAGTGGTTATTGACAGGATAGAGCTGGTTAAAGTGGTCATTGACAGGATAGAGCTGGTTAGAATGGTCATTGACAGGATAGATCTGGTTAGAGTGGTCATTTACAGGATAGAGCTGGTCAGAGTGGTCATTGACAGGATAGAGCTGGTCAGAATGGTCATTTACAGGATAGATCTGGTTAGAGTGGTCATTGACAGGATAGAGCTGGTCAGAGTGGTCATTGACAGGATAGAGCTGGTTAGAGTGGTCATTGACAGGATAGAGCTGGTTAAAGTGGTCATTGACAAGATAGAGCTGGTTTGAGTGGTCATTTACAGGATAGAGATGTTCAGAGTGGTCATTTACAGGATAGAGCTGTTTAGAGTGGTCATTTACAGGATAGAGATGTTCAGAGTGGTCATTGACAGGATAGATCTGGTTAGAGTGATCATTGACAGGATAGAGCTGGTTAGAGTGGTCATTGACAGGATAGAGCTGGTTAGAGTGGTCATTTACAGGATAGAGCTGTTTAGAGTGGTCATTTACAGGATAGAGATGTTCAGAGTGGTCATTGACAGGATAGATCTGGTTAGAGTGGTCATTGACAGGATAGAGCTGGTTAAAGTGGTCATTGACAGGATAGAGCTGGTTAGAGTGGTCATTGACAGGATATAGCTGGTTAGAGTGGTCATTTACAGGATAGAGATGTTCAGAGTGGTCATTGACAGGATAGAGCTGTTCAGAGTGGTCATTGACAGGATAGAGATGTCTAAAGTGGTCATTGACAGGATAGAGTGTTCAGAGTGGTCATTGACAGGATAGAGCTGGTTAGAGTGGTCATTGACAGGATATAGCTGGTTAGAGTGGTCATTTACAGGATAGAGATGTTCAGAGTGGTCATTGACAGGATAGAGCTGTTCAGAGTGGTCATTGACAGGATAGAGATGTCTAAAGTGGTCATTGACAGGATAGAGTGTTCAGAGTGGTCATTGACAGGATAGAGCTGTTTAGAGTGGTCATTGACAATATAGAGCTGTCCAGAGTGGTCATTGACAAGATAGAGATGTCTTGAGTGGTCAGTGGCAGGACTGAACAGTTTAGAGTGGTCAGTGACAGGACTGGATAGTGTGGTCACTAACAGGTTGGACAGTTTAGAGTGATCAGGGACAGGACTGAACAGTTTAGAATGATCAGTGGCAGAATTGGACTGTTTATAGTGGTCAGTGACAGGACCGGACAGTTTAGAGTGCTCAGTGGCTGGATTGGACTGTTTATAGTAGTCAGTGGCTGGATTGGACTGTTTATAGCGGTCAGTGACAGGATTGGGGCTATTTTAAAAAAACAATTTTAAAATTGCTGTTTTAGAGTAATCAATTACAAGTTCAAAAAATGCAATCATGAGGAGATAGAATGGTAACACTAAGCACAGAAAAGGAGGAGGGTATGGAAAAAGCCAAGCAGATGATGGGGCTCACCCACAACCTATTGAAGAACTTTCTCCAAGAGACACATTTCATGTGAAAGCTCTCATTCACACAAAAGGAGACAAACTTTATGTGAAAGCTTTCATTCACACAATAGGAGACAAACTTCATGTGAAAGCTCTCATTCACACAATAGGAGGCAATCTTCATGTGAAAGCTCTCATTCACACAATAGGAGGCAATCTTCATGTGAAAGCTCTCATTCACACAATAGGAGGCAATCTTCATGTGAAAGCTCTCATTCACACAATAGAAGACAAACTTCATGTGGAAGCTCTCATTCACACAATAGGAGACAAACTTAAGCAGGAGATCAACAGTTTACACTTATCCTGCAAACAAATTTTCTTTGTAAAGTTAGAAGAAGCACAGCCTTATGAAGCAGTAGAAGCTTTATTGAAAGAGGTTTTTTACAATGCTACTTTATAGTTGCAAATCATGGACAGCAAACGAAGAGATGCATGCAAGATAGAATAAATTAAGATTGATTTTTAAGAAAGATGCTTATATTACTGAAGACAGGGGGCCTCGGTAGCCTAGTTGGGAAAACCACCCGACTGGACTACCGACGTTCGGACAACCCGTGTTCGATTCCCGCTGGGAGTAGTGTGAGTTGTACTTGGGGTTGGAAAAAAAAAATACCCCAACGGTCGACCCAGCCGTTGGCAGAAATGGGTACCAGGGTATTACCCTGGGAAGGTGAGGAATGTCGCTTCGCATCTGAGTTTCGATGCTTGAGGCGACACTATACAGAAATATCCAAACATTTCTGGATAGGCGGCCGAGCACATATGGGTATAAACTTGAGTGCTAAGACGCCGGTTCAAGTCTCGTACTTTACCTTTATCTTTACTGAAAACAGTAAACAAATGCAATCAGAAGGTACTAAATGATGCAGATAAAAAGAAGAAAATTATAAGATAAATTAGGAAAAGGCTGTCTAGATTCTTTGGGCATGTGTGGAGAAGAGGCGAGTTGGAATATTTAGTGACAACAGGAAAAATATACGGCCAGAGAGATAGGGGTTGACAAAGGGAAAAGATTCTTGGATGGTTTGATGACATCTCATGGGAAAGGATTAATGGTTAAACTATCACATGTTGCACAAGATCAATGGTTAAACTATCACATGTTGCACAAGATCAATGGTTAAACTATCACATGGTGCACTAGATCAGTGGTTAAACTATCACAGGGTGCACTAGATCAGTGGTTAAACTATCACATGGTGCACTAGATCAATGGTTAAACTATCACATGGTGCACAAGATCAATGGTTAAACTATCACATGGTGCACAAGATCAATGGTTAGACTATCACACGATGCACAAGATCGTTGGTTAAACTATCACATGATGCACAAGATCGTTGGTTAAACTATCACACGATGCACAAGATCGTTGGTTAAACTATCACACGATGCACAAGATCGTTGGTTAAACTATCACATGGTGCACAAGATCAATGGTTAGACTATCACACGATGCACAAGATCGTTGGTTAAACTATCACATGGTGCACTAGATCAATGGTTAAACTATTGCTCGGTGCATAGGATCGAGGGTTATGGATAACAGATGAAATATGATGTCTCTCGGACATGAACCATGAATGAGAAGATGAACTCACATACAATAGGTCTGTGGTTGCCTCAAACCAAGACCATACACTCAGATCATAACTAACACAGACTTCCCACAGTTTCATCTTAATAGATCATAACTAACACAGACTTCCCACAGTTTCATCTTAATAGATCATAACTAACACAGACTTCCCACAGTTTCATCTTAATAGATCATAACTAACACAGACTTCCCACAGTTTCATCTTAATAGATCATAACTAACACAGACTTCCCACAGTTTCATCTTAATAGATCATAACTAACACAGACTTCCCACAGTTTCATCTTAATAGATCATAACTAACACAGACTTCCCACAGTTTCATCTTAATAGATCATAACTAACACAGACTTCCCACAGTTTCATCTTAATAGATCATAACTAACACAGACTTCCCACAGTTTCATATTAATAGATCATAACTAACACAGACTTCCCACAGTTTCATATTAATAGATCATAACTAACACAGACTTCCCACAGTTTCATATTAATTCATTGATTCTTTAATTTCATGATTCCAGAGACAATCCAGAGTTATTGCAAGGGCCTGATGATGGATCACTACAGTATGTGGCCTGGTCCCCTACAGGGCACTCCCTGGTAAGCTCCAACTCTTTTCTTATTGAGTTATTTGTGGGTCATCATCGCTGCATTTCGAACATGTCCATGGGTGCTCAGATCCCCTCCTCAGCAAGTCTCACAGTGTCCAGTGACTCACGACTCCAGTTCTGTGTTGGTTGATTAGTCTTCTTACACGCCCTCTAAGTTTCTCGTTTCTGGCTGCGCCCATCTTAACTCCCATCTCTTTCATCCAAAGGAGTGACGTGGACTCATGGTTGTCAAAGTCCTGTGCCCTTCCCACATCTCGGAGGGCATTGATGATGTCAGCCTGATACATTGGTTGACCGTCTTCAACAACAGCACAGCTAGCCAACCTGTCCACTTCCAACTATTTTTCTTTGAATCATCATGCAAGCTTTTATTTAATTAAAAATGTCAGTATCAATGCAAGCATATCTGTCTCATTCCATATTATCAATTGAAACTGTCAGTATTGATGTCACTCCCTTGACATATTGTCATGTGGAAATGATAGCAATGAAGTGTCAGTCCGTTGTTGCATTGTCAGTGTAAATTGATAGCAATGATGTGCAAGTCTTTTGTTATATTGTCAGTGTAAATTGTTAGCAATGTTGTGCAAGTCTTTTGTTATATTGTCAGTGTAAATTGTTAGCAATGTTGTGCATGTCTTTTGTTATATTGTTAGTGTAAATTGTTAGCAATGTTGTGCAAGTCTTTTGTTATATTGTCAGTGTAAATTGTTAGTAATGTTGTGCAAGTCTTTTGTTATATTGTCAGTGTAAATTGTTAGTAATGTTGTGCCAGTCTTTTGTTATATTGTCAGTGTAAATTGTTAGTAATGTTGTGCCAGTCTTTTGTTACATTGTCAGTGTAAATTGTTAGTAATGTTGTGCCAGTCTTTTGTTATATTGTCAGTGTAAATTGTTAGTAATGTTGTGCCAGTCTTTTGTTATATTGTCAGTGTTCACACTGTTAGTAATGATGTTTCCTAGTATTTCTAATATTTCATCAATCCATCTTTTGGAGGCGAAGGCACGCCTCCCAGCACCAGAGCTGGAAGCTGTCAGCGACCCACAGCTGATGGCTTGCGCCAGGATCGGTGAACCAAAACCATCCAGACCCTGCTCCACCTCTCCATGGTGCCTGTAACAGTCTAATTTGTCTAGTCTGGCCATGCGTGCAGGGATTGAAGAGGGAAGACAACCCGGTACTCAAAAATGTCATGCTGAAGTTGGATGTGGTGGACCGAAAGGCACAAATATAACAGTTATACTGCAAACCACAATACAACGCAGACACGTCCACTACGCCCTTGTAAGGGCAGATGATGAAGAAGAATATTCTAGTTTACCACGATACTCTAGAATACTTTAGTCATCGGGCAAACGCACACAACCAACCAACCAATCCATCTTCTGCTCTTCTGTTGGCTTCTATTGCTGTTATTTTTCCTAGTGTTTCTAATATTCCATCAATCTATCTTCGTGGTTGACCCTTGAGTCCAGTGTTCTCATAATGTTCATTAAAGACTTGTTATATTTTGACCTTTCTGTCTATCATGAGTCCACACCATTTTATCTGTTGTTTCTTTATGTATACTATGAGGGAAATTATTCCTATCTTTTTTCTGAGCTTTTCATTTCTGATCTTATATCTTATCTTTCCTGTCATTCCTGTAACATATTTCATCTCTACAGTGGTTATTTTTCTTACTGTTCTTGTGTCTAAGTTCTAGTCTAGATGATGTAGCAATGATGTTATATGATGTAGCAATGATGTTATATGATGTAGCAATGATGCTATATGATGTAGCAATGTTGTTATATGATGTACTGGTATGAGATGTTTGTCTCACAGATTCTGGTTCATAATAATGACATCTATTACAAAGCAGACACTAAGTCCACATCTGTCCAACTGACATCATCTGGCATTAAAGGTCTCATCTACAATGGAGTACCAGACTGGGTTTACGAGGGTAAGATTTACCTTAACAGCTCTCATCTTTATCATCATCATCATTATTTATGACATGTAGGTCCACCATCAGACCTCATTTTCTCATTAATATATTGGCACACTATGTAAATGTCTGTAGAATATCTTAATATTGGCACACTATGTAAATGTCTGTAGAATATCTTAATATTGGCACACTATGTAAATGTCTGTAGAATATCTTAATATTGGCACACTATGTAAATGTCTGTAGAATATCTTAATATTGGCACACTATGTCTGTAGAATATCTTAATATTGGCACACTATGGAGGCACAATTGGAGGTCATAATATAAATAATCTAAGGTATGCTGATGATACAGTCTTAATCGCTAAGAGTGAAAATGAGTTACAAGAAATGTTGGACATTATAGTGAAGGGAAGCAAAAATAAAGGACTCAGCCTTAATAGCAAAAAGACAGAGGTAATGGTAACAACAAAGAAAAAGACATCACCTCAGTGCAAAATAAAGACAAGTGGTACAATATTAAACAGGTAAATGAATTTAAATATTTGGGAACTTTGTTAACCTCAGACGGAAGATGTACAAAAGAGGTGAGATGCAGAATGGCTCAGACAAAAGCAGCTTTCCAAAAAATGAGGAAGGTACTATGCAATCCATTTTTGACAATAGAAACAAGAAAGTTCTTAAATGTTATGTAGAGCCAGTCTTAACATATGGATGCGAATCATGGACAATAGGACAACAGACAAGGAAATCACTGGAGTCTGTAGAAATGTTGAAAGTACCATGGACAGTGAAGAAGAGTAATGAAGATGTTCTGAGAAAGGTCAAAGCAAAAACAGAGCTAATTTCCAATATTAGGAAGAAACAATCATCATTTTCTGGCCATGTAATGAGAAGAGAACAGCTGGAATATATTGTAACAACAATGCTTTTTTGAAGTCGATGAAGTTAAGTACACAAAATTTTTGCTTTTCAATGTGTTCCTCCAATATGTCATAGAGTAAAAATGTGGTCAAGGCAGCTTCTCCCTTTTCTAAACCCAGCCTGTTCTTCACACATTACTGTATCTATTGAATCCTTTATTCTATTTAGGTTGATTTTGCAGAATAACTTTGAGGCAACTGACAAAAGTGTCACGCCTCTCCAGTTATTACAATCTCTAAGATTGCCCTATTTTTTTAATCTTAACAATGATTCCTTTTTTCCATTTATGAGGCGTCTTCTCTGCTTTCCAAATGATGTTGAAGATTTCTATAGAATACCTTAATCTTAGCACATTGTCTATGTCTGTATAAAATATGTGTACGCTTTGTATAAAATATCTTAATGTGTACATTTTGTATAAAATATGTGTACACTTTGTATAAAATATCTTAATGTGTACATTTTGTATAAAATATGTGTACGCTTTGTATAAAATATCTTAATGTGTACACTTTGTTTAAAATATCTTAATGTGTATATTTTGTATAAAATATGTGTACGCTTTGTATAAAATATCTTAATGTGTACACTTTGTTTAAAATATCTTAATGTGTATATTTTGTATAAAATATATGTACATTTTGTATAACATATGTGTACACTTTGTATAAAATATCTTAATGTGTACACTTTGTTTAAAATATCTTAATGTGTACATTTTTTATAAAATATCTTAATGTATACACTTTGTATAAAATATCTTAATGTGTACATTTTATATAAAATATGTGTACACTTTGTATAAAATATCTTAATGTATAAACTTTGTATAAAATATCTTAATGTGTACATTTTGTATAAAATATGTGTACACTTTGTTTAAAATATCTTAATGTGTATATTTTGTATAAAATATGTGTACGCTTTGTATAAAATATGTGTACACTTTGTATAAAATATCTTAATGTGTACACTTTGTTTAAAATATCTTAATGTGTACATTTTTTATAAAACATCTTAATGTATACACTTTGTATAAAATATCTTAATGTGTACATTTTATATAAAATATGTGTACACTTTGTATAAAATATCTTAATGTGTACATTTTGTATAAAATATGTGTACACTTTGTATAAAATATCTTAATGTATACACTTTGTATAAAATATATTAACTCTTTCCGTCCGATCCGCCGTATGGTGCGCCAAATCCATTTCAATTGCGTACGATCAGCCGTATAGTGCGCCAAACATAATTTGTTTCGTGTAAACAGTCAACAAACTGTATTCCTATATTTTAGATTGACTATTTTATATAGATTCCTTCACTGAAGAGTTCCTTCCTTCTTCCCCACGAGGTTCAAGTGGAAAGACGTAGTCTAACGTGTGATTTTTTCATTTGGAATTAGTGTTTATCGTAAAAAAAATTGTAAACAAAAATCAGCTGATTGAAATGGCATCCAGTAGCAGTGATTGTAATGCTAAAAATCAGTTGATGACGGCTGATGAAGCTTGTCAATTAATTTTTCTTGATGATTCTGATGATAGTTCAGACACTGTAAGTGTTGATAATAACAATGGTGATGACAGTGATCCTGATATTATCGATTTTTCAGTAGAGGAGAAAATGAAAGTCTCATTTTGAATATTGACAGTGATGAGGAATACATTCCTTCAGAACCAAAAAAACCAAAAGCAGCTGCAGGTAGAGGTAGGGGCAGAGGAAGTGATAAAACTACCAAGAAAGCCACATCTAACCCAACTGCCAGGCCTAGCTCATCTAGACCTATCATCCCAGCTGAGTCTGAGTGGTCAGAAATTACAACTGGCAGCACTGAAAATAACTTTCGCTTTCATCCACTGCGAAAGCCAGGAGTTAGTCTTGAGCACCTCACAGATTCTTCCTCTGCATTGGATTTTTTTGGGTCATTGTTTGATGATGAAGTTTGTGAAACTTTGTTATCTAGCATCAATTCTTATGCAAAGAAAAGAACTGATATCAACACTCCTGCACGCAAGCGCTCTGTGTTTGCAAGGTGGCAAGACATCACAAGACCTGAACTTGACAAGTTCTTGGCAGTGCTGATATATATGGGTTTGTTCAAAGCTTCCTCTATTGCTGACTATTGGTCACTATCAGCAGAATTGTATATTCCTTGGATCCACCATGCTTTCAATCGAGATAGATTCCAGGACATTTACCACACAATGTTGCACTGTGGTGATGAGGCAGCGGAAGGCAAAGAAAAAATAGAACCATTCATGAATCTTCTCCTTTGCAAGTTCCGAAAAGCCTTCTATCCCTTTCAGGAACTTAGCATTGATGAGATGGTCATAGGCTATAAGGGTAGATGACAGTTCAAGCAGTTCAATGCCTCGAAGCCAAGCAAGTACCACATCAAGACCTTTGGTCTATGCGACGCTGCCACGGGTTATGTTGTCAACATTCTAACCTATTTTGGAAGAAACACTTCCTACAATCCTGAGGCTGATACAGATGGTGGACATGCTGTACAAGTTTTCGACACTTTATTGGAGCATGTTGGCACAGGACATAAAATTTTTGCTGATCGCTATTACACCACACGAAAATTGATTGATCACCTTCTTTTGAAGAAGCAGTACTATACTGGGACTGTCAATGTTCGTCGTGTTGGCTTTCCGCAGGAAACCAAAACATTATCTCTGGAGCACAGAGCAATGAAATGGTACATGCATAATGATAAAACCAAGCTCTGTGTTGCATTCAGAGATAAGAAGGCAAAAAAAAATGTTGTGATGGTATCCTCTGATGCCAGAGTGCAAACAAAAGCAGTAAAAGATGTAAACAAGCCAGAAATGATTTATTTCTACAATAGAAATATGAATGGGTGCGACAAACTAGACCAGAAGGTGGCATATTACTGTGTCTTTGAACGCAAAACTGTTAAATGGTGGAAAAAAATTTTCTTCTGGCTGTTGGAAGTGTCGCAGGTAAATGCGTATATTTTATTTTGTTTATGCCGAGCTACTGGCGACAAAAGAGTCTCTTTAAAAGAGTATAAGAAAATGTTGATGAGTCAATTGACACAACATGTTGTCATTCAACAAGAAATGAAACTTCCAGGAAGGCAGCCAGAGGCAAGCTGTCTCGCAAAATCCAGAGGAAGCCGTCACATTGTGGATTATG
The DNA here is from genome assembly GCA_032433765.1 of Megaustenia siamemsis. Classification (NCBI taxonomy): domain Eukaryota; kingdom Metazoa; phylum Mollusca; class Gastropoda; order Stylommatophora; family Ariophantidae; genus Megaustenia; species Megaustenia siamemsis. The sequence goes on along the minus strand of JAVIAB010000145.1, from coordinate 40,420,186 downwards.
CCGCAAGAGACCGTGAATGTGTATATTGTTCAACTCCAACAAAGCGTGCACGGACTCATTTTTTCTGTTCGGGATGTCAAATTCAACCACATCTTCATCCAAATGCATGCTTCAAGGCATTTCATGGACAATAAATGGAGAAAGTGTTTTTTGTCTAATTGAAAAAAAAGTGTCAATATTGTGTATATAGTGATTTGTGTGTGTGTAGTCAAACAAAAGTGTCAATATTGTGTACATAGTGATTTTTTTCCCAAAAAAGTTGAAATTTTATTTTTCTCACTTGTTGTGATTGTGCATGACAAAATATCAGTTATTGTTATGCTACATCAACCAAACTTTCATGGCTGCTTAGAGACATATTGATATTTGTTTTTTTTCACAAAATAATTCATATTGGATTACTATGACCAGATCTACATGATGGTAAGTAGTCAGTTGTGGTTTTAATTTGATGTTTCAATTTTTTGTTGTTGGTCGTTTATCTCCAATATTTCTTTTTACATGTTTTGTATCATCTTGGTATTGATGAAATCAGATTCCTTGTTCAATTATCTAAAAATTCATATATAATATGTTAAGTGTTAGATAAATATAAAACATGTAGATTGATGTTTTAAGACCATAAGGTCCATCAAAAATTTTGTCTCTGAAATCTCCTCCGTTGCATTGACAAAAGCCTTCCGTACTGAAAGAGTTAATGTATACATTTTGAATAAAATATGTGTACACTTTGTGTAAAATATCTCAATGTGTACATTTTGTATAAAATATGTATACACTTTGTATAAAATATCTTAATGTGTACACTTTGTATAAAATATGTGTACACTTTGTATAAAATATCTTAATGTGTACACTTTGTATAAAATATCTTAATGTGTACACTTTGTATAAAATATGTGTACACTTTGTATAAAATACCTTAATGTGTACACTTTGTATAAAATATCTTAATGTGTACATTTTTCTCCACAGAGGAGATAATAGCATCTGACCATGCCGTCTGGTGGTCTACCCAATCGACCTACCTGTTGTACGCTGTCTTCAATGACACAAAGGTACGCACATTTCACTTCCCTGTGTATGGAGATATGAAGGAAGTGTACACAACAGACCACAAGATTGCTTATCCTAAGGTAGGAGTCCAGCTGATTTTTGTATTCAAAAGCTTTTCTTTACAATTATCACCCTTTGTTTGAATTGTTTTCTCTTACCTCACTGGCTGGTTACAATAAATACTCTCTCCCTCTCTCTTCACTGGCTGGTTACAATAAAAGCTTTTTCTGTTTCTCTTATTTCACTGGTTGGTTACAATAAAAGCTATCTCTCTCTCGTTTCACTGGCTGGTTACAATAACTACTCTCTCTCTCTCTCTCTCTCTTCTCACTGGCTGGTTACAATAAATACTCTGTCTCTCTCCTCACTGGCTGTCTGTCTCTCTCCTCACTGGCTGGTTACAATAAATACTCTGTCTCTCTCCTCACTGGCTGTCTGTCTCTCTCCTCACTGGCTGGTTACAATAAATACTCTCTCTCTCTTCTCACTGGTTGGTTACAATAAATACTCTCTCTCTTCTCACTGGCTGGTTACAATAAATACTCTCTCTCTCTTCTCACTGGTTGGTTACAATAAATACTCTCTCTCTTCTCACTGGCTGGTTACAATAAATACTCTCTCTCTCTTCTCACTGGTTGGTTACAATAAATACTCTCTCTCTCTTCTCACTGGCTGGTTACAATAAATACGCTCTCTCTCTTCTCACTGGCTGGTTACAATAAATACTCTCTCTCTCTTCTTACTGGCTGGTTACAATAAATACGCTCTCTCTCTTCTCACTGGCTGGTTACAATCAATACTCTCTCTCTCTTCTTACTGGCTGGTTACAATAAATACTCTCTCTCTCTTCTCACTGGCTGGTTACAATAAATACGCTCTCTCTCTTCTCACTGGCTGGTTACAATAAATACTCTCTCTCTCTTCTTACTGGCTGGTTACAATAAATACTCTCTCTCTCTTCTCACTGGCTGGTTACAATAAATACGCTCTCTCTCTTCTCACTGGCTGGTTACAATAAATACTCTCTCTCTCTTCTTACTGGCTGGTTACAATAAATACTCTCTCTCTCTTCTCACTAACTGGTTACAATAAAAGCTTTCTCTGTTTCTCTTATCTCACTGGTTAGTTACAATGAAAGCTATCTCTCTCTCTCTTTCTCTTATCTCACTGGTTGATTAAAATAAAAGCTCTCTCTCTCTCTCTTTTTCTCTCATCTCACTGGTTGGTTACAATTAAACCTTTCTCTCTCTTTCTCTGATCTCACTAGCTGGTTACAATAAAAGCTTTCTCTCTCTTTCTTTCATCTTTCTGGTTGGTTACAATAAAAGCTTTCTCTCTTTCTCTTTCTCTCATCTCACTGGCTGGTTACAATAAAAGCTCTCTTTCTTTCTTTCTTTCATCTCACTGGTTGGTTACAATAAAAGCTCTCTTTCTTTCTTTCTTTCATCTCACTGGTTGGTTACAATAAAAGCTTTCTCTCTCTCTCTTTCTCTTATTTCACTGGCTGGTAACAATAAAAGCTCTCTCTCTCTTTCTTTCATCTCACTGGCTGGTTACAATAAAAGCTCACTGTCTCTTTCTCTCATCTCACTGGCTGGTTACAATAAAAGCTCACTGTCTCTTTCTCTCATCTTACTGGCTGGTTACAATAAAAGCTCTCTCTCTCTTTCTCTCATCTCACTGGCTGGTTACAATAAAAGCTCACTGTCTCTTTCTCTCATCTCACTGGCTGGTTACAATAAAAGCTCACTGTCTCTTTCTCTCATCTCACTGGCTGGTTACAATAAAAGCTCTCTCTCTCTTTCTCTCATCTCACTGGCTGGTTACAATAAAAGCTCACTGTCTCTTTCTCTCATCTCACTGGCTGGTAACAATAAAAGCTCTCTCTCTCTTTCTCTCATCTCACTGGCTGGTTACAATAAAAGCTCACTGTCTCTTTCTCTCATCTCACTGGCTGGTTACAATAAAAGCTCACTGTCTCTTTCTCTCATCTCACTGGCTGGTTACAATAAAAGCTCTCTCTCTCTCTCTCTCATCTCACTGGCTGGTTACAATAAAAGCTCACTGTCTCTTTCTCTCATCTCACTGGCTGGTTACAATAAAAGCTCTCTCTCTTTCTCTTATCTCACTGGCTGGTTACAATGAAAGCTTTCTCTTACTCTTATATCACTGGCTGGTTACAATAAAAGCTCTCTCTCTATCTCTTTCTCATATCTCACTGGCTGGTTACAATGAAAACTCTCTCTCTCTCTTTCTTTCTCTCATCTCACTGGCTGGTTACAATAAAAAATCTCTCTTTCTCTCATCTCACTGGCTGGCTACAATAAAAGCTCTCTCTCTCTTTCTCTCATCTCACTGGCTGGTTACAATAATAATTCTTTCTTTCTCTCATCTCACTGGCTGGTTACAATAAAAACTCTCTCTTTCTCTTATCTCACTGGCTGGTTACAATAAAAGCTCTCTTTCTTTCTCTTATCCTACAGGTTGATTACAATGGATGTTCTCTTCCATCTCTCACAGGTTGACTGACTGACTTGTGTTGTTCTCTTCTAAGATGTTATCAGATCTAACCTATTTCTCCTCTCACCCACTGACCACACTAACTTTTCTTTCTGTTTTCTCACACTGACCACACTAACTTTTCTTTCCGTTTTCTCACACTGACCACACAAACTCTTCTTTCTGTTTTCTCATACTGACCACACTAACTGTTCTTTCTGCCATCTCACACTGACCACACTAACTCTTCTTTCTGTTTTCTCACACTGACCACACTAACTTTTCTTTCTGTTTTCTCACACTGACCACACTAACTTTTCTTTCTGTTTTCTCACACTGACTAAACTAACTTTTCTCTTTTCTCATATACAGGCTATACTAACTACTATGTTTCTTGTTATACTGGCTTCCTGAAGTTCTCTCCTTCTCACTTACTGGCTACACTAAGTTCTCTTTCTCTACTTCTGACATACTGACTACACTAAGTTCTCTCTCTCTCTATCTATACTTCTGACATAGTGGCTACACTAATTTTTCTCTCTATCTCTCTCTTTCACTTCTGATATAATGGCTACACTGTTCTCTCTCTTCTCACCATATTGGTTACACTAACTTCTCTTTCTCTCACTTCTTACATACTAGCTACACTGTTCTTTCTCCTCACCATACTGGCTACATCAACATCTCTCTTTCTCTCTTCTGACATACTGGGTACATTAATTTCTCTCTCTCTCTTTCTCTCTCACTTATAACATACTGGCTACATGAACTTCTTTCTCTTCTTGCAGACTAATTAACAAACTTCTTTCACTTCTGACATACTGGCTACACTCATTTCTATCTCTCTTCTCATCTACTGGCTACACTAACTTCTATAGCTCTCTCTTCTCACATAATGGCTATATTAACTTCTCTCTCTCCTTATATCATCATCAAGTACTGGGCCTGCTGGCGCAGGTGATCATGTCTCTCCACAACTTTCGATCTCCACAGTTATTTATCATTTCTGTTGTTGGCCTTCTGCCAAGCCATTCTCTTAAACTGTCTGGTATTTTTTCTCTTTGCTTCCCTCTATCTGTTCGTCCCTCAATTTTCCCAGTTGTTACAATATATTCCAGCTATTCTCTTCTCATTACATGGCCAAAAAATGATGATTGTTTCTTCCTAATATTGGAAATTAGTTCTCTTTTTGCTTTGGCCTCTTTCAGACATACTAGACATTCTACTTCTCTATACATCTATCTATCTATTGACCTTTCGAGCCGTAGCCGGCCCATAGGGCGTAGACTAAGATACTCCTCTTATCTAAATGTTTATTCTAGCAGTTTTCAATTCTTTTAAAGATGTTTTATCAAATCTCGCCATCTGTCTCTGTTCTGTGCAAGCAGCTCTATCTCATTGATGGAGCCGATTCCTGCTGCTCTTGCCTCTCTCATCAATGTTCTTCTCATTGTCTCTCTGGGTCTTCCTCTTTTTCTCTTACCTGTTGTTTCCCACATACGGGCTTGCTTTGCTATTCGGTTATTATCTCTTCTCATCACATGTCCAACATATGACCATCGTCTTTTCTTTATTACTGAAGATATTAGTGGTTGACTGGCGATTTCTCTAATTTCCTCGTTTGTTTTGAATTCATTCTACGCTATACCCAGTATTTTCCTTAAACATTTATTTTAGAATGCGTTCAACATTGTTTCTATATCTCTTGTTGTTTTCTAGCTCTCACACGCATATGTAAGGGTTGATAGTTCTCCTTACATACTGACTACAAATTACACTATCTTCTTTCTCTTTCTGTCACTTCTTCTTCAGCGATCAGCTCTTGCAATGCATTTAGATATTTAGACCAACTTGAGTCACAAACTAGATGGTGCATCTGACGTCATCACCAGTTAACCATAGCTTGTCATGTAGGATTGTTTCTGTGGGCCATATTTGTGCTCATATGCTGTTGAGAGTGCTGCAGTCATGCAGGATTGTTTCTGTGGGCCATATTTGTGCTCATATGCTGTTGAGAGTGCTGCAGTCATGCAGGATTGTTTCTGTGGGCCATATTTGTGCTCATATGCTGTTGAGAGTGCTGCAGTCATGTAGGATTGTTTCTGTGGGCCATATTTGTGCTCATATGCTGTTGAGAGTGCTGCAGTCATGCAGGATTGTTTCTGTGGGCCATATTTGTGCTCATACGCTGTTGAGAGTGCTGCAGTCATGCAGGATTGTTTCTGTGGGCCATATTTGTGCTCATACGCTGTTGAGAGTGCTGCAGTCATGCAGGATTGTTTCTGTGGGCCATATTTGTGCTCATACGCTGTTGAGAGTGCTGCAGTCATGCATGATTGTTTCTGTGGGCCATATTTGTGCTCATATGCTGTTGAGAGTGCTGCAGTCATGCAGGATTGTTTCTGTGGGCCATATTTGTGTCATATGCTGTTGAGAGTGCTGCAGTCATGCAGGATTGTTTCTGTGGGCCATATTTGTGCTCATATGCTGTTGAGAGTGCTGCAGTCTAGGCAGGATTGTTTCTGTGGGCCATATTTGTGCTCATATGCTGTTGAGAGTGCTGCAGTCATGCAGGATTGTTTCTGTGGGCCATATTTGTGCTCATATGCTGTTGAGAGTGCTGCAGTCATGTAGTAATTGTTTCTGTGGGCCATATTTGTGCTCATATGCTGTTGAGAGTGCTGCAGTCATGCAGGATTGTTTCTGTGGGCCATATTTGTGCTCATACGCTGTTGAGAGTGCTGCAGTCATGCATGATTGTTTCTGTGGGCCATATTTGTGTCATATGCTGTTGAGAGTGCTGCAGTCATGCAGGATTGTTTCTGTGGGCCATATTTGTGCTCATATGCTGTTGAGAGTGCTGCAGTCTAGGCAGGATTGTTTCTGTGGGCCATATTTGTGCTCATATGCTGTTGAGAGTGCTGCAGTCATGCAGGATTGTTTCTGTGGGCCATATTTGTGCTCATATGCTGTTGAGAGTGCTGCAGTCATGTAGAATTGTTTCTGTGGGCCATATTTGTGCTCATATGCTGTTGAGAGTGCTGCAGTCATGCAGGATTGTTTCTGTGGGCCATATTTGTGCTCATATGCTGTTGAGAGTGCTGCAGTCATGTAGAATTGTTTCTGTGGGCCATATTTGTGCTCATATGCTGTTGAGAGTGCTGCAGTCATGCAGGATTGTTTCTGTGGGCCATATTTGTGCTCATATGCTGTTGAGAGTGCTGCAGTCATGTAGGACATGCTCTGGAGTCTGTCTGAATGCTCCGCATACACATGTTGCAAAGCCACAGAGTCCAATCTTGTGTAATGTGCTTGGAAGCCACAACTACCTGTTTTGAGTCTTATTATCTTGGTCTGCTCATGTCTGCTAAGTATCTTTAAGCTGTCATGTTCTGGCTCATTTTTCCATGTAACTCCCGCCATTCTGTCTGGCTCATATTTTCCATGTAACTCTGTCCATTCTGTCTGGCTCATATTTTCCATGTAACTCCCTCCATTCTGTCTGGATTATTTCAGGACTTTTTTCATTTCTTAGAGGCTTTGAGGTTGGTTGACTGTCTCCACCTGCTTCTGCTAGTTCATCTACTTTTTCATTTTCAGGGATGCCTCAGTCACTGCAGCACTAGTTCTGTCTTTTCTAACGGCAAACATATATTATTCTTTATTTCTTTAGTGAATATGTCCTGTGTTGTGAATGACACAATGAGTCAGAATGACAATTTATGGATTTGGGAACTCTTGTGTGTTGAGAGGTGTATGGCTGTGTGGAGTGGTATTGCCTCTACTCTAAAATGTGTGCATCTTTCTCTGGCTGAAAGAGAGTCCGTTTCTGTCTTTCCACTTGGGTAGGTTATATAAGGGGCATGCCTGGAATAACAATTGGAGGCCATAATATAAATAATCTAAGGTATGTTGATGATACATTATTAATCGCTAAGAGTGAAAATGAGTTACAAGAAATGTTGGACATTATAGTGAAAGAAAGCAAAAATTAAGGACTCAGCCTTAATAGCAAAAAAACAAAAGAAATGGTAACAACAAAGAAAAAGACATCACCTCAGTGCAAAATAAAGACAAGTGGAACAATATTAAAACAGGTAAATGAATTTAAATATTTGGGGACTTTCTGAGATGCAGAATGGCTCAGGCAAAAGCAGCTTTCCAGAAAATGAGGAAGGTACTATGCAATCCATTTTTGACAATAGAAACAAGAAAAAGAGTTCTTTAATGTTATGTAGAGCCAGTCTTAACATAAAGAGGTGAATCATGAACAATAGAACAACAGACAAGGAAATCACTGGAGTCTGTAGAAATGTGGTTTTACAGAAGAATGTTGAGAATACCATGGACAGCTAAGAAGAGTAATAAAAATGTTCTGAAAGAGGTCAAAGCAAAAAGAGAACTAATTTCCAATATTAGGAAGAAACAATCATCATTTTTTGGCCATGTAATGAGAAGAGAACAACTGGAATATATTGTAGCAACTGGAAAAATTGAGGGACGAAGAGATAGAGGGAAGCAAAGAGAGAAAATACTAGGCAGCTTAGCTTAAGTGAATGGCTTGGCAGAAAGTCAACAACAGAAATGATAAAGAACTGTCGAGATTGAAAGATGTGGAGAGCGTTGATCACCTACGCCAGTAGGCCCGGTACTTGATGATGATGATGAGGTTATATAGATGCCACTGCCTCCCATCTTTGATGCTTAATTTCTGCTTCTCATTCTCAAACTTATAGAGTAGTTATTTGATCAGCACATGATTCGTTCTTCCTAAAACCTGCTTGTTCATCTCTCAAATGTTTCTCTATGGCCTCTTTTAGTCTCTCCAGAATGATTCTGCTTAATATTTTTCCTGGCACTGATAGTAGCATAATTCCATAAGAACAGAAGTAAGGCAGGGATGGCTTCTGTTGCCATATCTCTTTTTACTGGCCATAGATTGGATTATTAAAATAACTAAAAACAACAGAAATGGGATCCAGTGGTCACTGACCAAACAACTTGATGATTTAAACTTTGCTGATGACATAGCTCTCCTATCACACAGCCATCAACAGATGCAGGATAAAATGAGCATCCTTGATGAGAGATCACAACAGCTAGGATTGAAGATTAATAGAGATAAGACCAACATTATGAGAATTAATACAGTTGGCAATAACCAAATAAAACTAGGAGAAATACCTCTACTAGAAGTACAATCTTTCATATATCTGGGCAGTAATATAGATAAAGAGGGAGGAATGGAAAATGATACCAAAATAAGGATATCAAAAGCAAGGGGAGCTTTCATTTCACTGGGAAACATATGGAAATCTAAAGAAATTAGGTTAAATACAAAAATAAAAATTTTCAACTCAAATGTTAAGTTGGTCCTATTATATGGCTGTGAAACATGGAGAACAACAAAATTGACAATCATGAAGATACATACTTTCATTAATGAATGCTTACGCAGAATAAAAGGATGGAAGTGGCAGGACAAAATCACTAACATAGAATTATGGAAATGTACCAGTCAAATACCAGTGGATAAAGAGATACAGCGAAGATGATGGCGCTGGATAGGACACACACTACGGAAACCAACTGAGAGTATTACACAACAGGCCCTTTTTTGGAATCCCCATGGGAAAAGACAAAGGAATTCTTGGAGAAGACAGATAGAAGCAGAGATGAAGATGATGGGGAAGACATGGAATGATCTTAAAAGAATGGCAAAAAACAGAATGACTTGGAAAATGTTTATTGAAGACCTATGCTCCACTGAGAGCTAAAAAGGTAGAAGAGGAAGAATTCTCAAAGTGTTACATTTAACTTCTGGTATTTTCTTCTCTCCCATTATGGCTACACTAACTTCTTTCTCTCACTCACAGATTAACTACTCTAATTACTCTTTCTTTCATCTCTCAGATTGGCTACACTAACTACTTTCTCTTCACTATCAGATTGGCTACATTAACAACTTTCTCTCCTCTCTCAGATTGGCTACACTAACAACATTTTCTCCTCTCTCAGATTGGCTACACTAACAACATTCTCTGCACTATCAGATTGACTACATGAACTACTTTCTCTCCTCTCTCAGATTGGCTACACTAACAACTTTCTCTCCTCTCTCAGATTGGCTACACTAACAACATTTTCTCCTCTCTCAGATTGGCTACAGTAACAACATTTTCTCCTCTTTCAGATTGGCTACACTAACAACATTCTCTGCACTATCAGATTGACTACACAAACTACTTTCTCTCCTCTCTCAAGCTTTGCTATATGTCTAATCTATCTCGTAGTATTGCTACTAATTTCATGTTGCCTCCTACAGTGTATCTAAACTAACTACTTTCTCATTCATCTCTCAGGATAGCTATGCTAACTACCTTCTCTTATCTCTCAGGATGGCTGCACCAGCTATTCATTCTTCTCTTACATTCTGACTACATTAATTTCTCTCTTGCTTCCTAAAGTGTAGATTTGTTTAAATGCCCTCTCACTCAATGGCTGCTTACACTTACTAAATTATTTATTTTTCTCTCTCTTCTCTTACAGGCTGGTGAAACAAACCCTCAGATTACACTCAACATCGTTAAGCTCTCAACACGTGGTGTGGTCACATTGAGCCCTCCTTCAGATTTCGCCAAGGAGTAAGTGATTGGATAGAGTGAAAAGTCTGTGGGATGAATAAAAGAAATGAACCGAAGAAATATTGTAGATAAGTGGAAGAAATGAATAAATATGTCATCTGAAGACCTATTGAAGAACAAAGTGGGAGAAATGTCATCAGTAGACCTATTGAAGCACAGAGTAAGATAAAGTGAGAGAAATATCATCAGTAGACCTATTGAAGCACAGAGTAAGATAAAGTGAGAGAAATGTCATCAGTAGACCTATTGAAGGACAGAGTAAGATAAAGTGAGAGAAATATCATCAGAAGACCTATTGAAGGACAGAGTAAGATAAAGTGAGAGAAATGTCATCAGTAGACCTATTGAAGCACAGAGTAAGATAAAGTGAGAGAAATGTCATCAGTAGACCTATTGAAGGACAGAGTAAGATAAAGTGAGAGAAATATCATCAGAAGACCTATTGAAGGACAGAGTAAGATAAAGTGAGAGAAATGTCATCAGTAGACCTATTGAAGGACAGAGTAAGATAAAGTGAGAGAAATGTCATCAGTAGACCTATTGAAGCACAGAGTAAGATAAAGTGAGAGAAATATCATCAGTAGACCTATTGAAGGACAGAGTAAGATAAAGTGAGAGAAATGTCATCAGTAGACCTATTGAAGCACAGAGTAAGATAAAGTGAGAGAAATATCATCAGTAGACCTATTGAAGGACAGAGTAAGATAAAGTGAGAGAAATGTCATCAGTAGACCTATTGAAGGACAGAGTAAGATAAAGTGAGAGAAATATCATCAGTAGACCTATTGAAGGACAGAGTAAGATAAAGTGAGAGAAATATCATCAGTAGACCTATTGAAGGACAGAGTAAGATAAAGTGAGAGAAATGTCATCAGTAGACCTATTGAAGCACAGAGTAAGATAAAGTGGGAGAAATATCATCAGTAGACCAATTGAAGCACAGAGTAAGATAAAGTGAGAGAAATATCATCAGTAGACCTATTGAAGCACAGAGTAAGATAAAGTGAGAGAAATGTCATCAGTAGACCTATTGAAGGACAGAGTAAGATAAAGTGAGAGAAATGTCATCAGTAGACCTATTGAAGCACAGAGTAAGATAAAGTGAGAGAAATGTCATCAGTAGACCTATTGAAGGACAGAGTAAGATAAAGTGAGAGAAATGTCATCAGTAGACCTATTGAAGCACAGAGTAAGATAAAGTGAGAGAAATGTCATCAGTAGACCTATTGAAGGACAGAGTAAGATAAAGTGAGAGAAATGTCATCAGTAGACCTATTGAAGGACAAAGTGAGAGAAATGTCATCAGTAGACCTATTGAAGCACAGAGCAGGATAAAGTAGGAGAAATATAATCAGAAGACCTATTGGAGCACAGAGTAAGATAAAGTGAGAGAAATGTCATCAGTAGACCTATTGAAGGACAAAGTGGGAGAAATGTCATCAGTAGACCTATTGAAGCACAGAGCAGGATAAAGTAGGAGAAATATAATCAGAAGACCTATTGGAGCACAGAGTAAGATAAAGTGGGAGAAATATCATCAGAAGACCTATTGGAGCACAGAGTAAGATAAAGTGGGAGAAATATCATCAGAAGACCTATTGAAGCACAGAGTAAGATAAAGTGAGAGAAATGTCATCAGTAGACCTATTGAAGCACAGAGTAAGATAAAGTGAGAGAAATGTCATCAGTAGACCTATTGAAGCACAGAGTAAGATAAAGTGGGAGAAATGTCATCAGTAGATCAATTGAAGGACAAAGTGGGAGAAATGTCATTAGTAGACCTATTGAAGGACAATATGGGAGAAATATCATTAGTAGACCTATTGAAGGACAAAATGGGAGAAATGTCATTAGTAGACCTATTGAAGGACAAAGTGGAAGTAATGTCATTAGTAGACCAGACCATTTGAAGGACAAGATGGGAGAAATGTCATCAACAGATCTAAAGGAGAAGAATGAAGATAAAGCAGGAGCAATAGGTGTCTGGCAACATACGAATGTGACAGAAAGTTTAGTATGGTGTGGATGTAAGACAACATACGAATGTGACAGTTAGTTTATTTTTGTGTGGATGTAAGACAACATATGAATGTGACAGAAAGTTTAGTATGGTGTTGATGTAAGACAACATATGAATGTGATGGAAAGTTTAGTATGGTGTGGAAGTAAGACAACATATGAATGTGACAGAAAGTTTAGTATGGTGTTGATGTAAGACAACATATGAATGTGACGGAAAGTTTAGTATGGTGTGGAAGTAAGACAACATATGAATGTGACAGAAAGTTTAGTATGGTGTGGATGTAAAACAACATATGAATGTGACAGAAAATTTAGTATGGTGTGGATGTAAGACAACATACGATTGTGACAGAAACTTTGGTATGGTGTGGATGTACAACAACATACGAATGTGGCAGAAAGTTTATATGGTGTGGATGTAAGACAGAAAGTTTAGTATGGTGTGGATGTAAGACAGAAAGTTTAGTATGGTGTGGATATAAGACAGAACGTTTAGTATGGTGTGGATGTAAGAAAGAAAGTTTAGTATGGTGTGGATGTAAGACAACATACGAATGTAACAGAAAGTTTAGTATGGTGTGAATGTAAGACAACATACGAATGTGAAAGAAAGTTTAGTATGGTGTGAAAGTAAGACAACATATGAATGTGAAAGAAAGTTTAGTATGGTGTGAAAGTAAGACAACATACAAATGTGACAGAAAGTTTAGTGTGATGTGGATGTAAGACAACATACAAATGTAACAGAAAGTTTAGTATGGTGTGAATGTAAGACTACATATGAATGTGACAGAAAGTTTAGTATGGTGTGGATGTAAGACAACATACGAATGTGACAGATAGTTTAATATGATGTGGATGTTAGACAACATACGAATGTGACAGATAGTTTAATATGATGTGGATGTTAGACAACATATGAATGTGATAGATAGTTTAAAATGATGTGGATGTAAGATAACATACGAATGTGATAGATAGTTTAAAATGATGTGGATGTAAGTTAACATACAAATGTGATAGATAGTTTAAAATGATGTGGATGTAAGATAACATACGAATGTGATAGATAGTTTAAAATGATGTGGATGTAAGATAACATATGAATGTGACAGATATTTTAATATGATGTGGATGTAAGATAACATATGAATGTGACAGATAGTTTAATATGATGTGGATGTAAGATAACATATGAATGTGACAGAAAGTTAATGGAATATGATATAAGTAAAAAGTAAAACTAAAGTACCCCCGTCACGCCAAGTGGCGTATAGGGAAATATGGTGTTAGTGACCCTATATTTTACAGACCTTCAGCACATGATTTTTGGGGTAATGTGGTCGGTATTACGCCCGGGCTGCTTTACTTTCCCAGAAAAAAATCCGGTACCCATTTAAGGCTGGGTGAACCCTGAAGCAGTCGGTTGGGATTGAACCCTACCCCTTGTCCTTTGTAGTCCAGTTCACTAACCACTGAGCAATCACGGCTCCCTATTTATGATATAAGTATATGATATTTCATGGATAAATAGAAAACAAAGTGTTTACCAGCAGTAATTGCTATTAATATTTAATTCACATAACTGTAGTTATTGTGAAAGATCACATGACTGTAGTTTTTATTGGTGGTCATATGATGGTACATATTGTTAGAGATCACATGACAGTAGTTTTTATTGGTGGTCATATGATGGTACATATTGTTAGAGATCACATGACTGTAGTTTTTATTGGTGGTCATATGATGGTACATATTGTTAGAGATCACATGACTGTAGTTTTTATTGGCTGTCACATGACTGTAGTTATTGTTAGGGATCACATGACTGTAGTTATTGTTAGAGATCACATGACTGTAGTTATTGTGAGAGATCACATGACTATAGTTATTGTTAGAGCTCACATGACTGTAGTTATTGTTAGAGATCACATGTCTGTAGTTATTGTTAGAGATCACATGACTGTAGTTATTGTTAGAGATCACTTAACTGTAGTTATTGTTAGGGATCACTTAACTGTAGTTATTGTTAGAGATCACATGACAGTAGTTATTGTTAGAGATCACATGACTGTAGTTATTGTTAGAGATCACATGTCTGTAGTTATTGTTAGAGATCACATGACAGTAGTTATTGTTAGAGATCACATGACTGTAGTTATTGTGAGAGATCACACAATTGTAATTTTTGTTAGAGATCACGTGACTGCAGTTATTACTCACATCCCTGTTGTATATGTTATTGGGTCATATGTCTACTTATGTTGCACCTGCCAGAGATTACTACTTCACAACGGTTGTGTGGAGGAATGACGAAGAGGTTCTCGTCACATGGCTGAACAGGAACCAAAATTGGACTATACTGACGCTATGTAAGGCGATCAATGGAAACTGTCGGCAGGTATGTAAGGAAAAAGACTAAAGTCACTTGTAATATGGTTATTAATAAGGATGCTTAGGGAGTGTGGCAGTTGTAAAACATGTTGAGAAGGAAGTTGAGGGGAGTTGTTAAAAGAGATGTTGAGAGAGAAGTTAGGGGAGTTGTTAAAAGAGATGTTGAGAGTCAGTTTGGGAAATTTGTTAAAAGAGATGTTGAGAGAGAAGTTAGGAGAGTGTTAAAAGAGATGTTGGGAGAGAAGTTAGGACAATTGTGTAAAAGAGATGTTGAGAGAGAAGTTAGGGGAGTTGTTAAAAGAGATGTTGAGAGTTGGGTTAGGAGATTTGTTAAAAGAGATGTTGAGAGAGAAGTTAGGAGAGTGTTAAAAGAGATGTTGAGAGAGAAGTTAGGAGAGTCATTAAAATAGATGTTGAGAGAGAAGTTAGGAGAGTTGTTAAAAGATATGTTGAGAAGGAAGTTAGGAGAGTCATTAAAAGAGACATTGAGAGTCGGGTTGGGAGAGTTGTTAAAAGAGATGTTGAGAGAGAAATTAGGAGAGTTGTTAAAAGAGATGTTGAGAGAGAAGTTAGGAGAGTTGTTAAATGAGATGTTGATAGAGAAGTTTGGAGAGTTGTTAAATGAGATGTTGAGAGAAAAGTTGGGAGAGTTGTTAAAAGAGATGTTGAGAGAGAAGTTGGGAGAGTTGTTAAAAGTGATGTTGAGAGAGAAGTTGGGATAGTTGTTAAAAGAGATGTTGAGAGAGAAGTAAGTTAGGAAAGTTGTTAAAAGAGACATTGAGAGTCAGGTTGGGAGAGTTGTTAAATGATATGTTGAGAAAGAAGTTAGGAGAGTTGTTAAATGAGATGTTGAGAGAGAAAACTTGAAAAGGAAGTTGAAATTGAATTTGAAAGAGTTGGTTAAAGGTCAAGTTTAGTCCCGTAAATTATTTTAGTTTGGAACAGTTTGGAAGAGTAGTGTCCCCATGAGTAAACATTGAACAGGTTGATTGGCGATTTCTCTAATCGGGTTTATGTTTAGTTTTGTTATCAAACTAACCCTAAACGCTAAAGTTATGGGTCCAAATTTGCTTGCTTTGCGTTCGTCTGATGACTAAAGAAGTTCTCCTCTTTGTCATCCGCCCTTAAAAGGACGTTAAGTGGGCGTGTCTGTGTTGTGTTGTGGATTGCAGTATATTGAGTATAACTGTGATATTTGCACCTTTCTCGGCCCAACGCATTCGACTTCAGCACGATGGGTCTAAATAATGTGCAATGTTACTCAAGGGAATGTTACTCTTGCGAAATGTAATTTACCGGACTAAACTTTACCGAGAAGCGATTTAATTTGTGATCTTCAACAGAAATTGATATGTGAACTGTAGTTATGTTGTGACATCAACTAAGAGAAGATCACTCGTTTGCAAAAATAATTTACGGAACTACACTAGACCTGAGAGTTGTTAAAAGAGATGTTGAAAACGATGTTGAAAAAGAAGTTTAGAGGAAAATTGAGATAGATGTTGAAAGAGATGTTTAGATTGAATTTGAGTGTTGTTTAAAGATAAGTTGAAAGATATGTTGGGATGGAAGTTGATAGAGAATGTTGAAAGAGATGTTGAGATAGAAGTTGAGAGTTGTTAAAATAGATGTTAAAAGAGATGTTGAAATGGAAGTTGGGAGAGTCCCAACATCTCCATATCCGTTACAATGCCCGTTCCAGCATATTCATATCTGTTCAAATGCCCGTCCCAGCATCTCCATATCCGTTCTAATGCCCGTCCCAGCGTCTGGATATCCGTTCCTATGCCCGTCCCATTATCTCCATTTCCATTCCAATGCCCGTCCCAGCATCTCCATATCCATTCCAATGCCCGTCCCAGCATTTCCATATTAATTCCAATGCCCGTCCCAGCATCTCCATATACGTTTCAATGCCCGTTCTTGCATCTCCTTATCCGTTTCGATGTCCATCCCAGCATCTCCACATCTGTTCCAATGCCCGTCCCTGCAACTCCATATCCGTTCCAATGCCCACCCCTGCATCTCCATATCCGCTCCAATGCCCGTCCCTGCATTTCCATATCTGTTCCAATACCCGTCCCTGCATCTCCATATCCGTTCAAATGCCCATCCCAGCATCTCCACATCTGTTCCAATACCCGTCCCTGCATCTCCATATCCGTTCCAATGCCCGTCCCTGCATCTCCATATCTGTTCCAATGCCCGTCCCAGCATCTCCATATCCATCCCAATGCCCGACCCAGCATCTCGATATCCGTCCCAATGCCCGTCCCAACATCTCCATATCCACCCCAATGCCCGTCCCAGCATCTCCATCTCCGTCCCAATGCCCGTCCCAGCATCTCCATGTCCATTACAATGCCTGTTCCAGCATTTCCATAACCGTTCTAATGCCCGTCCCTACATTTCTTGAACAGTATGAAGGTTGACAGTTCCTGTTCCAGGTGTTGGTTGTAGGTACATCTGTTTTTTACCCAGCTAAGCACTCATGATCGAACAGAAACATTTTCCACCTTTAGGTTCATCAGTCACTCAATAAGTACATCCTTGTCCCACCCATTCTCCTCTTCTTGGAATAAAGAACAAACATGGTAATGTCCTCTTTGCCCAGAATAGGCCAAACTCAGTGGGTCTATACCATCGAGCTTGTCAGCTATTTCATTGCCGTGTACACCAGCATACCCAGAAAGCCGGACTTGGAAAATGAGGAAACTGCAACAAGGAACCCTTTCAGACAGTGCCTCAACGGTTCCTTACCGCCTATCCGTCATATTGACCGGAAGTTCCAGCAGTTTAATTACCTGACTTAACATTGTGCATGTCTTTTCCAATAATAATAATGTCATTACTACAACTTTTAGGTTTCACAAATATATCAATGTATAAATATGATTGGATCTAACTTTCTTGCAAACTTTCTCTCTATTTCTCAATGTATAAATATGATTGGATCTAACTTTCTTGCAAACTTTCTCTCTATTTCTCAATGTATAAATATGATTGCATCTAACTTTCTTGCAAACTTTCTCTCTATTTCTCAATGTATAAATATGATTGCATCTAACTTTCTTGCAAACTTTCTCTCTATTTCTCAATGT
This sequence comes from Megaustenia siamemsis, assembly GCA_032433765.1. Classification (NCBI taxonomy): domain Eukaryota; kingdom Metazoa; phylum Mollusca; class Gastropoda; order Stylommatophora; family Ariophantidae; genus Megaustenia; species Megaustenia siamemsis. The sequence continues at coordinate 40,402,470 of JAVIAB010000145.1, read as the reverse complement.
ATAAATATGATTGGATCTAACTTTCTTGCAAACTTTCTCTCTATTTCTCAGACCCATTTTTACAAGAGAAGTAAAGGAGGATGGCTAGACATGGTAATTAGTTCTTTTTTTTCTGATGTTATTCTGTGAAATCCATTTTTGACAATAAAAACAAGAAAAAGAGTTCTTTAATGTTATGTAGAGCCAGTCTTACCATATGGATGTGAATCATGGACAATAGGACAACAGACAAGAAAATCACAGCTAAGATGAGTAATGAAAATGTTCTGAAAGAGGTCAAAGCAAAACGAGAGCTAATTTCCAATATTAGGAAGAAACAATCATTATTTTTTTTGGCTATGTAATGAGAAGAGAACAACTGTAATATATTGTAACAACTGGAAAAATCAAGGGACGAAGAAATAGAGGAAAGCAAAGAGAAAAACTACTAGATAGCTTAAGAGAATGGCTTGGCAGAAAGTCAACAACAAAAATGATAAATAACTGTGGAGATCGAAAGTTGTGGAGAGAAATGATGACTTACGCCAGCAGGCCCGGTACTTGATGATGATGATGATACTTAGTGCTGTTGTGATTACGAATATTAAGGTTAGTGTATAGAAAAAAAAGATACTTTGTATACCATGGAATGAATTTAAGACTAGTACCGAAAAAAGATAGGAGCCGTGATAACTCAGTGGTTAGTGAATTGGACTACAAAGGACAAGAGGTAGGGTTCGATTCCAACCGACGGCTTCCGGATCACCCAGCCTTTAATGAGTACCGGATTTTTTTCTGGGAAAGTAAAGCGACACGGGCGTAATACCGACCACATTATTCCATAAATCATGTGCTGAAGGTCTGTAAAATTTATGGTCACTAACACCACATTCTCCTGCGTGTTACCGGGGCCTCATTATGAGGGAAGTAAAGAATAGTGACACTGTGACCTTCCAAGCATGTCGTAAGAGGCGACTAAGGAGGTTGATCGATGGCTTGACAAGCTGTCATTGTAAAAAGTATTGTTATGGAAACAGAGCAATAGATTTTAGAAGCAGTGATCTCTGCAATATGTGCCATTTTGGCATGCAAGTTTTCTGTTTTTGAGATTGTGGTTCTGCCCTATGTGCCGTCTTGGGCTCGAAAGGACAATATATAGATAGAACACCATATTCCCTATACGCAATTAGGATGATGGGGGTACTTTACTTTTTTTAATACAGAAAAAATATAAATGACAAAGCGTCCAAAAATATCAACTATAACCAAGAGAAAAATGTAGTCTTATGTTGGACATGGGATGAGAAGAGTTAACAAGAGAATCTCAAAGTAGGCCTCAAGTGGGAACCAGAGGGTAAAAGAAAAAGAGGCTGACCTAGAGAAACACTAAAATGAACACTGAGATGAGAGGCGGTAACAACAGGCATCAGCTTCCACACTGAAACTGAACAACTTGCTCAGAGCGGAGTCGTGTAGCAAGATACAATGCGGGCCCAGTGCAAAGTCTGACATTTATATCAAAGATCATCAAGAGTCTAGAATGTCTACTCTATGTGCGGTATTCAGCTCGTTATGAGAATAAATAGATAGATAAATAGATAGATAAATAGATAGATAGATAGATAACTAGATAGATAAATGAATAGATAAATAGATAGATAAATAGATAGATAAATGAATAGATAAATAGATAGATAAATAGATAGATAAATAGATAAATATATATGTATGACCCTTTTTGTCTTGTCAGACGGTCTAGTAGAGGCTATTGTATATTTTTTTTTGATGTTTTGTTTTTGTCGAACAGCTTCTCTCGTGGCTAATTCTACCAATGTTTGACAAACACACACAGCCTCAGAATGAACAAGTCAGGCCCATTGGTCTACAGGTTGTCAATCCTTTTTCATGAGTCTTTTCTCTTCTAAGTTTTGCCTTAGCACAGTCTCAAATTATATTATACCATTCCTTATACAAGTTCTCCATGATGTGCGATCACTTGCCAGATGTTCCCAGTCATATTCACATATGGAGAAGCCATTCAGAGATGATGTACAGATATCTCTATATCGTAGTTTAGGTCTGCCGATTTGTCTTTTTCCGTGTGTTAGTTCACCATATAGTATTTGCCTGGGGATACGTATTTCTTCCATTCGCTGGACATGCCCCAGCCATCTTATTCGACATCTGAGCATCGACATGATTCATAAATAGATAGATAAGAAGAGAAAACGGTAAAGAACGTCGTCACGCCACGTTGCGTGTTGGAAATATGATGTTAGTGCCCATATTTTTTCTAAAGACTTTGGCACACTTTTTTTTTTTGTTTGTTAATGTGATCAGTATTATGCCGTCGTGGCGACTGCTGTTACCAAATAGCCTTTATCCCTCTGGTTCTAACGTTAGCTACCTGACATACACCAGCAACGGTAATATGAGTAGTAACAAATTGAAGCCTTTGAAATGTGGATATATAGAAGAATAGGTAGAATCGGATGGAAAGAAAAGAAAACAAATGATGAAGTCTTAAAACAACTAAAAATGAAAAGAGAACTACTAAATTACAATTCAAACAAGACTAATGCAATTTTTGGGGCGATGTTAAAAGACACAACAGCCTACTAAAAGTAATCTTGGAGGGGAAAATACAAGGTAAAAGAGGCAGAGGCAAAACAAGACTAACATGGATGAGTAACATCAAAAGATGGACAAGTCAACCTATGACAACCTGCACCATCAAAGCAAGAGACAGAGTGGAATGGTGCTCCATGGTAGCCAAGCTTCGATGCGGAGATGGCACTCGATGATGCTGAAAGAAAGGTAGTTTAACACTTGTTTACTACTGTGGCTTCTCATGTTCTCAGATCGTGTTGTAATAATATTAGTAATGATGCCAGCTATAATAAACTAGATCTGTTGAACATCATGCTTTTATTTTACTGACCTGCAGTTGGAGCCTCCACTTATCGACACCAATGGGTCCCGCTATTTTGTGATTCTACCTTCAAACGAGAATAATTCAATCTCCTACAAACATGTGGCTATGGTGACTTTTAGGGTAAGTTTTAATCTTAATTATGGTGGAAATTAGGACAAGTATTAACCTTAATTATGGTGGAAATTAGGACAAGTATTAACCTTAATTATGGTGAAAATTAGGACAAATTGTAACCTTAATTATGGTGGAAATTAGGACACGTTTTAACCTTAATTATGGTGGAAATTAGGACAAGTCTTAACTTTAATTATGCTGGAAATTAGGAAAAGTCTTAACTTTAATTGTGGTGGAAATTAGGAAAAGTCATAATTACTAAGATAATTAGGACAAATCGTCATAATCATGAGAAATGACCATACATGTGACAGTGTCATCAATAATGAAGGAGAGAATGTGGGCACATGTCAATCATGTGATGAAAGGAGAAAACAAGAGAATTTCAAAGCAAGCCCTCAAATGGGAAACAGAAGTCAGAAGAAAACGAGGCACACGAGATAGAATAATGATGTGAGGAGCAAAAAGAATGGGCAGCAGCACCCTTATCAAGGTGAAGAGGCACACGCAAAATAGGGACAAGTGACGAGGTGCAGTGCGAGTACTGTGCAAAGTCTGATGCAAATGAAAAAAACATCATTGGCAATGAAGTCTGGAATTTTTGTCCTTTGTGCCATCGTTGGCTCTAAAGAAAAACTAGACAGACAGACATGCGGGTAGGTAGGCAGACTACATTACATTTTACGACTTACTTTTTTTTCATAATCCGATTTCTTACATTTTGCTCACATTCACAAAATTATTAGATAATATTTTAACATTTGCATGAATTTGAATATGTTGCACCATAAGCTCTTGGCTTGTAAAAACGTATATAATTTGATGTAGTTGGTTGGTATCTGTCGTTGAGCTATCTGGTCAACACAGCGTAAACTTATACTACTGGGTCTCGCCTATGTGATTTGTTGTAATGCAGAGCTGTCATTCGAATGGTTGGATCTATGTACGAGGAGTGTTCAACTGAAACCCGTCCCAGTGGTTTTATTACAAACTTATGTATGGTACATCAGCAGGTGTGGTAGAATTAAATTAAACAACAATTATTACGAAGCAAGTACTCACCAGTGTGGGGAGCCCCGATAGCTCATTGGTTAGTGAACTGGACTATATAGGACAAGATGTAGGGTTCGATCCAAACCGACGGCTTCCGGGTTCACCCCGCCTTAAATGGGTACCGGATTTTTTCTGGGAAAGTAAAACGACACGGGCGTAATAACGACCACATTGTCCCAAAAATTATGTGCTGAAGGCCTGTAAAATTTATGGTCACTAACACCATATCCCCTATACGCCACTTGGCGTGACGGGGGCTCTATACTTTTTTTTTTTTTTCTAGTGTTTTTGAAGAAATGGGAGACGATTTTTAAGTGCCTGGCTTCTTGACTTTCAAATAGTTGGACCTAGTGAAAAGCGTGTAACAAAGACTCTTGCATCAGCCATTGTAGACATCATGATGTGGAACAACGAAGGGGAAGAGATATGTTTATAATATCCACAAATAATCAACAACAGAACAAAAAACAAAGAATGGACAGCACAAAACAGGATCGAACCCATACATCTCGACACAATGCCTTACCATGAGAGATTATGCGTTACAGTACACTGCCAGTTTAGCAACCTAAAAATATTGTCACTGTGTGTGACAAAGAGAGAATATACTAGATAGCTTGGTGTCGTGGCATGGTAAACAGTCAACAATAGAATTGATACAATACCCTAATGAAAGAGAATTGTCGATTGCCTACGCCAACCAGTATGGCACATGATGATGAGTTATCTGGCAAACATAGGAGAATAAGAGTAAACCCATGTGTAAAATGGATAAGATGCTCAGATGTCGAAGACTAAGATGGCTGGGGCAGTCCAGCGAATGGAAGAAAAGCGCATTCTCAGGTAAATACTATAATGGGAACTAACACACGGAAAAAGTCAAATCGGCTGACCTAAACTACAATATAGAGATATCTGTAAATCATCTCTGAATGACTTCTCCATCTGTGAAATTGGCTGGCAACTTCTGGCAAGTGATCGCACATCGTGGAGAGCTTGTGTAAGGAACGGTATAACATCATTTGAGACTGTACTAAAGCAAAACTTAGAAGAGAAAAGACTCATGAAAAATGATGGAAAATCCAGTGGACCAATGTAAGACTTGTTCATTCAGTGACCGTGTGTGTTTGTCAAACATTGGTAGAATTAGCCACGAGAGAAGCTGTTCGACAAAACAAAACCTAAAAAAATATACATAATAGCCTCCACTAAACTGTCCGACAAGACGAAAAGGGACATATACACAATAGCCTCCACTAGACTGTCTGACAAGACGACAAGGGTCATATACACAATAGCCTCCACTAGACTGTCTGACAAGACGACAAGGGTCATATACACAATAGCCTCCACTAGACTGTCTGACAAGACGACAAGGGTCATATACACAATAGCCTCCACTAGACTGTCTGACAAGACGACAAGGGTCATATACACAATAGCCTCCACTAGACCGTCTGACAAGACGACAAGGGTCATATACACAATAGCCTCCGCTAGACTGTCTGACAAGACGACAAGGGACATATACACAATAGCCTTCACTAGACCGTCTGACAAGACGACAAGGGACATATACACAATAGCCTCCACTAGACCGTCTGACAAGACGACAAGGGACATATACACAATAGCCTCCACTAGACCGTCTGACAAGACGACAAGGGACATATACACAATAGCCTCCACTAGACCGTCTGACAAGACGACAAGAGACAGCAGCAGGAGGCGAACAGAAGAGCAAAAGACCGCAAATTATATCTCCCCTCGACGCTGAAAGGCAGATGAGGAAGGAAAGAAGAGGAAGATTGAAGAAACTATTCTAAATTGCTGTACTGTGCTGTCGCAAATTATCAGGTGAAAGGTCAACCGGAAGTTAGGTCTTACTTTCTGGCTTCAAGTTAGGAACCCACCATCTGCCGGTGATAGGAGAGTGAAAACTTTGCAGCATTAAAATGTAACTTTCTCTTCTATTTTGGTAGGATGATGGCAACGACCAGAATACATATCTGACTACGGGAAATTGGGAGGTGACTACCATTGTGGGTTATGACGATGACACTGAAAGAGTGTAAGTAGCTTGGCTTACTACAGAGAAAGTGTGAGTGCCTTAATAACATAATACAGAGAAATAGAGAGAAAGTGTGAGTGGTTTAATACAGAGAAAGTGTGAGTGGTTTAATACAGAGAAAGTGTGAGTGGTTTAATACAGAGAAAGTGTGAGTGGTTTAATACAGAGAAAATGTGTGTGGTTTAATACAGAGAAAAAGAGAAAGTGTGAGTGGCTTAATACAGAGAAAGTGTGAGTGGTTTAATACAGAGAAAGTGTGAGTGGTTTAATACAGAGAAATTGTGAGCAATTTATTACAGAGAAATTGTGAGTGGTTTAATACAGAGAAAGTGTGAGTGGTTTAATACAGAGAAAGTGTGAGTGGTCTAATACTGAGAAAGTGTGAGTGGTTTAATACAGAGAAAGTGTGAGTGGTTTAATACAGAGAAAGTGTGAGTGGTTTAATACTGAGAAAGTGTGAGTGGTTTAATACAGAGAAATTGTGAGTGGCTTAATACAGAGAAAGTGTGAGTGGTTTAATACAGAGAAAGTGTGAGTGGTCTAATACTGAGAAAGTGTGAGTGGTTTAATACAGAGAAAGTGTGAGTGGTTTAATACAGAGAAAGTGTGAGTGGTTTAATACTGAGAAAGTGTGAGTGGTTTAATACAGAGAAAGTGTGAGTGGTCTAATACTGAGAAAGTGTGAGTGGTTTAATACAGAGAAATTGTGAGTGGCTTAATACAGAGAAAGTGTGAGTGTTTTAATACAGAGAAAGTGTGAGTGGTTTAATACAGATAAGGTGTGTTTTAATACAGAGAAAGTGTGAGTAGTTTAATACAGAGAAAGTATGAGTGATTTAATACAGAGAAGGTGTGAGTGATTTAATACAGAGAAGGTGTGAGTGATTTAATACCGAGAAAGTGTGAGTGATTAATACAGAGAAGGTGTGAGTGATTTAATACAGAGAAAGTGTGAGTGAATAATACAGAGAAAGTGTGAGTGATTTAATACCGAGAAAGTGTGAGTGATTAATACAGAGAAGGTGTGAGTGATTTAATACAGAGAAAGTGTGAGTGAATAATACAGAGAAATTGTGAGCAATTTATTACAGAGAAATTGTGAGTAAGAATTACTCACTGGTGAGTAATTGCGGGGGTAAGAAGTAGAAGAATCAGAATCTACATATTTATTTAATACATAAAATATTATATATGGGTTTTTAGATAAGTGAACAAGGAATTATATTTCACCAATATCAAGATGATACAAGACATGTAAAAAAGAATACGGTTTGACGGTTCAAAAAAAAAAAAAAAAAAAAAAAAAGTAAAGTACCCCCGTCACTCCAAGTGGCGTATAGGGAATATGGTGTTAGTGGCCCCAAATTTTACAGTCCCTCGGCACATGATTTTTGGGGTAATGTGGTCGGTATTACGCCCTTGCCGCTTCACTTTCCCAGAAAAAAAATCAGGTACCCATTAAAGGCTGGGTGAACCCAGAAGCTGTCGATTGGGATTGCACCCTACCTCTTGTCCTTTGTAGTCCAGTTCCATAACCACTGAGTTATCGCGGCTCCCTACGGTTTGATGGTGGTTCACACTAATTAAATTGAGAGTGACGAACTTTGTTGCGAAACGTATGGAAAGAGTTAATTTATTGTTATAGTTATGGAAGGCCCCGGTATCACCGCAAACGAATTAAAATCCATAATTGCTCAACCGCCCGTGCCAGTGGAATCGTCCGAACCACTATTTCATATCCCAAACAAAGAAACAGAGATGTAGTCCCCATCATAGCAGTCTCAGCACATGTCAAAAGACATAAGGCGAAATCGCACAGAAAGTGAACACAGCCATCTGTTCTCCATCATACGATATCAGCGTTCATAGTAAACAATCGGAATATCCAAACACGGTCAAAACAGATGAAACGTACAGCTCACAGTGTGCACAGAGCACTTAACTCAGTAGCTCCTGCAACAAGCCGGGCTTGGAATATGAGGAAACTGCAACAAGGAACACTTTTCTGACATAGCCCTTAATGGTTCCTGCCACCTATCCATCATATTGACCTGAAGTTTACGTTCTCCTGAAAATTATGATCGTCATATTTTTTAAAATGTGTAATGCGTAAAAGAAACCAACAAGAAAGGTCTCAGTCTGAATAGTAAGAAAACAGAAGTAATGGCTATATCGAAGAAACAATCATCACCATCATGCAGCATAAAAATAAACGAGACAAATCTGGAACAAGTGCAACGTTTCAAATACTTGGGCACAATAATAACATCAGATGGGAGATGCACCACAGAAATAAAAAGCAGAATAGCTCAGGCCAAAATAGCATTTCAGAAAAGGAAAAATATCTTATGCAACAAATCTATGTCGATAGAAGTGAGAAAGAGAGTTCATCGGTGCTATATAGAACCAATTCTGACCTATGGAAGCGAATCATGGACAGTAGACAAACAAATGAAAAGACAATTAGAGGCCACAGAGATGGGATTTCTCAGAAGAGTGTTGAAAGTTCCCTGGACAGCTAAAAAGACCAATGAGGAAGTTCTCAAAGAAGCCAGCACAAAAAGGGAGCTCTTAAAAAACAGAAAGAAGCAATCAACATTTTTCGGGCACATCATGAGAAGAGGAAAGTTGGAATACTTGGTTACAACTGGCGAAATAAAGGAAAGAGAGATCGCGGATGACAAAGAGAGAAATTACTGGATAGCTTGGTGTCATGGCATGGAAAACAGTCAACAACAGAACTGATACGATGCACTGTGGATAGAAGATTGTGGAGGGACATGATCGCCTACGCCAACCGGTATGGCACATGATGATGATGATGATGAATGTGTAAAATGTGTTTATTTTTATTTATTTTTTTAATGTATAGCGCTTGATGATGCTAAAATCTGTTTTTGCTTTGATTGAATGCCTTTTTGTCTGGTCTCCTCCATATTGCAAGCCTTCTGGATGTTATTTCAATCATGTGTTCCCTGTCAACATATATCATTTTGCTCATTCTATTAATTTGTTGCCTCTTTCATTTCTTTCACCTAGTCCATACTCAGGCTAATATTTGAATAAGAGAAATGGCCATGCAGCCAAAGATCTCATCTACAATTAGGAAGAGAAGATAGACATATGTTGGACATGTGCTGAGAAGAGACAACAAGAATTCCAAAACATGCTCTTCTATGGGAAACATCAGGATACAAAAAAAGGATGAAGACCTAAAGAGACACTAAAAAGAACACTTATAAGAGGAAGACCTAAAGAGACACTAAAAAGAACACTTACAAGAGGAAGATCTAAAGAAACACTAAAAAGAACACTTACAAGAGGAAGACCTAAAGAAACAAAAAAGAACACTTATAAGAGGAAGACCTAAAGAAACAAAAAAGAACACTTATAAGAGGAAGACCTAAAGAAACACTAAAAAGAACACTTACAAGAGGAAGACCTAAAGAAACAAAAAAGAACACTTATAAGAGGAAGACCTAAAGAAACACTAAAAAGAACACTTATAAGAGGAAGACGTAAAGAGACACTAAAAAGAACACTTATAAGAGGAAGACGTAAAGAGACACTAAAAATAACACCTATAAGAGAAGCAGAGTGGGCAGCTGGTTGACTCATTAGAAAGATCAAACATCTTGCCCAGAATAGAGACGGGTGAGGAAAAATACAACCAGCCCTATGTGTGATGTCTAGCAGTGCTAGAAGGATCAAGGAAAAACACAACCAGCCCTATGTGTGATGTCTAGCAGTGCTAGAAGGATCAAGGAAAAACACAACCAGCCCTATGTGTGATGTCTAGCAGTGCTAGAATGATCAAGGAAAAACACAACCAGCCCTATATACGATGTCCAGCAGTGCTAGAAGGATCAAGGAAAAACACAACCAGCCCTATATACGATGTCTAGCAGTGCTAGAAGGATCAAGGAAAAACACAACCAGCCCTATGTGTGATGTCTAGCAGTGCTAGAAGGATCAAGGAAAAACACAACCAGCCCTATATACGATGTCTAGCAGTGCTAGAAGGATCAAGGAAAAACACAACCAGCCCTATGTGTGATGTCTAGCAGTGCTAGAAGGATCAAGGAAAAACACAACCAGCCCTATTATACGATGTCTAGCAGTGCTAGAAGGATCAAGGAAAAACACAACCAGCCCTATGTGTGATGTCTAGCAGTGCTAGAAGGATCAAGATCAAGTCCGTATTCACCGACTACATCTCATTTATGTCCTTTACCAAATTTTTGAACCAAAATCTTCCACGACAAGATTAATCTAAATTAAAGAATACAGTAGAAGAGGTGAGGGTACTGTTTGGTCTCGAGGCAAGGCACCAGTCTTGAGACAGAGGGGTTCTTCTTCTTCTATCCTTCCTCCATTGCTGTTAGCGTCGAGGGGAGAAACAATCTGCGATTCTTTGCTCTTCTGTTGGCCTCTTCTGATGTTATTCCTCCTAGTGACTCTAGTATTCCCTTTATCCATCTCTTTCTCGGTCTTGCTCTTAATTTGGCGTTTTCGTAGCTTTTGTTTATGGCTCTTTGAGTCATTGTTAGTTCTTTTTGTCTTGTTATGTGGCCGAACCAATGTATCTGTTGTTTCTTTATGTATTCGATGGCTGGTTCAATTTCGAGTTTCTTCCTCAGGTCAGTGTTTCTTACTCTGTCCCTTAAGCTGTTTCCTGCCATTCTTCTGACACATTTCATTTCGGTGGACAGAGAGGTTGTGCTTTCAAATCCTGGCTGCACCAGTTGTTGGGATTTTCATTTGTGATTTCTCTCTGCGGCAACAACCCCTGGTCTCAGCAGCAAGGCCCGGCTTGAAACGTCGACGGAAAAAATATGAGTACACCCGGAAACAGAATTATCTACCTGTACAGCGAGAGACACCTGTGCACACAGCTGCCAGGGAAAACATGGATTAACAGGCAAAATTCAGATCTTTGTCTCTAGGGACTTCGTCAGAGGTGAAAACCGGAAACAAAAAATACAATAAAGGGTACAAACACCTGATGGTGATGAACACAGAGAGTGTGATTAGTAATTGGACATAAAGATAGTGTTAGTAATTGAACACATGGAAAATATTAGTAAATTAACACATGGAAAATATGAGCAATTTAACACATGGAAAATATGAGCAATTTAACACATGGAAAATATTTGTAAATTAACACATGGAAAATATGAGCAATTTAACACATGGAAAATATGAGCAATTTAACACATGGAAAATATTTGTAAATTAACACATGGAAAATATGAGCAATTTAACACATGGAAAATATGAGTATTTCTAGCTAGGACTCTTCATATGTTGTTTGGCACTTCTAGCTAGAACACGTTATATGTTGTCTGGCACTTCTGTCTAGGACACTTTGTGTTGCCTAGTACTTCTAGCTATGACAGAGTAAATATTATCTTTGGCATTTCTAGCTAAGACATAGCACATTATGTTTGTCATTTCTTGCTAAGAAATAGCATATAATGCCTGACACTTCTAGCTAGGACAAAGTACATGTTGGTAACTTGGCATGCAGACTAAACGACCTGCCCAGTGGGTTTATGCGTGCATCAGAATAGTTCCCAATGCTGGGGATACCAGTTCTGTTCAAAATGATGGCAACTAGGATCTTGTCTTGCCACTTGATGTGTATCAGCTTCCATTATGGTCCATTTCATTGCAGTTTTACAAATAGCGGGGACCTCGGTAGACTAGTTGGGAAAACCACCCGACTTGACCACCGACGTTCGGACAACCCGTGTTCGATTACCGCTGGGAGCAGTGTGAGTTGTACTCGGGGTTGGAAAAAAAACAAATACCCCCATGGTCGACCCAGCCGTTGGCAGAAATGGGTACTAGGGTATTACCCTGGAAAGGTGAGGAATGTCGCCTCGCATCTGAGTTTCGATGCTTGAGGCGACACTATACTGAAATCTCCTAACATTTCTAGATAGTTAAGATAGGCGGCCAAGCACATATGGGTGTAAACTCACGTGCTAAGACGCCAGTTCAAGTCTCGTGCTTTACCTTTACCTTTACAAATAGCGCTGTTAGTGGAGCCAGAACCTGCAGTGACAACATGACCTGTATTTTAGATAATTGGATTAATGAAAATATAGTCTGCTCTGGATTGGATTAAAGTGAAGAAAAGGTTAAAGTCCTATTTTAGGGACATAAATTGGTTCAGTTCGGAAAAATAACATCCCCTTGAGTGACACTGTGCTTTATTCAGTGGTTCTCAAATCAGTCATTAGAAGACCCCTAATTGTAGAGAAAAGAAAAACAACGTGAAGGTAAAGTCATATGCTTCTGAACTCAAACACTATACCAAAAATATATAATTAATTTTGTTAGTAATAAACATTGAAGAACATGGAGATAATTTTTAGCGTTTGATGATAATTTTTAGCGTTTGATAACCACTGTGGTTTTACTGCAACACTAAGGGGAGATCACTTTAATTTATGTCTTTAAACTAGGACTTTAACTCTTTGGCTTCTGAGGTGCTCTAATTTTTTATTATTGAGAGTTTTCATGTTTTTTAGGCATAATTTTCAATATCAATATATTTTTGGCGTACGCTTTTCTATTCCCAACCGCTGAGGGTTCTTTAACGTGCGCAGTACGCACACAAGACCTGGTTTTTTTTCTCCATTCTCTGAGAAGACTAAACATCAGTTCTTATAACCCAGAGTCTGAGGGAGCGCAAAGCAACGAACTATGGTGGGGTTTGAACACAAGACATTCTGTCCAGAGATCAACGTCTTAGACAATTCAACCCCTTTCCTGCTAACATAATTTAATAATATATTCAATCACAAATAAACAAAAGAATAGGAATAGCAAAAAGTAATTTTAATGTCATGAAGAACATACTAACATCAAAACCAATAACACCAGGGCTAAAACTAAGAATAGCAAAATGTTATATCTTCTCAACATTCCTATATGGTGCAGAAACATGGACATTAGACAAGAAAACAGGACAGAGAATTGAGCCTTTGACATGTGGATATATAGAAGAATAGGTGGAATTGGATGGAAGGAAAAGAAAACAAACGATGAAGTCTTTTAAAACAACAAATGAAAAAAGAACTACTAAACACAATTCAAACAAGACAAATGCGATTTTTGGGCCATGTTAAAAAGACACAACAGCCTACTAAAAGTAATCCTGGAGGGGAAAATACAAGGTAAAAGAGGCAGAGGCAGACCAAGACTAACATGGACGAGTAACATCAAAAGATGGACAAATCAACCTATGACAACCTGTAACATCAAAGCAAGAGACAGAGCAGAATGGCGCTCTATGGTAGCCAACCTTTGTTGCGGAGATGGCACTCGATGATAATGATAATTCAATCACAACATTGCACAAGCATTTAGGTTCAGAACGCAACAGGACTATCAGGCTGGGTCATCCATTCGTGTAATTTAGTTCAAACTCCATTTATCCTTTCACAAAAACTTTTCTGTTGCTCTCTTTATTCTTCTTCTTCTTTCCTTCCTTCTTCGTCTGTCTTTCAGCATTGATAGGAGATATAATTTGCAGTCTTTTGCTCTTCTGTTTGCCTCTGCTGCTGTTACGTTTCCTAGTGCTTCTAATATTCCATCGATCCATCTTTTTCGTGGTCGACCCTTGGGTCTGGTGTTCTCACAACGTTTGCTGAAGAATCGTTGTGTTGTGTTTTGATCTTTCTGCCTTGTCACGTGGCCAAACCATTTTATCGGTTGTTTCCTTAAATATTCTATGGTGTGGGTTATTCCTAGCTTTTTTCTCAGTTCTTCATTTCTGATCTCATCTCTCAGACTGTTTCCTGTCATTCGTGTAACACATTTCAGCTCAGATCTCAGTAGAGGTTATTGTTCTTATTGTTCTTGCATCTAGGATCCAGGTCTCTCTTTATTTAAAAGACCAATTTTGTTTAAATTTCATGTTTTTTTTCTCCACAGATATTTCCTGTCTCCTTACATGGACCCTCGAAGAAAGCATCTTTACAGGTAATAGATCACATACACCAAATAAATATATTTTGTGTTCAATAACATGTTTAGTGAGACCAGATAAGAACATCGTTAAAGACTTCACAACATCAGACTAAGACAAGGTCCCAGATAGCAGCAGAGCTGGAAGTTGTCAGCAAATTATCTAGCTGATAGGGGGATTGGTTAGTCTCGAGGCAAGACACCGTCGATTAGGTATTTGACTTATATAGTTATATAAAATATTTGCAGATAACCGGTATATAAGGTCAATAAAAAAAACTCATAACAAACCAGACAATTAATATGAAAAGAGCAACATGCAACTCACATATATCCACATTATCATTAATGTCTCTTTCTCTTAAGTGTTCACATAAATCCTCATTATCATTAATGTGTCTTTCTCCTAAGTGTTCACATATATCCTCATTATCATTAATGTTTCTTTCTCCTAAATGTTCACATAAATCCTCATTATCATTAATGCTTCTTTCTCCTAAGTGTTCACATATATTCTCATTAATACTAATGTCTCTTTCTCCGAAGTGTGCAGATATCAGGGAAAGATTTCAGGTGCGAATCATGTAAACTGGATGAGAAATGCCAGTACAACCAAGTTTCCATGGCAACGACCGCAGAATACTACATCCTGGAGTGCCTAGGACCCGGGATACCCTACTACAGCCTTATGTCTAAGGACGGAACAGAAGGTAGGACATTTTACTTATCTTAGAGATGGCTTCTACAGAGATCTCCCACAGAAAGTAGCATTCACCACAACCTGTCTGAAAGATCTCTGTCTCTAGCCAGATCTCCCACAGAACATTACTTTCACCACAACTCATCTGAAAGATCTGTCTCTAGCCAGTCCTCCCACAGAACATTACATTCACCACAACTTGTCTGAAAGAATCTCTGTCTCTAGCCAGATCTCCCACAGAACATTACATTCACCACAACTCATCTGAAAGAATCTCTGTCTCTAGCCAGATCTCCCACAGAACATTACATTCACCACAACCCATCTGAAAGAATCTCTGTCTCTAGCCAGTCCTCCCACAGAACATTACATTCACCACAGCCCATCTGAAAGAATCTCTGTCTCTAGTCAGATCTCCCACAGAACGTTGCATTCATCACAGCTCATCTGAAATAATCTGTCTCTAGTCAGATCTCCCACAGAACATTACATTCACCACAATCCATCTGAAAGAATCTGTCTCTAGTCAGATCTCCCACAGAACATTACATTCACCACAATCCATCTGAAAGAATCTCAGTCTCTAGTCAGATCTCCCACAGAACATTACATTCACCACAATCCATCTGAAAGAATCTCTGTCTCTAGCCAGATCTCCCACTTCTTCTGTTGTCATGTTCAAGGTCTCCTTGAAGTCTTTTAATAAATTCTTCTTTGTCTGCCCTTGATGCCCAGGAACCATACCTTCCATTATTGCTCATTCCAGCCTTCTGAGTCACGTGACCATGGTATTTTAATTTCTTCTTAAGAATGGTGATTATAAGCCAGTTCTTTTTTAATTTGTAAATATTTTATTATGTCTTCATTGCTCTTTTTCATTATCTAAAGTATCTTAAGTATTTTTTTTTGGTAGCATTTTGTTTCGAATGAACTGATTTTCTTCCTTGCTGTTTGTGAGATTGTCCATGATTCACAACTGCATGTTGCTATCGGGAAGATATTGTTTTCCTCAGAAATTTTAATGTTCTGCCTTGCTCGTATTGTGCCACAAGTTTTTCATAGTGTTTAATTTTTGTGTTGCTATTGCTAATCTTCTTTTGATCTCTTTCTGGCAGTCTCCATTGTTAGTTACTACAGATCTCTTTCTGGCAGTCTCCATTGTTAGTTACTACAGATCTCTTTCTGGCAGTCTCCATTGTTAGTTACTACAGATCTCTTTCTGGCAGTCTCCATTGTTAGTTACTACAGATCTCTTTCTGGCAGTCTCCATTGTTAGTTACTACAGATCTCTTTCTGGCAGTCTCCATTGTTAGTTACTACAGATCTCTTTCTGGCAGTCTCCATTGTTAGTTACTACAGATCTCTTTCTGGCAGTCTCCATTGTTAGTTACTACAGATCTCTTTCTGGCAGTCTCCATTGTTAGTTACTACAGATCTCTTTCTGGCAGTCTCCATTGTTAGTTACTACAGATCTCTTTCTGGCAGTCTCCATTGTTAGTTACTACAGATCTCTTTCTGGCAGTCTCCATTGTTAGTTACTACAGATCTCTTTCTGGCAGTCTCCATTGTTAGTTACTACAGATCTCTTTCTGGCAGTCTCCATTGTTAGTTACTACAGATCTCTTTCTGGCAGTCTCCATTGTTAGTTACTACAGATCTCTTTCTGACAGTCTCCATTGTTAGTTACTACAGATCTCTTTCTGACAGTCTCCATTGTTAGTTACTACAGATCTCTTTCTGACAGTCTCCATTGTTAGTTACTACAGATCTCTTTCTGGCAGTCTCCATTGTTAGTTACTACAGATCTCTTTCTGGCAGTCTCCATTGTTAGTTACTACAGATCTCTTTCTGGCAGTCTCCATTGTTAGTTACTACAGATCTCTTTCTGGCAGTCTCCATTGTTAGTTACTACAGATCTCTTTCTGGCAGTCTCCATTGTTAGTTACTACAGATCTCTTTCTGGCAGTCTCCATTGTTAGTTACTACAGATCTCTTTCTGGCAGTCTCCATTGTTAGTTACTACAGATCTCTTTCTGGCAGTCTCCATTGTTAGTTACTACAGATCTCTTTCTGGCAGTCTCCATTGTTAGTTACTACAGATCTCTTTCTGGCAGTCTCCATTGTTAGTTACTACAGATCTCTTTCTGGCAGTCTCCATTGTTAGTTACTACAGATCTCTTTCTGGCAGTCTCCATTGTTAGTTACTACAGATCTCTTTCTGGCAGTCTCCATTGTTAGTTACTACAGATCTCTTTCTGGCAGTCTCCATTGTTAGTTACTATAGGTCTCTTTCTGACAGTCTCCATTGTTAGTTACTACAGATCTCTTTCTGACAGTCTCCATTGTTAGTTACTACAGATCTCTTTCTGACAGTCTCCATTGTTAGTTACTACAGATCTCTTTCTGGCAGTCTCCATTGTTAGTTACTACAGATCTCTTTCTGGCAGTCTCCATTGTTAGTTACTACAGATCTCTTTCTGGCAGTCTCCATTGTTAGTTACTACAGATCTCTTTCTGGCAGTCTCCATTGTTAGTTACTACAGATCTCTTTCTGGCAGTCTCCATTGTTAGTTACTACAGATCTCTTTCTGGCAGTCTCCATTGTTAGTTACTACAGATCTCTTTCTGGCAGTCTCCATTGTTAGTTACTACAGATCTCTTTCTGGCAGTCTCCATTGTTAGTTACTACAGATCTCTTTCTGGCAGTCTCCATTGTTAGTTACTACAGATCTCTTTCTGGCAGTCTCCATTGTTAGTTACTACAGATCTCTTTCTGACAGTCTCCATTGTTAGTTACTACAGATCTCTTTCTGACAGTCTCCATTGTTAGTTACTACAGATCTCTTTCTGACAGTCTCCATTGTTAGTTACTACAGATCTCTTTCTGGCAGTCTCCATTGTTAGTTACTACAGATCTCTTTCTGACAGTCTCCATTGTTAGTTACTACAGAACTCTTTCTGACAGTCTCCATTGTTAGTTACTACAGATCTCTTTCTGACAGTCTCCATTGTTAGTTACTACAGATCTCTTTCTGGCAGTCTCCATTGTTAGTTACTACAGATCTCTTTCTGACAGTCTCCATTGTTAGTTACTACAGATCCCAGATATTCATAGTTTGTTACAATTTCAGGTTCTTCACTGTTGATTATGATTTTGGGCTGGATTTTTGTTTTATCGCTGGACATTATCTTAGTTTTCTGTGTGTTTAGATAGAAGTTTTGCTCCTCACTGTCTCTTTTGTCACTCAGTTGTCTCTTTTATTGTTTGTCATATATTTTTACAAATCTTTTATAATGCGAACGTCAGCCAAGTAAGTTTATAACGTATTTTGTGAAATTAACCTAGCGAAAAATAAAAACTCTCAGCTGTGTGTACTTTTTCTTATCCCTGTGTAAATTGTGTGACCACATGGGGTTAGAATGGCTAGAAAAGCCTACGGGCACTTGGCTGTGGGTTAGTGAGGTATGTTTTGGGGAAACAAGGTAAACAGTATAAAGTTGTGACTTTGGCTGGAGAAATGACGGTTTTTGATGGGATAGGCCAGTGACCAATAGGCATGCAACATATAGGTTGAGTTTCGGTGCATATAGAATTCTCTACAGGCTTGTTAAGATGTAAAAAAATAAAGTTTAGGGGCCTGTCAAGCGAAGTGGCGTATAGGGAATATTTACCTTAACCTCGACACATCCTTATTGAAAATGGAAAATAACTGCCTGAGAGGTTAGGTCACACCAACCTCAACCTAAGCATGACCAAAAATAGTGTGACTTAGCATTGCCATAAAAGTCTATCGCTTCAAATTGTCATGCTGAGTTAAGAACTTGTATTTCATGTTTGTTTTTGTATTAACATGTGTTGTCTTGTGTCAGATGAAGGCTTTTCACAGTGCGGGACTTCCTGGGAAGGAGATTTCAGCACTTATGGACTTTTTCTTCTTCCTTTCTCTTTTCACTGATACATAAAAGGTATCGTTGTTTATATCATTTGTCGTTCTTGAGCTGCTCGAACTGTCTGAATTAGTGATTTTCCTTTGTTGTTACATGTCTCTATCACTGCATCTATCCATCTTCTTCTGGGTCTTCCTCTTGGTCTTTTTCCATGCATTCTCGAGAAGAACGCCCTTGATGGTGATTGGTGCGGATTCATTCTTGCCAGGTGGCCAAACCATTTAAGTTGTTGCTCTATATATTCTTGGCAGGGTTTTGTTCCTATCATTTTTCTTATGGTTTCATTTGGTATTCTATCTCTTCATTTGTTGTTTGTTACTTTTCTCAAGCATCGCATCTCACATGTATTGATCTTTCTTAATTGTGATTTAGAAAGGCTCCATGTTTGACTTTCATAGCACAAAGTTGGTATGAAAATGCTATTTATTATTTGTTGTTTAGCTGGCATAGAAATGTTTGGATGTCTTAGCAATGGTGAAAGCTGGTATGTGACAGCGTTTGCTTTTTGTATTCTCATGTCAATTTCTCTGTCTAGTTTTCCATCTTCTGTGAACATTGTGCCCAAATACTTGAATTCCTTTACTTGTTTTATTTCATAATGGACTTATGGACTGTTGCTCGATAATCTGACAACTAATACTAGAAAAGGTTTTAGCAAAAATGCCATAGTCTGTCTCGTCTTTCTACTGGTTTAGCTGCTTAATACCATTTAATGCTTATTTTCCATATTTCTGCTACTCATCATCATCAGGTGCCATGGCCGCTGGCATAAATGATTGTGTCTCTCCACAACTCTTATCTTGACGGTTATTTATCATTTTTGTTGCTAACCTTCTGCCAAGCCACTCTCTGAAACTGTCTTGTATATTTTCTTTTTGCTTCCCTCTATCTCTTCGTCCCTCAATTTTCTCATTTGTCACAATATATTCCAGCTGTTCTTTTCTCTATACATGGCAAAAAAATAATGATTGTTTCTTCCTATTATTGGATATTGGCTCTCTTTTTGCAGTGGCCTCTTTCAGAACGTTTTCATTACTCTTCTTAGCTGTCCATGGTATTCTTAACATTCTTCGGTAAAACCACAATTCTGCAGCCTCCAGTGGTTTGCTTGTCTGTGTTGTTCTATTGTCCATGATTCACGTCCATATGTTAAGTCTGGTTCTACATAACATATAAGAACTCTTTTTCTTGTTTCTAATGTTAACAATGGATTGCACAGTATCTTCCTCATTTTTTGGAAAGCTGTTATTCTCTACAACTACAGTTAGGAATTATGAAGATCATAATAATAATATGGTCATTGGTGTCTTAACAGATGGTTGGTAGCAATCAATCATGATAAATCAGTAGTTTGGTAAAAATCTTATGCTGGATGTTGTTTTGGTGAACAGCTTCTCTCGTGGCTCAATCTGCCAAGATTGGACAGACAGATCCGTTGAACGAACAAGATGTGTTCGTGGTGCCTGACCTCATCTCCTTTCTCCTGTGTCTTTTGTCTTCTGAATTTGATATCAACACTGCCACAAATGT
This sequence comes from Megaustenia siamemsis, assembly GCA_032433765.1. Lineage (NCBI taxonomy): Eukaryota > Metazoa > Mollusca > Gastropoda > Stylommatophora > Ariophantidae > Megaustenia > Megaustenia siamemsis. The sequence goes on along the minus strand of JAVIAB010000145.1, from coordinate 40,382,157 downwards.
TGTGTCATTTATTTTATTTTTGTTATCCATGTACTACGATCCGCAGCCAGATTTTCCCAGTTTCTTTCACTGATAGAGAATTCCCTCAAAGGAAGCCATGCAAACATCCTTATATCTCAGCACTGGGCCATCCTTTGATCTCTTTCTGTCCTTACCTTCGCCATACAATATTTATTTGGGAATACGAACATTTGCCGTTCTTCTTACATGACCCAACCACCTTAGTCTATGACTCCTAAGTGTTGCCATGATAGATAGGAGTTTGGCTCATTGTAAGACATTAGAGTTAGTTACTTTGTCCTGCCATTCGATGTTCATTATCTTTCGAAGGCATACGTGCATTGAACTTCCTCCAGGATGGTAAGTGGAAGATGAAGTTCCCAAACTATTATATGTTCAAGCTTGAGGAAGATGAAGTTCCCAAACTATTATATGTTCAAGCTTGTGGAAGATGAAGTTCCCAAACTATTATATGTTCAAGCTTGTGGAAGATGAAGTTCCCAAACTATTATATGTTCAAGCTTGAGGAAGATGAAGTTCCCAAACTATTATATGTTCAAGCTTGAGGAAGATGAAGTTCCCAAACTATTATATGTTCAAGCTTGTGGAAGATGAAGTTCACAAACTATTATATGTTCAAGCTTGTGGAAGATGAAGTTCCCAAACTATTATATGTTCAAGCTTGAGGAAGATGAAGTTCCCAAACTATTATATGTTCAAGCTTTTGTAAGAAGATGAAGTTCCCAAACTATTATATGTTCAAGCTTGTGGAAGATGAAGTTCCCAAACTATTATATGTTCAAGCTTGTGGAAGATGACGTTCCCAAACTATTATATGTTCAAGCTTGTGGAAGATGAAGTTCCCAAACTATTATATGTTCAAGCTTGTGGAAGATGAAGTTCACAAACTATTATATGTTCAAGCTTGTGGAAGATGAAGTTCCCAAACTATTATATGTTCAAGCTTGTAGAAGATGAAGTTCCCAAACTATTATATATTCAAGCTTGTGGAAGATGAAGTTCCCAAACTATTATATGTTCAAGCTTGTGGAAGATGAAGTTCACAAACTATTATATGTTCAAGCTTGTGGAAGATGAAGTTCACAAACTATTATATGTTCAAGCTTGTGGAAGATGAAGTTCACAAACTATTATATGTTCAAGCTTGTGGAAGATGAAGTTCACAAACTATTATATGTTCAAGCTTGTGGAAGATGAAGTTCACAAACTATTATATGTTCAAGCTTGTGGAAGATGAAGTTCACAAACTATTATATGTTCAAGCTTGTGGAAGATGAAGTTCACAAACTATTATATGTTCAAGCTTTCACAGAATTTCTGAAACCAAATCTCTATTTGTTTCAAGTGCTGAAATTGGAAGACAACAGTGAGTTTGCTGAGAAGATCGCGAAGAAAGCTTTGCCTGTGGTGAAATATGAACAGATCACATTACAGCTAAGTGGAGAAAGTTAGTATTTGTACAACTTGTATCAGGTCATGTGTAGTAGAAGAGAAGTTCAGTACTAGGGTCTTAATAAGTGAGATGTTCAGTAACTTAGTCTATAGTAAACACAGTGTTCAGTAAGTGGGGTCTATAGTAAACAATATGTTATGTAACTGGGGCCTTATAATAAGTATGTTCAGTAACTGGGGTCTTATAATAAGTGAGTATGTTCAGTAACTGGGGTCTTAAAATAAGTGAGTATGTTCAGTAACTGGGGTCTTATTAAAAGTATGTTCAGTAACTGGGGTCTTATAATAAGTATGTTCAGTAACTGGGGTCTTATAATAAGTATGTTAAGTAACTGGGGTCTTATAATAAGTATGTTCAGTAACTGGGGTCTTATAATAAGTGATTATGTTCAGTAACTGGGGTCTTATAATAAGTGAGTATGTTCAGTAACTGCGGTCTTATAATAAGTGAGTATGTTCAGTAACTGGGGTCTTATAATAAGTATGTTCAGTAAGTGGGGTCTTATAATAAGTGAGTATGTTAAGTAACTGGGGTCTTATAATAAGTGAGTATGTTCAGTAACTGGGGTCTTATAATAAGTATGTTCAGTAACTGGGGTCTTATAATAAGTATGTTCACTAACTGGGGTCTTATAATAAGTATGTTCAGTAACTGGGGTCTTATAATAAGTGAGTATGTTCAGTAACTGGGGTCTTATAATAAGTATGTTCAGTAACTGGGGTCTTATAATAAGTATGTTCAGTAACTGGGGTCTTATAATAAGTGAGTATGTTCAGTAACTGGGGTCTTATAATAAGTGAGTATGTTCAGTAACTGGGGTCTTATTAAAAGTATGTTCAGTAACTGGGGTCTTATAATAAGTATGTTCAGTAACTGGGGTCTTATAATAAGTATGTTAAGTAACTGGGGTCTTATAATAAGTATGTTCAGTAACTGGGGTCTTATAATAAGTGATTATGTTCAGTAACTGGGGTCTTATAATAAGTGAGTATGTTCAGTAACTGGGGTCTTATAATAAGTGAGTATGTTCAGTAACTGGGGTCTTATAATAAGTATGTTCAGTAAGTGGGGTCTTATAATAAGTGATTATGTTCAGTAACTGGGGTCTTATAATAAGTGAGTATGTTCAGTAACTGGGGTCTTATAATAAGTATGTTCAGTAACTGGGGTCTTATAATAAGTATGTTCAGTAACTGGGGTCTTATAATAAGTATGTTCAGTAACTGGGGTCTTATAATAAGTGATTATGTTCAGTAACTGGGGTCTTATAATAAGTGAGTATGTTCAGTAACTGCGGTCTTATAATAAGTGAGTATGTTCAGTAACTGGGGTCTTATAATAAGTATGTTCAGTAAGTGGGGTCTTATAATAAGTGAGTATGTTCAGTAACTGGGGTCTTATAATAAGTGAGTATGTTCAGTAACTGGGGTCTTATAATAAGTATGTTAAGTAACTGGGGTCTTATAATAAGTATGTTCAGTAACTGGGGTCTTATAATAAGTATGTTCACTAACTGGGGTCTTATAATAAGTATGTTCAGTAACTGGGGTCTTATAATAAGTGAGTATGTTCAGTAACTGGGGTCTTATAATAAGTATGTTCAGTAACTGGGGTCTTATAATAAGTATGTTCAGTAACTGGGGTCTTATAATAAGTATGTTCAGTAACTGGGGTCTTATAATAAGTGAGTATGTTCAGTAACTGGGGTCTTATTAAAAGTATGTTCAGTAACTGGGGTCTTATAATAAGTATGTTCAGTAACTGGGGTCTTATAATAAGTATGTTAAGTAACTGGGGTCTTATAATAAGTATGTTCAGTAACTGGGGTCTTATAATAAGTGATTATGTTCAGTAACTGGGGTCTTATAATAAGTGAGTATGTTCAGTAACTGGGGTCTTATAATAAGTGAGTATGTTCAGTAACTGGGGTCTTATAATAAGTATGTTCAGTAACTGGGGTCTTATAATAAGTGAGTATGTTCAGTAACTGGGGTCTTATAATAAGTATGTTAAGTAGCTGGGGTCTTATAATAAGTATGTTCAGTAACTGGGGTCTTAAAATAAGTATGTTCACTAACTGGGGTCTTATAATAAGTATGTTCAGTAACTGGGGTCTTATAATAAGTGATTATGTTCAGTAACTGGGGTCTTATAATAAGTATGTTCAGTAACTGGGGTCTTATAATAAGTATGTTCAGTAAGTGGGGTCTTATAATAAGTGAGTATGTTCAGTAACTGGGGTCTTATAATAAATGAGTATGTTCAGTAACTGCGGTCTTATAATAAGTGAGTATGTTCAGTAACTGGGGTCTTATAATAAGTATGTTCAGTAACTGGGGTCTTATAATAAGTATGTTCAGTAACTGGGGTCTTATAATAAGTATGTTAAGTAACTGGGGTCTTATAATAAGTATGTTCAGTAACTGGGGTCTTATAATAAGTATGTTCAGTAACTGGGGTCTTATAATAAGTATGTTCAGTAAGTGGGGTCTTATAATAAGTGAGTATGTTCAGTAACTGGGGTCTTATAATAAGTATGTTCAGTAACTGGGGTCTTATAATAAGTGAGTATGTTCAGTAACTGGGGTCTTATAATAAGTGAGTATGTTCAGTAACTGCGGTCTTATAATAAGTGAGTATGTTCAGTAACTGGGGTCTTATAATAAGTATGTTCAGTAACTGGGGTCTTATAATAAGTATGTTCAGTAACTGGGGTCTTATAATAAGTATGTTCAGTAACTGGGGTCTTATAATAAGTGAGTATGTTCAGTAACTGCGGTCTTATAATAAGTGAGTATGTTCAGTAACTGGGGTCTTATAATAAGTATGTTCAGTAACTGGGGTCTTATAATAAGTATGTTCAGTAACTGGGGTCTTATAATAAGTATGTTCAGTAACTGGGGTCTTATAATAAGTATGTTCAGTAACTGGGGTCTTATAATAAGTATGTTCAGTAACTGGGGTCTTATAATAAGTATGTTCAGTAACTGGGGTCTTATAATAAGTATGCTCAGTAACTGGGGTCTTATAATAAGTATGTTCAGTAACTGGGGTCTTATAATAAGTATGTTCAGTAACTGGGGTCTTATAATAAGTATGTTCAGTAACTGGGGTCTTATAATAAGTATGTTCAGTAACTGGGGTCTTATAATAAGTATGTTCAGTAACTGGGGTCTTATAATAAGTATGTTCAGTAACTGGGGTCTTATAATAAGTATGTTCAGTAACTGGGGTCTTATAATAAGTATGTTCAGTAACTGGGGTCTTATAATAAGTATATTCAGTAACTGGGGTCTTATAATAAGTATGTTCAGTAACTGGGGTCTTATTAAAAGTATGTTCAGTAAAACTAGGGTCTTATTAAAAGTATGTCCAGTAAAACTGCGGTCTTATAAGTATGTTCAGTAAATGGGGTCTATAATAAGTATGTTCAGTAAATGGGGTCTATAATAAGAATGTTCAGTAACTGGGGTCTTATAATAAGTGAGTCTGTTTAGTAACTGGGGTCTATAGTAAACAAGATATTTGGTAACTGGGGTCTATTGTAACCAAGATTTTCAGTAACTGGGGTCTATAGTACATATATTCATTAACTGGAGTCTAAAATAATTAAGAAATTCATTAACTGGGTCTGTAATAAAAGAAAGCAACAAGAAAGGTCTCAGTCTGAATAGTAAGAAAACAGAAGTAATGATTATATCAAAGCAACAATCATCACCATGCATCATAAAAATAAACGAGACAAATCTGAAACAAGTGCAATGTTTGAAATACTTGGGCACAGTGATAACATCAGATGGAAGATACAACACAGAAATAAAAAACAGAATAGCTCAGGCCAAAATATCATTTCAGAAAATGAAAAATATCTTATGCAACAAATCTATGTCGAAAGAAGTGAGAAAGAGTAATATAACTGAATTGTTCATTAACTAGGGTCTTTAATAATTCAGATGTTCAGTAACTGGGGTCTATAATATTTCAGATGTTCAGTAACTGGGGTCTATAATAATTCAGATGTTCAGTAACTGGGGTCTATAATAATTCAGATGTTCAGTAACTGGGGTCTATAATAATTCAGATGTTCAGTAACTGGGGTCTATAATAATTCAGGTGTTCATTAACTGGGATCTATAATAATTCAGATGTTCAGTAACTGGGGTCTTTAATAATTCAGGTGTTCATTAACTGGGATCTATAATAATTCAGATTCTAAGTAACTGGGGTCTATAATGATTCAGGTTTTCCTTAACAGGGATCTATAATAATTCAGGTGTTCATTAACTGGGATCTATAATAATTCAGGTGTTCATTAACTGGGATCTATAATAATTCAGATTCTCATTAACTGGGATCTATAATAATTTAGATTCTCATTAACTGGGATCTATAATAATTTAGATTCTCATTAACTGGGATCTATAATAATTTAGATCCTCATTAACTGGGATCTATAATAATTCAGATTCTAAGTAACTGGGGTCTATAATGATTCAGGTTTTCCTTAACTGGGATCTATAATAATTCATATTCTAAGTAACTGGGGTCTATAATAATTCAGGTGTTCATTAACTGGGATCTATAATGATTCAGATTCTCATTAACTGAGATCTATAACAATTCAGATCTTCGTTAACTGGGACCTATAATAATTCAGATATTCATTAACAGGGATATATAATAATTTAGATTCTCATTAACTGGGATCTATAATAATTTAGATTCTCATTAACTGGGATCTATAATAATTTAGATTCTCATTAACTGGGATCTATAATAATTCAGATGTCCAGAAATTGGAATAGTAATAACAATTCTGATCTCTTATGGAAATGTTATTATGGGGCAGTTATTATTTATAACGCTGAGGAGAGTTTATGAAGGTCAGTTATTAAGGAGGAGAACAGTTATGAATTAAATTATTATAGAGAGTTGTTATGTAATTAAATTATTATAGAGAATTGTTTTGTAATTAGATTATTATAGTGTTATGTAATTAAATTAATTAGTATAAAGAGTTATGTAATTAAATTATTATAGAGAGTTGTTATGCAATTAAATAAATATAGGGAATTGTTATGTAATTAAGTTATTATAGAGAGTTGTGAAGGAATTAAATTATTATAGAGAATTGTTTTGTAAATAGATTATTATAGAGTTGTTATGGAATTCAATTTTTATAGCGAGTTGTTATGGAATTAAATTATTTATTGAGAGTTATTATGGAATTAAATTATTATAGAGAGTTGTTAAAAGATTCAATTATTACAGAGATGTTATGGGATTAAATTATTATGTAGGAGAATCATCATGGAGGTGAGTTGTTATGGAGGAGAGCTGTTATAGAGATGAGTTGTTATGGAGATGCACAGTTACAGATGAGAGTTCTATGAACATATATCATGCTTATCTTGTTATTCGCAGAATTGTGGGGGAAGATGTTGCTCCCTCCGGTGCTGAAAGTTGAAGAAATTCTCACTTACCCTCTAGTCCTTCATGTGTAAGTGGCTTCGTGTTTTTAATGAAAAGCTGTGTTTATGTTTTTGATGAAAAGCTCTGTTTATGTTTTAATTAAAAGCTGTGTTTATGTTTTTGATGAAAAGCTAAGTTTGTGTTTTTGATGAAATGATGTGTTTGTATTTTTAATGAAAAGCTGGGTTTGTGTTTTTAACTCTTTTTTCACGTTTCGCCGCACTGTGCGCCATGCCGATTTTGGTAGAGTACATTTCGCCGCACAGTGCGCCACGCTCAATTTGATTAGTGTGAATGCCATGAAACCATATTCTTGTTGCATGTCTTGTATCATCTTGGTATTGGTGAAATCTAATACCTTGTGTTCAATTTTTTAAAACTTCATATATAATATGTTATATGTTGGATAAATATAAATATGTAGATTGATTCTTAAAACCGTTAAAAATGTTGTCTCCTAAAGCTCTTCCGTTCCGTAGGGAAAAAGTTAATGAACAGCTGGGTTTGTGTTTTTGATGAAAAGCTGGGTTTGTGTTTTTGATGAAAAGCTGGGTTTGTGTTTTTGATGAAAAGCTGGGTTTGTGTTTTTAATGAAAAGCAGTGTTTGTGTTTTTCTTGTCAGTCTATCACTGTAACTAGACTAGAGTGGTATGATATGTGACTGGCAATGCGAGTGCATCAAAGTTTTTCTGTGTATAGATATTTTATGTATCTTCTGTATGTAGATAATGTATCTTCACAATGTGCAGAATGTGAAAACATGTCTGGCAGGTGTAACTGGTCTCTACCTGACAGGTATCCCACTAAACTACCAGCATTTGAGCAACCTTTGTTCGATTCACGTTGGAAGCAGTGTGAATTGTACTCCTGGTTTGAAAAAAATAGATACACCTGCGGTCGACCCAGCCGCTGGTAGAAATGGGTACCAGAGTTCAAAATTTGGGAAAGTGAGGAATGGCGCTTTACTCATGAGTTACGATGCTTGAGGCGACACTAGACAGGAGTCTCCTGACACTTCTGGATAGGTGGCCAAGCACATATGGGTAATAACCCGCATTCTAAGATGCAGATTCAAGTCTTATACCTTTACCTGATGGGTGTACCAGATCTCTGACAAGATGTAACCGATCTCCATCTGTCAAGATGTAACAGATCTCTATCTGTCAAGATGTAACAGATCTCCATCTGTCAAGATGTAACAGATCTCCATCTGTCAAGATGTAACAGATCTCTATCTGTCAAGATGTAACAGATCTCCATCTGTCAAGATGTAACAGATCTCCATCTGTCAAGATGTAACAGATCTCCATCTGTCAAGATGTAACAGATCTCTGAGAGAGACAGGTGTAAGAGTTCTCTACCTTCTGGTGTAACAGATCTCTACCAGACAGGTGTAAGAAATCTCTCCTTGACAAGATGTAACAGATCTCTATCTAACAGAATGTAACAAATCTCTATTGAGCATGTATAACAGATCTCTACCTGACAAGATGTAACAGATCTCTATCTAACAGAATGTAACAAATCTCTATTGAGCATGTATAACAGATCTCTACCTGACAAAATGTCAGATATCTCTAATTGACAGGTGTAACAGATACTGTCTGACAAGATGTAACAAAGATAATAATAACAATAACCATATTAAAACATGGAACTGGGTGGTCATGAGGTAAGATGCCAGCCTCTGAACAGAAAGGTCCAGAGTTCAAATCCTACCTGAGCAGCAGGAATTTTTCACTAGTAGCTTTACTCTCTCATGGTTTCTGGGTAGCGAGATCTGATGTCTAGCCCCCTTATATAGCGGCATAAAACAGGATGTGCCATATACATTAAAGAACCCTTGACAGTTAGAGACTGAAAGAGTAGGCTGAAAATGACCACCGCCCAGGCAAAATTGATTGGAAGAAATCTGTCCAAAAACATCAAAACTCTCAATGATAAAAAAAAAATGTATCTCTAAAGTTGGAGAGTACTGCCTGTTTGGAAAGGGAATACAGTTGGCAGTATGAAAAATCATTCACACACAAAAATTCAGTCTTTCAGGACCTCACTAGAGATTTAAATCTGGCGTACTCAAACAAAAACAATATTTAACATAGTAATAATAATATTAAACACTAGGAAACTTGTGAAGTTATCAGACAGATTTCACCGCTACTCTCTAAAAAAGAAGTAATGTTAGAAGTGAAGTGAGCTATTTATAAAACTCTTTATCTCAAAAATATGCTACCTGTGCCAGACAAGGACCTTAGACTAAAAAAACTATTAGAAAAATAACCACCACTGAAATGAAGTGTGCCAGACACATGATAGGAAACTGCCTAAGAGATAAGACCAGAAACAAATAGGTGTGAAAGACTAGGAATGGAACCAGCTATTGAATACATAAAGCAACAACAGATTTTGTTCACAAAGGAGTTCATCATCATCACGTGCCATACCGGTTGGCGTAGGCGATCATGTCCTTCCACAATCTTCTATCTACAGTGCATCGTATCAGTTCATTTGTTGACTGTTTTCCATGCCATGACACCAAGCTATCCAGCATTTTCTCTCTTTGTCGTCCGTGATCTCTGTTTCCTTTTTTTTTACCAGTTGTAACCAAGTATTCCAACTTTCCTCTTCTCATGATGTGCCTGAAAAATGTTGATTGTTTCTTTCTGATATTTTTAGGTGCTGCCTTTTTGTGTTGGCCTCTTTGAGAACTTCCTCATTGGTCTTTTTAGCTGTCCAGGGAACTTTAAACATTCTTCTGAGAAATCCCATCTCTGTGGCCTCTAATTGTCTTTTGATGATTTGTCAAAATGATGATTGGTTTTCACTAATTTTGGAAATTAGTTCTCTTTTTGCTTTGGCCTCTTTCAGAACGTTTTCATTACTCTTCTTAGCTGTCCATGGTATTCTCAACCTTCTGTAAAACCACATTTCTACAGTCTCAAGTGATTTTCGTGTCTGTTGTCCTATTGTCCATGATTCACACCCATATGTTATGACTGGCTCTACATAATATTTAAGAACTCTTTTTCTTGTTTCGATTGTCAAAAATGGATTACTACTCAAAATATGTTCTAATGTAAAACAAACATTTTCCATGACAGGTATGGGGGTCCAGGCACACAAATGGTGACAGAGAAGTACTCCATTGACTGGCACACGTATATGACCAGTAGCAGAGACGTTATATGTGCTTTTGTTGATGGTCATGGATCTAGTGGCAGGGGGGACGGCTTTACTCAGTCTGTCTACCATAAACTGGGCAAATTGGAAGTGGATGATGCTATCAGTGCTGCTTTGTGAGTTGTGTGAAAGGGAGGTATTGTTGTGTGAAAGGGATGGTGTTGTGTGAAAGGGAGGTGTTGTGTGAAATGGAGGTGTTGTTGTGTGTAAGAGAGGTATTGTTGTGTGAAAGGGAGGTATTGTTGTGTGAAAGTGATGGTGTTGTGTGAAATGGAGGTGTTGTTGTGTGTAAGAGAGGTATTGTTGTGTGAAAGGGATGGTGTTGTATGAAAGGGATGGTGTTGTGTGAAAGAGAGTTGTGTGAAAGGGAGGTGTTGTGTAAAGGGAGTGTAAAAAAGGTGTTGTATGAAAGGGAGGTGTTGTGTAAAGGGAGTGTAAAAAAGGTGTTGTATGAAAGGGAGGTGTTGTGTAAAGGGAGTGTAAAAAAGGTGTTGTATGAAAGGGAGGTGTTGTGTAAAGGGAGTGTAAAAAAGGTGTTGTATGAAAGGGAGGTGTTGTGTAAAGGGAGTGTAAAAAAGGTGTTGTATGAAAGGGAGGTGTTGTGTGAAAGGATGATGTTGTGTGAAAGGGAGGTGTTGTGTGAAAGAGAGTCTAAAAAACGTGTTGTGTGAAAGGTTGGTGTTGTGTAAAAAGGGAGGTGTGTGAAAGGGAGTGTAAAATAGATGTTGTGTGAAAGGTAGGTGTTCTGTGAAAGGTAGATGTTGTGTGAAAGGTAGGTGTTGTGTGAAAGGGAGTGTACAATAGATGTTGTGTGAAAGGTAGGTGCTGTGTGAAAGAAGTTATTTTATTGGCAAGAGAAGTGTTGTGTGAAATAGAAGTATGTTCGATTCCCGCTGGGAGCAGTGTGAATTGTACTCGTGGTTGGAAAAAAAGATACCCCTGCGGTCAACCCAGCCGCTAACAGAAATTGATACCAGGGTTCATACTCTGGAAAAGTGAGGAATGGCGTCTCACTCATGAGTTATGATGCTTGAGGCAACACCAGACAGGAGTCTCTGAACACTTCTGGATAGGCGGCTGAGCACATATGGGTAAAACCCTGTGTGCTATGAAGGTGATTCAAGTATTGTATTTTTACCTTCACGTTGAGAAAGAAAGGTGTTATGCATAAGAGAAGTGGTGTGTGAGTAATCAATGGAAGGTGAGAGCTCATTGAGTCTGTATACAGATGGTTGGATATATAAAACTCAATCAAGACTTTTAATGAGTTGGTGATTTCAATTTACAACAGGTAAAAGAAAAAGAGGAAGACCCAGGGAGACACTGAGAAGAACATTGATGAGAGAGGCAAGAGCAGCAGGAATCGGCTCCCTCAATGAGATAGAACTGCTTGCACAGAACAGAGACAGATGGCGAGATTTGATAAAATATCTTTAAAAGAAAACTGCTAGAACAAAAAATTCATATAGGAGAAGGTGTATCTTGGTCTACGCCCTATGGGCCGGTTACGGCTCGAAAGGTCAATAGATAGATTGATAGATTTCACTTACAGGAGAGATGTTATTTGTGTAAGAGAGATGGTATATGTGTAGAAGAGATGTTATATGTGTAAGAGAGATGTTATATGTGTAGAAGAGATATTATATGTGTAAGAAAGATGTTATATGTGTAGAAGAGATGTTATATGTGGGAGAGATGTTATATGTGTAGAAGAGTAGAAGAGATGTTGTATATGTAGGAGAGATGGTATATGTGTGATAGAGATAGTATATGTGTGGGAGGATGTTTTACATGAGGGAGAGATGTTATACATGTAGTAAAGATGTTATAAGTGTAGGAGAGACGCTATATATGAGCAAGATGTTATATGTGTGAAAGATGTTATATGTGTGGGAGAGATGTTATATGTGAGGGAGAGATGTTATATGTGAAGGAGAAGTTAAGCTTTTAAAAACTAAATCAAAACCTGTTGAATGAGTTGTGTGATGAGGTTGTGTGTGACAGAGATGTTGTATTTGTGCATGCATATTTGAGATGATGAAAACATCAATTTTTGTTAAACAAGAACTTCTATTGCTTAAAATCAAAGTTGTTAATTTTTTTGTGTGGACAAGACAATCCCTCAGTACATACATAATACATCATTACACAACACAACCAATCTATAGACTGTACAACCCTATTATACATTACACATCCCATGTATAGACAGTACAACCCAATTATACATTACGCATCCCATCTGTAGATGGTACAACCCAATTATACATTACACATCCCATCTATAGATGGTACAACCCAATTATATATTACACATCCCATCTATAGATGGTACAACCCAATTATACATTACGCATCCCATCTATAGATGGTACAACCCAATTATACATTACGCATCCCATCTATAGATGGTACAACCCAATTATACATTACACACCCCATCTATAGATGGTACAACCCAATTATACATTACATATCCCATCTATAGATGGTACAACCCAATTATATATTACACATCCCATCTATAGATGGTACAACCCAATTATATATTACACATCCCATCTATCGATGGTACAACCCAATTATATATTACGCATCCCATCTATAGATGGTACAACCCAATTATATATTACGCATCCCATCTATAGATGGTACAACCCAATTATACATTACACACCCCATCTATAGATGGTACAAACCAATTATACATTACACATCCCATCTATAGATGGTACAACCCAATTATACATTGCACATCCCATCTATAGATGGTACAACCAATTTATACATTACACATCCCATCTATAGATGGTACAACCCAATTATACATTACACACCCCATCTATAGATGGTACAACCCAATTATATATTACACATTGTATCTGTAGACCACACAACCCACCCATACACAACACTACAAATCTGTACACTGTCACAATGTGCCATACTAGTTGGTGTTGGCGATCATGTCCTGCAATTGTTTATCCAGCATATCCTATCTATTCAGTTGTTGATTGTTTACCCTGCCACAGCATTAAGCTATCTAGTTAGTATCTTCACTTTTATTCTGTTATTGATTCCAGCTTTCCTCTTCTTATGGTGTACCTGGAAAATGTTTATTGTTTTCTTTATGATGTTTTTAGAAGTTCCCTCTACACAGCCCACATTAACACAACACAGTTCATCTATAAACTCCACAACTCATCTTTACATTATACAAACCATTTGTTACTGTAGTGCAGATTTAGGTAATTCATGAGTTTAGCTGTGTACACCATTTTCTGACTGAAATAGCGCCCGTTTGCACATTATTCGGTCGTTCTCTACCTGTCATTAGAAGACTCGTGAAATGCACTATTTCGAACCTAAACCTTGTTGAAAAAAAATACATTAAATGCACAAAAACTAGAAGCAGTTGATATATTCAAAAATGTGCGGTCAATTAGAGGAGTTCACTCGTTTAGCAGAAATGGAGTACGACACTAAACTAGTAAATTACCCAGATTTAGCACATTTGATGCAACCACAACATAAACTAAATATAAACAAAATTAAGTATAAACTAAACATGAACCACACATAAATAAGCATAAACTAAACATGAACCACACATAAATAAGCATAAACTAAACATTTCCAGGCAGTTTGGCAAGCTTCACTACGTTGATGAAGGAAGTATGGCCATCTGGGGATGGGTAAGTAATGACTTGTAGACACTGTTAGCTTATCTGGGGATAGGTAAGTAATGACTTGTAGACACTGTTAGCTTATCTGGGGATGGGTGAGTGATGACTTGTAGACACTGTTAGCTCATCTAGGGATTAGACACTGTTAGCTCATCTAGGGATTTGTGAGTGATGACTTGTATACTCTGTTAGCTCATCTGGGGATGGGTGAGTGATAACTTGTAGAGATTAAACCATCAGGGGAGAGGTGAGTGATGACATGTAGACATTGTTAACTCATCTGGGTATGGGCAAGTCTTGATTTTCAAATAGTATATATACTACTTGAACTGGACTAAATAGGACCAGAGGTAGGGTTCGATCCCAACCGACGGCTTCCAGGTTCACCCAGTCTTAGATGGGCACCGAACTTTTTCTGGGAAAGTAAAGCGGCACAGGCGTAATATCGACCACATTACTCCAAAAATCATGTGCTGAAGGTCTGTAAAATGTATGGTCACTAACACCATATTCCCTATACGCCACTTAACGTGACAGGGGCTCTTTACTACTTTACTATATATACTACTAACTCATCTGGCATGTCATATAATTTTAGCTTTATTAATTGCTTCTGTTTTATGTTTCTGTTGATTAATTACAGGTCCTTTATTAACTAAGGTTTTTATTAGTTATGGTTATTTTTGTTTGTTTCAGTATTTGATTTACATTTGTTTTTGTTTTTGTTTCAGTCATATGGTGGCTTCCTGACAGCGAGCGTCTTAGGCAAGGGAACTAACACCTTCAAGTGTGGCATTTCAGTGGCTCCAGTCACTGATTGGCGCTATTATGGTACAAGATTGTCTAAATTTCATCCCTTAGATCTGAAAATCAATTTTCTAAAGCATCAACTATCAATTTTCTCAAAAGGCTTTTTATTCTTCATCTCATAACCCTAGGGGGCACTGGGGCATCACTGACAGACTGGTGCACCACTGACAGACTGGGGCATCACTGACAGACTGGAGCAGACAGACTGGGGCACCACCAACAGACTGGGGCACCACTGACAGACTGGTGCACTACTGACAGACTGGAGCACCACTGACAGACTGGGGCACCACTGACAGGCTGGAGCACCACTGACAGACTGGGGCACCACTGACAGGCTGGTGCACCACTGACAGGCTGGGGCACCACTGACAGGCTGAGGCACCACTGACAGACTGGTGCACCACTGACAGACTGGTGCACCACTGACAGTCAACCATCTCTATTTCTCTCTACCTTCAGTCAGTCTTTGGGACTGCAAAGTTGAGACCTGTCCACTCTGTGATGTTATCTTCCCTATCTCTTTCTTTGGCCAGCTCTCCTCCTCACTCATCTCACAGTTCCCTGCAGGATGGTCTTTGCTAGACCAGATGACTGAGATGCATGTCGAAATCATTTCATTTTGTGCTTCGTCACAATAGTCAAAAAGATCAACATTGCAGTTGCTTCCCAACAAAAACACACAGACGTCTTTGATTTGGCTCTTTCATGTACTCTGTTGCCTCTTCAATGTAATCCCTACTTGCTTTTGCCAGTCAATAGTTACTTCTATTTCTACCTTTCAGCTCCCTGTGGAGCATAGGTCTTCAACAAACACTTTCCAAGTCCTTCTGTTTCTTGCCATTCTTTTATGATCATTCCATGTCTTCCCCATCATCTTCATCTCTGCTTCTGTCTGTCTTCTCAAAGAATTTCTTGGTCTTCCTCTTTGTCTTTTCCCCTGGGGATTCCAAAAAAGGGCCTATTGTGTAATACTCTTGTCAGTCTAGTTAATGCTTTTCCAGAGGCACATCACAGAAGCGAGGTGAAGTAGGATCTTCATCAGGTGTTATCATTGTTCCTGATACAAAGTCAGCCATGAGTCACTGACTGCAATGCTGATAGGTTTCATGGCCCCATTGCCGAATACAGTAGGTACAATATGATTGATTGTTATCATACAGTTTCCTTATGTTGTGGACCCCACATATCCATCAGAAAGCACATGGGCTGAAAGTTATTAGAAACTCATATATCTGACTGCTTGTGTCATGATCAAGAGACCACAGCTGATAAAGATATTACTGGACCCTCCCTGGCAATGGAAATAAACGAACGAGAGTGACTAAACAAACAAGTTTAGTTGAGTTAATAGATCATCTTCATTGCATAACAGACGCCTCAATAGTGATCAGATCCCCTCTTAGTGCATCCACCACTATAAAGCACATAAATTTCCCCACTATGAAGCACACCCACCCCCACTATGAAGCACTCCCCCAACTATGAAGCACACCCACCCCCACTATGAAGCACACCCACCATGAAGAACACCCACCCACCACTTTGAAGCACCTGCCCACTATGAAGCACACCAACTATTAAGCACACCACCCCTACTGTGAAACACACCCACCCCCACTATGAAGTACACCCACCCCCACCATGAAGCACTCCCCAACTATGAAGCACACCCACCCCCACTATGAAGCAACCCCCACTATGAAGCACACCCACCATGAAGAACACCCACCCCCCACTTTGAAGCACCTGCCCACTATGAAGCACCCCCCCCACTATGAAGCACACCCACTATTAAGCACACCACCCCTACTGTGAAACACACCCACCCCTCACTTTGAAGCACCTGCCCACTATGAAGCACCCCCCCCCACTACGAAGCACATCCACTATTAAGCACACCACCCCTACTGTGAAACACACCCACCCCCCCCCACTTTGAAGCACCTGCCCACTATGAAGCACCCCCCCTCACTATGAAGCACACCCACTATTAAGCACACCACCCCTACTGTGAAACACACCCACCCCCACTATGAAGCACATCCCACTATGAAGCACCCCCCCCCCCAAGTGAAACACACCCACCCCCACTATGAGCGCCCTCCCCACTAAGAAACACACCCACCCTCACTATGAAGCACATCCATTTCCCTACTATGAAGCACACCCCACTATGATGAATGCGCCCACAATGAAGCATACCCCACTATGAAGCACACCCCACTATGATGAATGCGCCCACAATGAAGCACACGCCACTGTGAAACACCCCCCCACTATGAAGCACACCCATCACCCACTAGCGAAAATACTGAAAATAGCTTCATCTCAGATTCACAAACTCCAACAGCACCAGCATAGACCTTGACCTCAGCCTCCTTAATCACCTCTTACAACATGCAGGTGACACTGGCTCTATTCTTTCATCGCCTGACCACAGCCATGGCCAGGCAAAACAAAATACATGGATCAATATGAAATGCAATCTGCTACCCAAACATGCCATTATGAAGTTTGATGTCTTTCACTGAAAGGCGTAGATATTGCAACTTGCTGTAGGTCACACCAATGACTACTAACATCCCATTAGCACACTGGCTGGGAATGAGTTTAATACACTGTGGCAACCCATTTTCCGGAATTAAAAATGATTTAAGCATTGAGAAAATAAATGAAAATTGGTCTAAAACACACGGTTTGTTTGGATAATTTGGTCATGAAGTTGGAAAAGAGGTTTATATAAGAAAATTACAAGGTTTTAGTGGAGATAATTGTGGAAATGTCAATATATTAAAAGCAACAAAATGCAGCTTCTGGGTGTTTAACTTCAACTACTAAAGCCACATTTAGGGGCTCTGGGTATGGAATGTGTTAAAAGAGACAAATGTAAGCAAATTAACACAAATTCATGTCTAACTAGTATAGGAACGAGAAATGAAAAAAAAAAAATAGAGAAAATGGTATGGTTATAGTTTTACGTGACTGATGGACGATATAAATTTGAACGACGTTTCGGCTCAATAGGCCTTCAGCAGGTACAAACAAACTACACACATACAGATATGTAAGTAAATAAACTAGTCCTACATTACTAACTAATAATTACTAATAATTAACTAAGTAATAATAACTAACTACTAATTTTAATAGTTAGTTATGTAGGACTAGTTTTATTTACTTACATATCTGTGTGTGTGTGTGTTGTCTGTTTGTACCTGCTGAAGTCCATGTCATTTTTTATATTTTTTATTTTTTATTTCTCATTCCCATTCAGTTTTACTGCAGCTTTGCAATTTTATGCATTTACTTGCATTTCTTTGCCCTTAAAATAGTACATCATTTTCATGTCCCCACAACACAGCTCTGTGAGACACTCTCTGACATGATTTCTATTGAGTTTTAATCATTGCAACTTCATCATGAGGTCCACAGAAAGGGAATAAATTAGTTCCTAACCAGTAAAGGACCAGATCATAAGTCCATGGTGTGGTCACATGACTGCATGGTAATGTCCTAGTTTAGCATCTTTCTGCTAAACGAGTGATTTTCCCCTGATTGTCCGCATGTATTTGAAAGCATCAACTGTTTCTAGTTTTGTGCAGTTAATTTTATTTGTTCAACAAACTTTTGGGTTAGGTTTAGTATATTCAAACCCAGTGGTCTTTTAACGACAAGTTAGAGAACGGCCGAATAAAATACAAGGGATCGTTACTCCGAGCAGAAAGACACTAAACTGGGATATTACCTAAATGTATATGTAGGGTATGTAGGACCACAGTAATATTTATACGGTAGAACTCCGTGACATAACAAAGTTGAGCTTTACAACAACGTAGCACAACTGTCCATTGCTTAACTTTAGACAACAAGAAAACAGAAAAGAAAATTGAAACCTTTGAAATGTGGATTTATAGAAGAATAGGTAGAATTGGATGGAAAGAAAAGAAAACAAATGATGAAGTTTTAAAACAACTGAAAATAAAAAGAGAACTACTAAACACAATTAGAACACGACAAATGAAATTTTTGGGGCATGTTAAAAGACACAACAGCCTAATAAAAGTAATAGAAGGGAAATTACAAGGTAAAAGAGGCAGAGACAGACCAAGAATAACATGGACGAGTAACATCAAAAGATGGACAAGTCAACCTATGACAATCTGCACCATCAAAGCAAGAAACATGGTGGAATGGCACTCCATGGTAGCCAATCTTCAATGCAGAGTCGGTGCTCGATGATGATAATGATGATGATGAACTCATGACATAACAAAGTTGAGCTTTACAATTTCTTCTACTTCTTTCCTTCCTCATTCGCAACTCTGCGTTGATGGGAGGCATAATTACTGTCTATTACTCTTCTGTTGGCATCTCCTGGTGTTGTTTCCTAGTGTTTTTAATATTTCATATTCTATCAATCCATATTTTTCTTGGTCAGCCCTTCAGTTTGATGTTCCTACTGCTGGCACAGATAAAAAATATTTACTTTCTATGATACTAATTTTGGCATTAGTGATATTTTAGTAATAGTAGCATATGGTTGTAAATCATGGACAATCTTACAGACAACAATGTAGAAAATGTATTCTTTTGAAAGAAAAATCCAAAGGATACCTTGTATAATGAAAAAGAGCAATGAAGACATATTAAAAGAGACAAATAATAATAAATGAATGGTTATGGTTATGGTTATGGAAGGCCCCGGTATCACTGCAAATTAATTAAAATCCATAATTGCTCAACCGCCCATGCCAGTGGAATCATCTGAATTACTATCTCCTCTCCCAAACAAAGAAAGGTAACTGTGATCCCCATCATAGCAGTCTCAGCACACATCAAAAGACATAAGGCGAAACCGCACAGAATGTGAACACAGCCATCTGTTCTCCATCATATGATATCATCATTCATCGTAAACAATCGGAATATCCATAAACACATTCAAAACGGATGAAACACACAGCTTACAGTGTGCACAGAGCACTTATGTAGCTCCTGCAACAAGCTGGACTTGGAATATGAGGAAACTGCAACAAGGAACACTTTCCAGACATAGCCTTTAATGGTTTCTACTGCCTAACCACCATATTGACCGGAAGTTCACGTCCCTCTGAAAATGATGATCGTCATATTTTTTTAACACATTAAACACAATTAGTTGTCAGATTATTCCCATCGCACATCAAATATCAGACTGCAAGAACTCCCTGCATTGTGAATTTAAGAAATTAGAAATCCCACCTGACTAACATGAACCTCCGGGAGTCACCCTGGTACTGCAAAATCATGAACGAAACTCCATGTTGCCTTTCACCATTAGCGTACGACGTTTTAGGGATATACAATCAGCCATTGTGATGATGTATCACACACAACAATGGCTGCACCCATAAAATCCCGATTACTCTAATAAATGCAGCCAACAATGCACAAAAAGATGATGTCAAATCTCTAAAGTGAAAATTTCGGTTGACTTGGCAGAGCAGTCCATATTTATGAGTTGTAACATGTATATAATTGGTGTCAAACAATTCCAACAATGGCCTTGGAACAGCACTCAATGTGTTGACGTAAACCGCATATCAACTCTAGACAGAGGAAGGTCGCATTCACAAAACTGGACTTGACAAAGAGGAAGATTGAGGTGTGTACAGCCTGTGTACAAAAGTGGATCATCAGATTGACTCCAACGCAGAAAATTGCATTGAAGAGCTTGAATTAATCAGTCCCCAAATGCAATTTCTGCAGCAGTCGAGAGAACATGAACATGGCAGTGTTCCCTAGCATTCAGCTGAGTGGCAGTGTTCCCTAGTGTTCGGCTTCTCGGGGCAAAGCGCAGTGCCAAGGAGTACGGGTTTGATCCTGCTACAGACCATATATCGTTCTTTGTTTTTTTTTTTTTCTGTTGTTGTTTATTTGTAATTTTTTCTGAGTGCTATAAAACATACCTCTTCCTCCTATGATTCACATATTAAAAGACCAAAATATTAAAAAGAATTGACTTGTAAACTACAAAGGAAATTAAAATACCGTTCCAAAGACAAAGTGGGTTAGAAATAACAGAAACAGAAAGCACAGTTCCTGGAAGATGAAACAGGCTAGGGCAACCTGAAAAGAAAATGGTTTCAAGACATGGGAACCTTGAAGTGGGAGATCTGGTTGGATTCCTTCAGATATGCTGTGGTAAATGCAATTTTTTCTGCAAAGGACAAAAGACCAGATGATGATGTTTTAGTAGATGTCATGCTTAAGAGAAACATTAATTCATGTGTAAGAGAGACATTATTCCATGTATAAGAGAAACATTAATTCATGTGTAAAAGAGACATTATTCCATGTGTAAGAGAAACATTAATTCGTGTGTAAAAGAGACATTGTTCCATGTGTAAGAGAAACATTAATTCATGTGTAAGAGAGGCATTAATTCATGTTTAAAAGAGACATTATTTCATGTGTAAGAGAAACATTAGATCATGTGTAAAAGAGACATTATTCCATGTATAAGAGAAACATTAATTCATGTGTAAAAGAGACATTATTCCATGTGTAAGAGAAACATTAATTCATGTGTAAAAGAGACATTATTCCATGTGTAAGAGAAACATTAATTCATGTGTAAGAGAGGCATTAATTCATGTGTAAAAGAGACATTATTTCATGTGTAAGAGAAACATTAGATCATGTGTAAAAGAGACATTATTCCATGTATAAGAGAAACATTAATTCATGTGTAAAAGAGACATTATTCCATGTGTAAGAGAAACATTAATTCATGTGTAAAAGAGACATTAATTCATGTGTAAAAGAGACATTATTTCATGTGTAAGAGAAAAATTAGATCATGCGTAAGAGAGACATTAATTCATGTGTAAGAGAAACATTAATTCATATGTAAAAGAGACATTATTTCATGTGTAAGAGAAACATTAATTCATGTGTAAGAGAAACATTAATTCATGTGTAAAAGAGACATTATTTCTTGTGTAAGAGAAACATTAATTCATGTGCAAGAGAAACATTATTTCATGTGTAAGAGAAACATTTTTTCAAAGTTTGACTAATATGAGCTTTATAGTGTTAAATAAATCACTTTTTGCCAAAAGTATTTTGAAAATTAAACTATAGTTCCTTCTTATTAAACTTAACAATGCCACAGAAAAAACCTTCCAATCCAAGACGGAGGGTTGTCTTCATCTTGCTGTGGACGGTTGATCAGTGGTGTCATGAAAATATACATTGGTATTGAAATAGAAGTCCTGACTCTTAGAAAAATACTTCATATCTATCTATCTATCTATTGTCCTTTCGAGCTGAAGACGGCACATAGGGCAGAACTACAATCTCAAAAACAGAAACCTTATGTGCCAAAATGGCACATATGGCAGAGATCACTGCTTCTGTTTCCATAACAATGCTTTTTACAATGACAGCTTGTCAAGCCATCGATCAACCTCCTTAGTCACCTCTTACGACATGCCTGGAAGGTCACAGTGTCACTATTCTTTACTTCCCACATAATGAGGCCCCGGTAACCCACGGGAGACTTCATATACACCATGGAATAAATACAAGATCATCATCATCACGTGCCGTATCGGTTGGCGTAGGCGATCATGTCCTTCCACAATCTTCTATCTACAGTGCATTGTATCAATTCTGTTATTGACCGTTTTCCATGCCATGACACAAGCTATCCAGTATTTTCTCTCTTTGTCATCTGCGATCTCTTTTTCCTTTTATTTTGCCAGTTGTAACCAAGTATTCCAACTTTCCTCTTTGTATGCAAGATCAGCGCAGAAATAAGGGAAATGACAAAACATCCAAAAATATCATCTATAATGAAGAGAAGAAGACAGACATATTTTGGCCATTTGATGAGAAAAATGAGAGAATCTCAAAGCAAGCCCTCAGATAAAAACCAGTGGGTAAAAGAGACAGAAACATTATAAAGAACATTGAAGGGAGAGGCAACAGCATTGGGCATCAGTTCCCTTAATTGGGGTTGAGAGACTTGTCCGGAATAGGGATTTGTGGAGAGACACAACACGGGTTTGTGTAAAGTGTGACACTTCAGTGCAAAGTGTGTCAAACATAGAGTCTAGAAAGGGATTAATTGGTCTCAAGACAGTGAGGTTGTGAGTTCAAATTCCAGCTACATCGGTTGGGATTTTTATTTGCGATTGGTCTCTGCGACAACCACCCGTGGTCTCAGCAGCGAGGCCTGGCTTGAAACGACAATTACTCATCGACGGAAAAAAATATGAGTACACCCGGAAACAGAGTTATCTGCTTGTGCAGCGAGGGACCCCTGTGCACACGACTGCCAGGGAAAAATGGATTAACACGCAAAATTCAGTTGCTAGTTTCTACAGACTTCACCTGAAGTGAAATCTGATGAACGCAAAATAAAACATTAAAATTTGTAAAAATTAGTCTTGATTTTTTATTCTAAGTGCTGTCTTCAGCTCGAAAGGAGAAACAAACAGACAAATCACAAAATACTGATTACATCTTTAATATGAGCTAATGAGGAAGAGCCAGAGAGACAATGAGAACAACATTGATGAGAGAGGCAAGAACAGCAGGAATCGGCTCCCTCAATGAGATAGAGCTGCTTGCACAGAACAGGGACAAATGGCGAGATTTGATAAAATATCTTTAATTGAAAACTGATAGAATACAAATTTAGATAAGAGGAGGAGTATCTTGGTCTATGCCCTATGGGCCAGCAACGGCTGGAAAGGTCAATAGATAGATAGATATAATGAGGAAGACAACTAAGATATCAGTGACGTATGGTTGTGTTGAGTACTATCAATGTATCAAGTAATGCTGACTCTCAATTCTTCTCCCTAGATTCTATTTATACGGAGCGGTATATGGGAACGCCAGCAGATAACACAGCAGGGTACATGGTCAGTATCTGCCTTTTCAAGACCTCTGATTGTTGGGTCGGCAGAGTTAGAGACAAAGATTTGTGGCTGACATTTTTAATAATTGCTTTAATAATTGTTTTAATAATTGTTCTAATAATTGTTTTAATAATTGCTATAATAATTGTTTAAATATTTTTTTAATGATTGTTTTAATATTTTTTTTAATAATTGCTTTAATAATTGCTTTAATAATTGTTTTAATAATTGCTATAATAATTGTGTTAATATTTTTTAATAACTGTTTAATGATTGCATTAATAACTGTTTAATAATTGTTTTAATAATTTTTTTAATAATTGCTATAATAATTGCGTTAATAATTTTTAAATAACAGTTTAATGATTGCTTTAATAACTGTTTAATAATTGTTTTAATATTTTTTTTAATGATTGCTTTAATATTTTTTTAAATAATTGCTTTAATAATTGCTTTAATAATTGTTTTAATAATTGCTTTAATAATTGCTATAATAATTGTGTTAATATTTTTTAAATAACTGTTTAATGATTGCATTAATAACTGTTTAATAATTGTTTTAATAATTTTTTAATAATTGCTTTAATAATTGCTATAATAATTGCGTTAATAATTTTTAAATAACAGTTTAATTATTGCTTTAATAACTGTTTAATAATTGTTTTAATAATTGCTTTATAAATGGCAGTAAAGGGAACTGGGTAGTAGTCTAGAGGTATGATATCAGCATCAGGACAGGAAAAGCTGGGGTTCAAAGTCATCAAAGAATTACCACATCAACTCACCTACTCACCATGATACCAAAGATTACCACATTAACTCACCTACTCACCATGACATCTAAGAATTACCTCATCAACTCACCTACTCACCATGACACCAAAGATTACCACATCAACTCACCTACTCACCATGATACCAAAGATTACCACATTAACTCACCTACTCACCATGATATCTAAGAATTACCACATTAACTCACCTACTCACCATGATACCAAAGATTACCACATTAACTCACCTACTCACCATGACATCAAAGAATTACCACATCAACTCACCTACTCACCATGACACCAAAGATTACCACATTAACTCACCTACTCACCATGACATCTAAGAATTACCTCATCAACTCACCTACAGACCATAACACCTAATGATTACCTCATCGACTCACCACCACATTCACTAAAAACTAAAAAAAAACACCATATTGTCATTCATCCCCAGGATTCTAACGTGTCAAAGAATGCAAACAACTTTAAAAGGTCGAACCTGATGTTGATACATGGCACAGCTGACGGTAGGTTTGTCATTTCCAGCAGATTGTGTATAAAGTTGGCTATGGCTTCAATGTTATATTGTGTGGTGTTGTGTTGTGTTGTGTTGTGTATTGTGTTGTGTTGTGTTATGTTAGTCAATGGATTATCTTCATCGATATCCCTGCAAAATTGTTATGAAATAAAAATCTAATAAAAAATAAAAAAAGATTTGGATAGAAGAATGCATTATTGCCTACAATATTAAGAGATGGATAGAAGGCCCTAATATGACCTACAACATTAAAAGATGGATTGAAGAATTTAATACGACCTGCAGCATTAAGAGATGGATAGAAGAATTTAATATGACCTACAACATTAAGAGATGGATAGAAGAATTTAATATGACCTACAGCATTAACTCTTTCCGTACGGAAGCTTTTTATCAATGCAACAGAAGTGATTTCAGAGACACAATTTTTCATGCTTATAAGAATCAATCTACATATTTATATTTATTTAACATATAAAATATTATATATGAAATTTTAGATAATTGAACAGAGAATTAGATTTAACCAATACCAAGATGATACAAGACATGTAAAAAAGAATATGCTAGATAACGGTTCACACTAATCAAACTTAAAGTGACGCACTATGCGGCGAAACGTACGGAAAGAGTTAAGAGATGGATAGAAGGCCCTAATATGACCTACAACATTAAGAGATGGATAGAAGAATTTGGAAGTTGAACGCATTCGAAAATAAATGTCTAAGGAAAATACTTGGTATAGAATGGAACGAATTCAAAACAAACGAGGAAATTAGAGAAATCGCCAATCAACCACTAATATCTTCAGTAATAAAGAAAAGACGATGGTCATACGTTGGACATGTGATGAGAAGAGATAATAATCGAATAGCAAAGCAAGCCCTCATATGGGAAACAACAGGTAAAAGAAAAAGAGGAAGACCCAGGGAGACACTGAGAAGAACATTGATGAGAGAGGCAAGAGCAGCAGGAATCGGCTCCCTCAATGAGATAGAACTGCTTGCACAGAACAGAGACAGATGGCGAGATTTGATAAAATATCATTAAAAGAAAACTGCTAGAACAAAAATTCATATAGGAGAAGTTGTATCTTGGTCTACGCCCTATGGGCCGGTTACGGCTCGAAAGGTCAATAGATAGATAGATAGCTAGAAGAATTTAATATGACCTACAACATTAAGAGATGGATAAAAGGCCCTAATATGACCTACAGCATTAAGAGATGGATAGAAGAATTTAATATGACCTACAGCATTTAGAGATGGATAGAAGAATTTAATATGACCTACAGCATTAAGAGATGGATAGAAGAATTTAATATGACCTACAACATTAAGAGATGGATAGAAGAATTTAATATGACCTACAACATTAAGAGATGGATAGAAGAATTTAATATGACCTACAGCATTAAGAGATAGGTAGGAGAACCCAACACAGTTTATACCATAAAGTCAAGAGACAGAGTGAAATGGCGCTCTATGGTAGATAACCTTAGAAGCAGAAATATCACAACATAATGAGGACCAACTGACACTCATGACCTCTGGCTTCCATGAGCCAAAACTTCCAAATTTGTTAGAGACTAACTTGCACACCAGATTGAGAAAACATCTTACAAAAAGGCGGAAAAAAAACACCATACAAATCTATTCTTTTTCCTCTAAATCCTAGATGATTGATCTAGTCTGATTGATCATGGGTTTGTTGTCTTCTGCTTGGCACAGTCAGTTCAGCCTGCATCTATGTCTTCTTGGTTATACTAGACCACAGTTGCCATTAACAAATTTTATTTAAAACTACATTTTTATTACTAATGTTTATTCATACTGACAGGTTTGTTGGCCTGGATATTTATAGTCCGTTGAAAATGTTGGTTTGTTATGATTTGATTGGCTAGCATACACAGAGCTATTTTTGCTCTTATGATATCATATTCATATATATATATTATATTCTATATATTAAATAATATAGAAAGTCACACAAATCTTCTGGTCATCTTCTTCTTCATTTCTCTTTCTCACTGGTACCTTAAAGGTGTCATGGTTATATCATTTGTCATTCTTGCGCTGCTCAGACTGTCTGAATTAGTGATTTTCCTTTGTTACATGTCTATGTCACTACATCTATCCATCTTCTTCTGGGTCTTCCTCTTGGTCTTTTTCCATGCATTCTCGAGAAGAACGCCCTAGATGGTGATTGGTAAGGATTCATTCTGACCAGGTGGCCAAACCATTTAAGTTGTTTTTGCTCTATATATTCTTGGAAGGATTTAATCTTCTGTTTTCCCATACAAATTGCCAAGGTTTTTTTTTTTTAGAAAAATAATTACAAATTAAGGGAAATCTTTACAATTTGAAAAGTGTGATGTACTTATGAGTCACTGACCTCCATGTTCCTGCTAAAAAATGTAATATCATAGTGATGGACCTGCTGATCTCAGCATTGAGGTATAAGGATGCTTGCAGTACTTCCTTGAGGGAATTATCTATCAGTGAAAGAACCTGGGAAAATCTGGCTCCAGATTGTAGCACATGGATAACAAAAATAGAAAAATGGCACAGCAACTTTTGAGGCAGTCCTGATATCAAATTCAGGGGAAAGGAGTCAAGACAAACCACCACAAATACGTTTTGTTCGTTCTGCGGATGAATCTGTCTGTCCAGTCTTGGCAGATTTATCCACGAGAGAAGCTGTTCAGCAAAGCCGTATCCAGCATAAGACACTAATATTTTTACCAAACTACTGACTTGTCATGATTGCTTGTTACCAACCATCTGTCAAGACTCCAAACGCCATATTAGTGACTGACCACATGATTAAGTTTATTATCTCCTAAACCTATCCTCTAATCTCAAACCCAAACACCCCCCCCCCCCCCCCACCTTTCCGATATCCTAGATTCAAGAACTCCATGATCGATCCATTAACTACCTCTTCTGTTGATTTCCAGACAATGTCCACTTCCAGCAGACAGCTCAGCTCATCAAAGCTCTCACTGAGGCTGATGTCTACTTCAGGCTTCAGGTTTGTACATATGCTTACACTTAACCCAGTTTCTTTCTCTGATAGAGAATTCTTCCATGAGAGAATCAGCAAAAGAAACTGGGAAAATCTTGGAGTCATATCATAGAACATGAATAACAAAAATAAAAAAATGGCACAGCAAGATTCAAGGAAATAATGATATCATAATCAGAAGATAAAAGACATAGAAGAACAATGAAATGAACAATGAAAGAGTAAAGAAAATAGAATCAGAATAGATAAAGCAGCAATGTCTTTCAGAAGCCTTGAAAAGTTGTGGAAATCAAAACTCATCAGCACAAACACAAAACGTATGCTATTCAAATCAAATGTACTATCTACTCTTACGTATGCGTGTGAGAGCTGGAAAACAACAAGAGATATAGAAACAAAGTTGAACGTATTCGAAAATAAATGTCTAAGGAAAATACTTGGTATAGCGTGGAACGAATTCAAAACAAACGACATATGATGAGGAGAGATAATAACCGAATAACAAAGCAAGCTCTCATGTGGGAAACAACAGGTAAGAGGAAAAGAGGCCGACCCAGAGAGACACTGAGAAGAACATTGATCAGAGAGGCAAGAGCAGCAGGAATTTGCTCCCTCAATGAGATACAGTTGCTTGCACAGAACAGAGACAAATGTCGAGATTTGATAAAATATCTTTAGAAGGATTGAAAACTGCTAAAATAAAAATTTAGATAAGAGAAAGAGTATCTGGGTCTATGCCCTTTGGACCGGCTATGGCTCAAAAGGTCAATAGATAGATAGATAGATAGATAGAGCAATGAAACAAGATACCACAAATAAATCTAGTTCAATCTGTGGTTGGATCTGTCTATCTAATATTGGCAGACTCAATCACGAGAAAAGCTGCTCAGTAAAACAGCATCCAGTATAAGACACAAATATGTTATCAAACTAATGACAAATTATGATTTTCTGTTACCAACCATCTAAGATGTAAAAAGCACCAAAAGATAAAAAAAGAACCTTGTCAAATCCCAATATGTGTGTGGAATATGGTGTTAGTGCCATATACAAGTATTTTAGACCATCTGCACAATTTTTGGGTAATTTGGAGACATTACTGTTATTAAAAATTAAACATAGCACGGGTAATGTGGAGATGTTACTCTTATTAATAATTAAATGTAGCACAGATAATGTGGAGATGTTACTCTTATTAATAATTAAATGTAGCACAGGTAATGTGGAGATGTTACTCTTATTAATAATTAAATGTAGCTCAGATAATGTGGAGACATTACTATTATTAATAATTAAATGTAAAAACAGGTAATGTAGAGACATTCCTGTTATTAATAATTAAATGTAACACAGGTAATGAGAAGACATTACTCTTACTGATAATTAAAAGTAGAAAGGGTAATGTTGAGACATTCATCATCATCATTGAGTGCCACCTCCGCAACAAAGGTTGGCTATCATGGGGCAACATTCTGCTCTGTCTCTTGCTTTGATGGTGCAGGTTGTCATAGGCTGGTTTGTCCATCTTTTGATGTTACTAGTCCATGTTAATCTTGGTCTGCCTTTGCCTCTTTTACCTTGTATTTTCCCCTCCAGGATTACTTTTAGTAGGCTGTTGTGTCTTTTAACATGGCCCAAAAATCGCATTTGTCTTGTTTGAATTGTGTTTAGTAGTTCTCTTTTCATTTTTAGTTGTTTTAAGACTTCATTTGTTTTCTTTTCCTTCCATCCAATTCTACCTATTCTTCTATATATCCACATTTCAAAGGCTTCAATTCTCTGTTCTGTTTTCTTGTCTAATGTCCATGTTTCTGCACCATATAAGAATATTGAGAAGACATAACATTTTGCTATACTTAGTTTTAGCCCTGGTGTTATTTGTTTTGATGTTAGTATGTTCTTCATGACATGGAGATGTTACTGTTATTAATAATTAAATGTAGCAAGGGTAATGTGGAGATGTTACTGTTATTAATAATTAAATGTAGCAGTGGTGTCACTATTGTTGACTTGCAGAAGCAGAATTCATGTAATTGTTGTTGATATTGTAATAGCTTACAGATCTGTGGTAGTATGGCTATAATGACATAAAGGATAGACTGCACAACAGCTATCATTTTTTTTCTTGTGTTTTTCTCCTTTTCTTTTCTCTGCTTCCCCTATATTCTTTTTCCTGTAATGACATGTTTTGTCCCAAGTTTCTTTCTGTGGTTAGTTCCTTTGTTTCTTGTGTTATGTTTCTGTTTCTTGTGTTTTGTTCCTCTGTGCATTGTGTTTTGTCTCGTGTTTTGTGTTTTCTTCCTCAGTTTCTTGTGTTTTGTTTCTATGTGCCTTGTGTTTTGTCCTCTGTGTTTTGTCCCATCAATTCTTATGTTTTGTTTCTCTGTTCCTTGTATTTTGTTTCTCTGTTTCTTTTGTTTTGTCCCATCATTTTTTGTGTTTTGTTTCTGTTCCTTGTATTTTATCTCATCAATCCTTCAGTTTCTTGTGTTTTGTTTCTCTTTCTTGTGTTTGTTTCTCTATTTCTTGTGTTTTATCCCTTCAATTCTTGTGTTTTGCTTCTTTGTTCCTTGTATTTTATCTCATCGATCCTTCAGTTTCTTCTCTCTGTTCCTTGTGCTTGTTTCTGTTTTATTGCATTTTGTATGAAGGTGCCTTGGCTTCATGACTCCATTCCATGTTTTGTTTCCCCACTGTTCCTTTGTTAATTTTTTCATACGATGACTCAAAATCGTACTCCCAAAATGGTTGTCATGTATCTACAGGTTTATACAGATAAGAATCATGGCATTGATGGAGGCAATACTCGTAAACACTTGTATGAGACTATGGAGGACTTCCTGGTAGAGTGTTTCCAAGGCCTGGCTGATAAATTTGGTATGCTGTGGATTTGTTTTCTGTTGAGTTGTTGTTGTTGACGGATTGCCACGAGTTGATGCAGGCAGGTTGCCCTTTGACTCATTTGATGTGATGGGTTGTAATGGCTTTCTTGACATTCCCGGCTCTTACTGGAGAAGTTGGAGTTTGTCTATTCCAGGCTATGCTGGGAAACTACTAGTCCAGCCCAGAGGTACTGCAATACTGGTGGGTCCTATATATCAGTAACAGCCACCAGCACAGCAACCACAAGTCGCAGGCGCTTCTGCTCCCCCGTTGAGTTGTTTCAAAAAAATTGTTGGACATAGAGAGTATAGAATTTCTGACATATGTACCATCTTCATCTTGAAAGGACAATAGAATAGAATAGAATAGAATAGAATAGAATAGAATAGAATAGAATAGAATAGAATAGAATAGCTAAAGACTTTACAATTGTTGGAATTTTCTGGGATTTCCCTCTCTGTCCATTGGTCTTATCTTCCCATTGGTCATACAACTATAGATGGCTGTGAATGGGTTTAGTACAATGTGAATTCTTCATGCATGTGTGTTGTACATATATAGATAAACAACAAGCAGGACTAGATCCACTATTGGCCGACTCATGCCATGGTCATCATCTTCTTTCACCTCAAAGGTCCTAAGCACCTCAAAGCAGATCACTGCATAATCAAAATAGTTTGTT
This sequence comes from Megaustenia siamemsis, assembly GCA_032433765.1. Lineage (NCBI taxonomy): Eukaryota > Metazoa > Mollusca > Gastropoda > Stylommatophora > Ariophantidae > Megaustenia > Megaustenia siamemsis. The sequence continues at coordinate 40,350,711 of JAVIAB010000145.1, read as the reverse complement.
TTTAAACAATGCATAGATTTCAGCTTAACACATTCACTCATGGGTTTAACATGAAGTGGCCAGGTCATTTTTCATAATTTTGTTTCAAATCTGAAATAACAGGGAGAAAATTTATTAAAGTTTATCCAAAACTCACAGTTTGTTCAGACAATTTGCCCAGGAAGTCTGAACGGAGATTATATAAGAGTGCAACAAAGGTTTAAGAGGGAATAATTGCTGAAACAAAAACAGGTAAATAAATTTAAATTTCTGTGAACCTATTAACCTCAGATGGAAGATGTACAACAGAGGAGAGATGGTAGATGCACAACAGAGGTGAGATGCAGAATGGCTTATGCAAAAATAGCTTTCTGAAAAAATTAAGAAGATATTGTGCAATCCATTTTTGACAACAGAAACATGAAAAAGAGTTCTTAAATGTTATGTAGAGCCAGTCTTAACATATGGATGGGAATAGGACAACAGACAAGAAAATCACTGGAGGCTGTAGAAATGTGGTTTTACAGAAGAATGTTGAGAATACCTTGTATATATATACAGCTAAGAAGAGTAATGAAAACGTTCTGAAAGAGGTCAACGCAAGAAAAGAGCTCATTTCCAATATTAGGAAGAAACAATCATCATTTTTTGGCCATGGAAAAGCTGTAATATATTGTAACAACTGGGAAAATTGAGGGACGAAGAGATAGAGGGAAACAAAGAGAAAAGATACCAGACAGCTTAAGAGACTGGCTTGGCAGAAGGTCAACAACAGAAATGATAAATAACTGTTGCGATCGCAAGTTGTGGAGAGACATGATCTGCTATGCCAGCAGGCCCTGTACTTGATGATGATGAATTGCTGAAACATTAATAAATTAAAAGCCATAATAAAAATTAACACTTCTGGGTTCCTCAATGGTTACTATTGCCACATTTTTCAGCTCATGATACAGAATATGTTGATGGAATATATGCATTCATATTTGGTATGTATGTTAATTTTAACGTATATAACCTTCATTGCAGACCATGAAAGTCAAGAGTACGTCAAGAAACCACTAGCAAGATGGCAGAAGAAAAAGAAGATGAGCTAGTACAAATATCAACTCCAACCATCACCAGAAGTCAGCAACGAGTACAATATTACTTTACCATTTAAATTGTTATAATCCAAATTATCAATACAACACTACCAAGATTTACCTGAGCTCCTAAATATTTTCTGTTTTCATTATTTGAATTTATGACTTACAAATTATTCATCATAGTGTGCCGTGTCAGTTAGTGTACACTGTTATTCATGTTAGCATATTATTTATATGGGGTGTTTCACTTGCTTTTCACCTTGATTTTCCCATTGTAAACATCAAATATCTTTAGAAGAACTGAAAACTAAGAATAAATATTTTGATAAGAGAAATAGTATCTGTGTCTTTGTCCTATGGGCCGGCTATGGCTCAAAAGGTCAATAGATAGAAACATGAAACTAACAGACATCATTCAGTTAAATTTAATGTGGGCATACCTTGGTGTATGAGTCCCTGATTTTTCCCTTTTTATTGTCAAATTAATTAACGTTTTTCAATAAAATTTAACGCCTACTTTGTTGCATTAGCCCCTGATTTTCCTCTTTTAGCTCTTTTAACATATTTCAGTAAAATTTAAAACACCTTGGCATAAAAGTCCCTGATTTTTCCCTTTTTACTCTCAGTTTAATGAGCATATTTCAGTAAAATTTAACACATATCTCAGTGTTTTAGTTCCTAATTTTCCCTTTTAGCTGTTGTGTTGAATTAATAGACATAATTCAGTAAAATTTAACCTGAACAAACCTTGGTGTATGAGTTGTCTTTGTTTCTTCATTTCAATAAATTAATGGACAAAATTCTGTCAAATTTAACATGGACACACCTTGGTGTATGAATCCCTGAATTTTCCTTTTTAACTCCCAACCTTTAAACTCTTAAATTAATAAACATAATTTAGTAAAAGTTAAAAACAGACATACCATATTTCAAGGACAGCATGCCTACAAGAGAACACAAATGGCAGTATTACTCTTCACCCCATGCACTTGTGAAGGTTTATTTCCATATTCTATGCTCTCACCAGTTGCTGTGATACATCCAATTCTGGGGAAGTGAGCTAGTGAAATGCCCCATAATTTTTGGTGCTATGTTAACTAGTGCCAACTATTAGTAACATTAGATTATTTTCACATGTCAGCTGGTACCATCTTTCAGTAATACTGGCACAATATTATTATTTTTGTTGAGATCTGTCTACTAGTACATACACTAGATGTTAGATCAGATGCGTTTGAAAACAAATGCTTCAGGAAAATACTTTGTAGATCATTAAATTAATTCAAGACTAATGCAGAAAATAGAGGTAGGGTTCGATCCCAACCGTCGGCTTCCGGGTTCACCCAGCCTTAAATTGGTACCGGATTTGTTCTGGGAAAGTAAAGCGGTTCGGGCGTAATACCGACCACATTACCCTAAAAATCATGTGGCGAAGCTCTGTAAAATGTATGGTCACTAACACCATATTCCCTAAATGCCACTTGGCATGATGGGGGCTCTTTACTTTTTTTTAATGCAGGAAATAGAGAAATGACAAAGCATCCAAAAAATAGCATCTATAATTAAGGGAAGAAGGTGTTCATATGTTAGGAACAAGCAAATATTTGCAGTACTGCGGTAAAGCTGGTAGCAAGGAGTCAGTAGTGGGGTGTAACATACACTCCTACAAGGTATGGTGATAGCTTTACACAAAAGGAACACAACAAAATACTGATGTTTCTGCCTACATGTGGCCTTCATCGAAAACGAGAACAACACAAGCAATGAAACAGATAAATTCTACTATATCTAGGATGATCGAGACATGCAAGTCAAGGAGAAGTAAACAGAGGGATAGGAGATGAAATGATGAAACGAAAGAGAAAGATGTGTTATATGTTGGAGAATAGATAATATGTGGAAATATGAAAGTTAAAATATATATAAAAAATGAAACTTAACTTATTGGCAAGATCTGACCACTCACAGCAAAAATTACTTGTCAAATGAAAGTAGAAGGACCTGCTGGGCAATCAGGCATGCAATTGGACCAGAGGTCAGATGAGATACCAAGAAGTGGAAATAGTTGTGAATTAGTCAAGCATGGCACAGGTAATGGCTAGAGATAAATGAGTAGTGTAGAAGCCAACAAACCAACCAGACATTCCTCAGACATCCAGCGAGAAGTAAGGAGTGATATACTGACCCAGAAAATTTCCTGATGGGATCACATCAGGTGGTAAGGGGCAAAAACAAGATCAGGGGTGGGAGAAAGGGAGGGGTGAACGTAGGAGAGAGGGGAGTGAAAAAAGAAAAAAAGTGGGGGGAGGAGGGAAAAGCAAGGAGTTACCCATAAGAAATGGTTACATTGATGCCCCGTAGGGTGAGGCATCCCATATGGGTGATCAGACGATTTTCTAAAGTGAATCGGCTGTGGCTGTCAGAAGAACATGACACCATACCGGTAACCCTTCTGTTCCAGGGACTAGTCCTAGGGTGAGGCATCCCATATGGGTGATCAGACGATTTTCTAAAGTGAATCGGCTGTGGCTGTCAGAAGAACATGACACCATACCGGTAACCCTTCTGTTCCAGGGACTAGTCCTAGGGTGAGGCATCCCATATGGGTGATCAGACGATTTTCTAAAGTGAATCGGCTGTGGCTGTCAGAAGAACATGACACCATACCGGTAACCCTTCTGTTCCAGGGACTAGTCCTAGGGTGAGGCATCCCATATGGGTGATCAGACGATTTTCTAAAGTGAATCGGCTGTGGCTGTCAGAAGAACATGACACCATACCGGTAACCCTTCTGTTCCAGGGACTAGTCCTAGGGTGAGGCATCCCATATGGGTGATCAGACGATTTTCTAAAGTGAATCGGCTGTGGCTGTCAGAAGAACATGACACCATACCGGTAACCCTTCTGTTCCAGGGACTAGTCCTAGGGTGAGGCATCCCATATGGGTGATCAGACGATTTTCTAAAGTGAATCGGCTGTGGCTGTCAGAAGAACATGACACCATACCGGTAACCCTTCTGTTCCAGGGACTAGTCCTAGGGTGAGGCATCCCATATGGGTGATCAGACGATTTTCTAAAGTGAATCGGCTGTGGCTGTCAGAAGAACATGACACCATACCGGTAACCCTTCTGTTCCAGGGACTAGTCCTAGGGTGAGGCATCCCATATGGGTGATCAGACGATTTTCTAAAGTGAATCGGCTGTGGCTGTCAGAAGAACATGACACCATACCGGTAACCCTTCTGTTCCAGGGACTAGTCCTAGGGTGAGGCATCCCATATGGGTGATCAGACGATTTTCTAAAGTGAATCGGCTGTGGCTGTCAGAAGAACATGACACCATACCGGTAACCCTTCTGTTCCAGGGACTAGTCCTAGGGTGAGGCATCCCATATGGGTGATCAGACGATTTTCTAAAGTGAATCGGCTGTGGCTGTCAGAAGAACATGACACCATACCGGTAACCCTTCTGTTCCAGGGACTAGTCCTAGGGTGAGGCATCCCATATGGGTGATCAGACGATTTTCTAAAGTGAATCGGCTGTGGCTGTCAGAAGAACATGACACCATACCGGTAACCCTTCTGTTCCAGGGACTAGTCCTAGGGTGAGGCATCCCATATGGGTGATCAGACGATTTTCTAAAGTGAATCGGCTGTGGCTGTCAGAAGAACATGACACCATACCGGTAACCCTTCTGTTCCAGGGACTAGTCCTAGGGTGAGGCATCCCATATGGGTGATCAGACGATTTTCTAAAGTGAATCGGCTGTGGCTGTCAGAAGAACATGACACCATACCGGTAACCCTTCTGTTCCAGGGACTAGTCCTAGGGTGAGGCATCCCATATGGGTGATCAGACGATTTTCTAAAGTGAATCGGCTGTGGCTGTCAGAAGAACATGACACCATACCGGTAACCCTTCTGTTCCAGGGACTAGTCCTAGGGTGAGGCATCCCATATGGGTGATCAGACGATTTTCTAAAGTGAATCGGCTGTGGCTGTCAGAAGAACATGACACCATACCGGTAACCCTTCTGTTCCAGGGACTAGTCCTAGGGTGAGGCATCCCATATGGGTGATCAGACGATTTTCTAAAGTGAATCGGCTGTGGCTGTCAGAAGAACATGACACCATACCGGTAACCCTTCTGTTCCAGGGACTAGTCCTAGGGTGAGGCATCCCATATGGGTGATCAGACGATTTTCTAAAGTGAATCGGCTGTGGCTGTCAGAAGAACATGACACCATACCGGTAACCCTTCTGTTCCAGGGACTAGTCCTCACATCATCCGAGTATGCCCTAGCATTTCTTACTGTCAGTGTAGCGCAAATCGACACGCTGGGGAAAGTACAGAATGAAGCTATGCACATTATCTGGGTGTACGAAGGACACTCCCTGTGTGCAATGAGGTATCTTCTTGACTTTCCAATCATGGATGACAGGATCAAGATCTGGAGGGCATGAGCATACATGAAGATAAGAGCAGATAAAATGCATCCATTGCACCACGAGCTCAACACAGGGAAGGGTGTCAGGCTAAAAAGAGGTAATTCATGGGTGGGCTGAGCAGAAGATCTCATCAAATAGGTCTGTGAGCATACCAGTATCAATGCTGGTGATGAGTGATACCAGTGCCTACATCTTTCAGGGGAATATTCTTGTACATTGTCACACTCAACAGGAAAAGTAGGGATCAGAATTCAGTTTTGGTCTATGCAGAAGTCAATGGTCTCATCTGGAATGATACAGATGAGAAATATGCAATAATCTATACAGATGGATCCGTAATACGACACCAAAGGAGTGCATGGACATTTACAGCATGCTCTGCAGGCAGAATAGTCAAAGAAGATTGTGGTATCTACGTTATGATCACACATAGCTTGACAATGGAGGTGATGGCAGTGACCAGGGCATTCAAATGGTTAGAGTCACAAGACTACACCCACGCATGTATTCTGAGTGATTCGATGAGCATGATAATAAAAGTGGAGGCAAGCTCTGTACGCATGCAATGGGTAGAGTCGTTGCAAAAGTCAAAAATATGTAAGGTCACCTTTGTCTATGTTCCAGGGCATGTGGGAGTACAGGAAAATGAAACAGTGGATAGGTCGGCTAGCTGCGCTGTCATTGAAGACGGTCAACTAATGAATCGAGCAGACATCATAGACACCCTCCGAGATGTGGGAAGGACACAGCAAACATGAGTCCATGTCACTCCTTCAGATGAAAGAGGTGGGAGTTAAGATGGGCACAGTCAGAAACAAGAAACTTAGTGGGTATATAAGAAGACTTATCAACCAACACAGAACTGGAGTCGTCAGTAGCTGGATACTACGAGACTTGCTGAGGAGGGGATCTGTGCACCTATGGACATGTTCAGAGTGCAATGATGATGACCCACAAAATAACTCACTAATCAGGCCAGTAACTAGGACATCCGCCTTACCCTTTTGGCCCTGAGAGTTGAAGTGGAATGCTATTGGGGTGTCTGCATCTTGAGTGATGTCATACATGATGTTCCCGGTATCAGTTCCTGAGACGGTGTTCTGATTCGCTTATGTAGGTCAACTTACATCACATACTGCTCCTTGAAACAGCATGAATAGTAGTTTTGAATAGTAGTAGTTTCATCCCATAACTTTTTGTCTGCAACGCAAGTATTTAGCCTTATGTAAGATACTTGTCTTAATAGGAAAATACAGATATACAATTTATTCCCAAGATGTGTTTGTAACCCTATCTAAGCTATAGACACGAGTACAAATGTGTGTAAGACATTGCCAATGATAGCTATCTTGTTAGGTAGCTTAGTTGGTCGTGTGTTCTAGCGTTTGGTTCTCATGGCAAGGTGCTGTGCGGAGTATGGGTTTGATCCTGATATGGACCAACTATTGTATTTTAGGTTTTTGTTTTTGGTTGTTGATTATTTGTGATTTTTTTCCAAGAGTTGTAAACATATCTCTATAGAACACTCTGGAGATCTTTTGTTTGCTCATTGTCCAGGATGAGCTACATAATACAGACATACCCCAACTTACAATGGGATTACATTTCAGAAAACTCATCGTAAATATTATAAGCAGGGAGCAGGCAAATAATTGAATGCTTCTTAAATGCTATGCTCGGAGTGCAATGATGATGACCTGCTAACTCAATAACTCAATTGAATGCTACTGAAAAGCTAGTAGCAAGGACAAAATGGTGGGGTGTACCATACACTCCTAAGTGTACGGTAAGATTGAAGAGGAAATGGCTCATGCAGTTGACACATTTAAGAAATGGGAAACCAATGCAAGACTGTCTAAATGATAAAAATAGCAGGAATACCAGTGGTGCTAGACCAACGTTGAGTGGCAGTTGAGTAGTAGACAAGGGATAAGGATCTTATCACATGGCCAACATATAACCACCAACGTATAGATGCTATTTTTGGATGCCTTGTCATTTCTCTTTTTTCTGCACTAGTCTTGAACTCATTCCATGGTCTACAAAGTATTTTCCTGAGGCATTTGTTTTCAAACACATCTGATTTAATACAAATATTGTATGTCAAAATTAGGTACTTTGATATATCCGAGGACATGTTTTGTTTCATTTTTCCTGACTAACTTTAAAGAAACAAATATGGCTAAATATACAAAATAACACACACACACACTCGTATCATAATTGTGAAAAATTGTAACTCAAACGATCATACGTCAGGGTAAGGCTCTATCCTTTTAATGCCTTGGAATGAAGCCTTTACCTGAGGTATTCTGCATTTCACCTCTGTTGTACTTCTACCTTCTGAAATTAAACTCATTCCTTTATTTGAAATCACTGACCTATTTGAATACTGTAGCATACATATACTTTAATTTTGTGCATATAGAAGATGTCTAACCACTACCTAAATTAAATGTGTTAGATGTGTGACAGAATACAGACTGAGAGAAAAGATCAAAAATGAGGAACTGAGAAAAAAAGCTGGGAATTATTTCTGCCATTTAATACATAAAGAAACAACAAATAAAATCCTACTCTGATTGAGACTTGATCGCAGACAGAGAGAGAGAGAGAGAGAGAGAGAGAGAGAGAGAGAAATGGTGAGGCCACATGATAAAACAAAAAGATCAAAACACAAGACAATGAGCCTTTAATAAATGTTATGATAACACCATATCCAAGGGCCAACCACAAAGAAAGATGGATAGATGAAATATGAGAAACACTAGGAAACATAACACCAAGAAAAGACAACAGAAGAGCAAAAGACCATAAAGTACATCTCCCCTCAATGATGTAAGGCAATTGAGAATAAAAAGAAGAAGAGGAAAATATCTTTTTGTTTGTTGTATTACTTGTCCTTTTGCAACAGAGACTAATATCTTTATTTTGACTTGTTATCATTATAATGTTAACCATTTTCTCTAACTCATTTTCATTATATTTGTGATAGCACAATTTTATCCATACTTTTGATACATCAGCTAGCATCAACTATTAGTAATACCAATATAGTACTTACATTATGAACTTTCTGAGTCAACCTGTTACAACTATTAGCAGGTATTATCTAGCCTGACACAATTTTCCTAGAAAAATCCAAAATTTAATGAAAACTCACTCTAAAGTTTGTTAAAAATCCTGGCACAACTTTTATTTTTCAGAAATACCATGTCAAAATTGTGTAATACATATTTCTAAAGGTCAAGGTAAAGTATGAGACTTGAATCGGCATCTTAGCACACAAGTTTTCACCCATATGTGCTCAGACACCTATCCAGAAATGTTCGGAGATATCTGGATAGTGCCGCTTCAAGCATTGAAACTCATGATGTTTGGCAGTATTCCTCACCTTCCCAGAGTGCTACCCTGGTACCCATTTCTGCCAGTGGCTGGGTCGACCAGGGGGGTATATTTTTTTTCAACCACAAGTACAATTCATGCTGCTTCCAGTTAGAATCAAACACAGGTTGTCCGAACATCAGTAGCCCAATCGGGTGGTTTTCCCAACTAGGCTACTGAGGCCACGAATATATATCTATTTACCTTGACTACCATTATCACTGAAGTACATCATCATCATCATTGAGTGCCGTCTCCACATCGAAGGTTGGCTACCACAGAGCGCCATTCCACTCTGTCTCTTGCTTTGATGGTGCAGATTGTCATAGGCTGACTTGTCCATCTTTTGATGTTACTCGTCCATGTTAGTCTTGGTCTGCCTCTGCCTCTTTTACCTTGTATTTTTCATTCCAATATTACTTTTATTAGGCTGTTGTGTCTTTTGATATGACCAAAAAAATTTCATTTGTCTTGCTCTAATTGTGTTTAGTAGTTCTCTTTTCATTTTTAGTTGCTTAAAACTTCCTCGTTTGTTTTCTTTTCTTTCCATCCAATTCTACCTATTCTTCTATAAATCCACATTTCAAAGGCTTCAATTTTCTGTTCTGTTTTCTGGTCTAATGTCCATGTTTCTGCACCATACAGGAATATTGAGAAGATGTAACATTTTGTTATTTTTAGTTTTAGCCCTGGTGTTAATTATTTTGATGTTAGTATATTTTTCATGGCATTGAAATTACTTTTTGCCATACCTATTCTTTTATTTATTTCAGTTGTACATTTTCCATCACTGGTTATAATATGTCCCAGGTAGTTGTAGCTCTGGACTGTCTCCAGATGTATTCCCTCAACTGTGATATTTAATTGTAGGTCTTGAGAATTTTCTTTGTTTATGATCATAGTTTTAGTCTTTTTGATATTCATATCTAGTCCTTATTTTTTGCTTGTCATGTTTATTACATTGCAAGCAAAAAATATGGACTGAAGTACAGCATATTAAAATCAATGCAGAATGTTGTGGAATTAACAATCTCCAGTCTGTCAACCTTGGGAAGTCAGTTGAGACATAGTTTGGCCTTCTGAGATAATGTTATGATAGAATCTTTGGTTTTTTCTTTAATAAAAGGAGCCATAAATCACAGTGAAATATGATGTAAATTACTGAAAACTGCATTGACGTATTTTGTGGAAAAAGTGAAATTACTGGAACAAAATTTTGTGGAATTAGAAAAAAAAAGATCCATATTTCTTAATTTATTTATTTACAAAAGAAAAAAAAATCTTTAGGAAAATAATTAACAAAAATATTGAAATGGGGTATTTTCTTTTAACCAAAGAAAATATTTCATTGAATAAATTATATCATATTTTTGACATAGATTATCACATCTTGACATAGATTATCATATCTTTATATAGATTATCACATCTTGACATAGATTATCATATCTTTACATAGATTATCACATCTTGTCATAGATTATCACATCTTGACATAGATTATCTTATCACATCTTGACATAGATTATCACATCTTGACATAGATTATCACATCTTGTCATACATTATCACATCTTGACATAGATTATCTTATCACATCTTGACATAGATTATTTTGTCACATCTTGACATAGATTATCACATCTTGACATAGATTATCACATCTTGACATAGATTATCACATTTTGACATAGATTATCATATCTTTACATAGATTATCACATCTTGACATAGATTATCACATCTTGTCATAGATTATCACATCTTGACATAGATTATCACATCTTGTCATAGATTATCACATCTTGACATAGATTATCACATCTTGACATAGACTATCTTATCACATCTTGACATAGATTATCACATCTTGACATAGATTATCACATCTTGACATAGATTATAATATCTTTACATAGATTATCACATCTTGACATAGATTATCATATCTTTACATAGATTATCACATCTTGACATAGATTATCATATCTTTACATAGATTATTACATCTTGTATCACATCTTGGCATAGATTATCACATCTTGACATAGATTATCACATTCGTGAACACAAATTATCATAATACTCACACAGACGCAGAGAATGAGCATACAATAACATTCTCAAAGTTTGTTTGTGAAAAGATGTCTTTTCCAGTTATTTAATCTTACAATGGATGCTTCACTTGCTAACAGCCCCCAACTTCCCTGACAATTTTCAGAGTCATAGACATAATTTGTAAAATTTGACATGGACATATCTTTGTCTATGGGAAGTTCACAATGTCAAACAAGGAAGCAGGTGACGGACTCTCAGAGCAAAACATGAAAACACTTTGTGAGAAGTTGATATTGTGACCATTGATGTATTATTGAATACCTTCCATAACAAGGAGAGATCTGTGCATGTATACTTTACCTTGTAAAATAAACACAAAATGGCATTAAGTAGCTAAACTAATAAAGAGACGAGACAAACTGCGACGTTTTGGTAAAAGCCTTTTTCTAGTACAAAACCAAAAAAATATGTACAAAGTTCAACAAATGCTATGTACCAGTGGAATCATCCAAATTAAAACTCATCTTATTGAAGGACCCAAATGAAGAAAGGCAGCTGCAGTCCCCATCATAACAGCCACAGCACATGCCAAAAGACATAAGGCTAAGCGGCACTGAAAGTGAACGCAGCTGAACTGTCCTTCATCATAAGATATCATGATTCATCATAAGCAATTGGAATATCGAAACACAATCCGGATGAAAACCACAGTTCATGGTGTGCACAGAGCACTAAATTCAGTAGCTTTGGCAGCAAGATGGACTTGGAATATGAGAAAACTGCAACAAAGAACACTCTTCAGACACAGCCTCAGCGTTCCAGCTGCCTATCCGCCATATTGACTGGAAGTCCTATTATAATATTAATGGTGACCACTCTCAACCACTAACTATGAGATCAGCATGCTTCTCATCAACGTACATCCATGTCAGGTTATACTGAATTACTTTCATTAGTTTGAAATGGGGCAGAGAGCAAGTGAAACACATTGTATGGGTTGAGCATTTGGTTCTATGGAGTGATTTTTTACGGTGTCTCACTCGCTACTGAACTTGACATTTCTTTAATGGTTCTACCACCACTCTCTCCTCCAGAGTACACTAACCCATTTTCCAGCTATCATGTGTGAACTCACATGTCTTCTTCTTCTACCTTTCAGCTCCCCATGGAGCATAGGTTCTCAACAAACACTTTCCAAGTCATTCTGTTTTTTGCCATTAAGATCATTCCATGTCTTCCCCATCATCTTCATCTCTGCTTCTGTCTGTCTTCTCCAAGAATTCCTTGGTCTTCCTCTTTGTCTTTTCCCCTGGGGATTCCAAAAAAGGGCCTGTTGTGTAATACTCTCAGTTGGCTTCCACTGTGTGTGTCCTATCCAGCACCATCATCTTTGCTGTATCTCTTTATCCACTGGTATTTGACTGGTACATTTCCATAACTCTATGTTAGTGATTTAGCCCTGCCATTTCATTGGAAATGGAACTCACACATACTGTACATTAATACTCATGTCCAACAACCATATTGTGTGGGCACCCTCAGTCAAATGACAGAGATCAGCAGAGAGGTGTATCAGGTAGGCATGTCACATACACACTACAGACACATTTCCCTTTCAATTCTCACATAATGAACTAGTTATATTCAAACTTTATTGCAATATCTTCATTGCTGTTATATTTATTCAGGCTCCATTAAAAAGTATTATGGAAATTCTTGGCTTCTGCAGTGAGTGAGGCACCCTGTGTGAAACTGAGTGATTGTATGTAACTCTGAGAGAACTTTGAAGATTCTTTTCCAGAAAATTCTGGTATATTTTGTACAGCAAAAGTGTTCAGAAGGGTCCAATCCTATGGGTGATCATAGAGTCATAATTTTATGCTATTTTTAAGTTACTGTTTTGAGATATTTTATTTGCAGCATGTGCATACAAATAGTTATGCTTCCAGTACAATTTAACTAGCCTTTGTTGGATAACTGAACTTGTTGATGGATGAGTGAATAGTTACGGAATCTGTTTAGTGGATAAGCTACGTCTGACTCAGCTTATTAATAGATAAATGGGGAGCAGATTGTAGAAATAGTTGTTTCTGATTAAAGTGTGATGTGAGAATGAACAAGGGAGAGAGATGTTAAATAAAGAAATTAATTGAGAAATATTCATTTTTGAGAGATAAGATATATAATCACAGAATCATCTGTATTAATGTGTGAGAAAGAAGTGCACTGAAGAATTTCTGTATTATTATGTGTAAAGGGTGCACTGAAGAATTTCTGTATTAATATGTATAAAGGGAATGCACCAAAGAATTTCTGTATTAATTTGTGTAAAGGGAATGCACTGAAGAATTTCTGTATTAATTTGTGTAAAAGAAATGCACTGAAGAGTTTCTGTATTAATCGTGTAAAGGGAATACACTGAAGAATTTCTGTATTAAGCTGTGTAAAGAGAATGCACTGAAGAATTTCTGTATTAAGCTGTGTAAAGAGAATGCACTGAAGAATTTCTGTATTAATCATGTAAAGGGAATGCACTGAAGAAATATATGGTATTTACTTTTCAACTCACAACCAATATGTTTACACATTATGTTCCATCAACATGAGTTTCAAGCTGCGCCCCATTCTTTCATTAATCTGTGATGTGTACTGTGACCATGAACTTTTTAAAGCCGAAATTATCCAGAATGACCTCTGGTAAACTTTTATCACATTTTGTACCATGAGCAGCAAACTGCGGCTCTTGTAACCTGCGTGAGATACCCTTGGGCCGCTTTTTGTGGATTTTCATTTATTGACATTTCCGCAATTATTTCTGCTAAATCCTTGTAATTCTCTTATTTAACTTCTTTTCTGACTTCTGGGCAAATTGTCCAAACAGGCCATATGTATAAGATTAATTTTCATTCCTTTTCTTGCTGTTATTTTGAATTTTAAGAAAATTAGTGTTAGTTCCTACCAGTGTTAAATCCATTGGTAGCGAATGTGTTAATGTTAAGATATATATTTTATAAGTAACTAAAAACTAGGATTCCCAACTATTTTCTCACTTCATGGAATGGGATGGCAATTTCCAGTAAACTTTTTTTAAAGATAAAAGCACTAGTTCTGACAAATATTCTTTACAAACAAAATTTATACAAAATTTTAATCTTCATGTCAATTTCAGGCAGTTTCGAATTTTCAATTTCAGGTAGTTCAGAATTTTAAATTTCACAAGAGATAATTACGACCAATGAAAACGTTCTGAAAGAAGCAAAAAGAGAGCTAATTTCCAATATTAGGAAGAAACAATCATTATTTTTTTGGCCATGTAACGAGAACAGAACAGCTGGAATATATTGTAACAACTGGGAAAATTGAGGGACGAAATGATAGAGGGAAGCAAAGAGAGAAAATACCAGACAGCTTAAGAGAATGGCTTGGCAGAAGGTCAACAACAGAAATGATAAATAACTGTCGAGATCGCAAGTTGTGGAGAGACATGATCACCAACGCCAGCAGGCCTGGTACTTGATGATGATGATGATGAATTCTGACAAAAAAAAACGACAAGATATTTATGGAGCTAAAGACTTAACCCCCTTATGAGGGAGTCCTAGGAAAGCTCAGACTTTAGAAATCATTACTGGACAGTATCAACCACTAATATCTTCAGCAATCAAGAAGAGACTATGGTCATATGTTGGTCATGTGATGAGGAGAGATAATAACCAAATAACAAATTAAGCCCTCATGTGGGAAATACCAGGTAAGAGGAAAAGAGGCCGTCTCAGAGAAACACTGAGAAGAACATTGATCAGAGAGGCAAGAGCAGCAGGAATCAGCTCCCTCAATGAGATAGAGTTGCTTGCACATAACAGAGACAAATTGTAAGATTTGATAAAATATTTTTAGAAGGATTGAAAACTGCTGGAATACAAATTTAGATAAGAGAAAGGGTATCTGGGTCTATGCCCTATGGGCCGGCTACAGCTCGGAAGGTCAATAGATAGATAGACTGGACAGTGGTATCCACATTAATTCAGGATGTCCAAATACATATACCTAGTAATATGGGCTCAGAATGCAACAAAGGTTGTCAAATCATGGGACAGTTATTAGCACTATTGTCCAACAAGGAAATAACTCTAGAGGCAAAATGGGTACTCTAGAATACAATCTTCATCCCGACGTTGTGCTACCAATGTCAGACCTGGACCAGACCTGGATGCAAGAACAATAAGAAAAACAACCTCTACTGAGATGAAATGTGTTAGATGAATTTCAGGAAACAGCAAGAGAGAAAGGATCAGAAATGAAGAACTGAGAAAAAAGCTAGGAATAACCCTCGCCATTGATTATATAAAGAAACAACAAATGGTTTTGCCATGTGACAAGGCAGGAAGATCAAAATACAACACAAAGAGCCTTCAATAAACGATGTGAGAACACCAGACCCAAAGGCCGGCCATTAAAAAGATGGATTAGAGACACTAAGAAACATAACAGCAGCAGGGGCAAAATGAAGAGCAAAAGACCATAAATTATATCTCTCCTTGACGTTGAAAGGCAAATGAGGAAGGAAAGAAGAAGAATAATTTTAATTGTTACCAATTACAAACACACAAACAATGAGAGTTAAACTTTTTAAGAAGCCGTTTGAAATGGAAATACATCAGCCAGGTGTCCAGAGAGAAGAAGAAATACTTCTGCCAGGTGCTCAGAAAGAATGAAGGATTACATCGACCAGGTACTCAGAGAGAATAAAGAAATACTTCCGCCAGGTGCTCAGAAAGAATGAAGGATTACATCGGCCAGGTGCTCAGAAAGAATGAAGGATTACATCGACCAGGTGCTCAGAGAGAATAAAGAAATACTTCCGCCAGGTGCTCAGAGGAATGAAGAAATACTTCCGCCAGGTGCTCAGAGGAATGAAGAAATACTTCCGCCAGGTGCTCAGAGGAATGAAGAAATACTTCCGCCAGGTGCTCAGAGGAATGAAGAAATACTTCCGCCAGGTGCTCAGAGGAATGAAGAAATACTTCCGCCAGGTGCTCAGAGGAATGAAGAAATACTTCCGCCAGGTGCTCAGAGGAATGAAGAAATACATCGCCATCAGGCATTCACGTAGAAATCATCCAGTGGAAGAAAACAAGAAACATTACACAAAACAATTACTAGGGAAGGCTCAACTAAGAAACAATCAAGCCCTACAAGAACTAGCAGCAAATTGTCATTTTTAGAGAACTATGATTTCCGCCCTATGTGCCATCCTCAGCCTAAGAAAAACTAACTATACATGAATCATACACCATGAAGTTTCAAGATTTATAGGGTCACTAGGTATTGTGTCACTGCCTGGTAAAGTAAATGGTTCCCTTCACACCTAAAGGCACATATGCCCACATATTTATATAGCAATGACACATTTTATGGGTAATGTAATTGGTATCCTGAAAGGTCACCCTAAATTCCCAGAAAAAAACCTCTGGTACCCATTTTCAGAGGCTGGGTTCACCCCAAACAAAATTCACACCTGGAGGCTGAACTCTAAACCCTCCAGTTAGAAGTGAACACACAAGAACCACTCTTTGTAAACAAACAAAGTTAGATCACATGCAAGAATGTAAAGTCTAGATCACTAGCTTAAAGGCATAGTATAGGGAAAAAAATAATTTTTTGTTTTTGCTTTAAAATTTCACATTTGTGAGAATTTTTCACAAAATAAATTTAATGCCAGAGTAGAATTGTTAATGTGGAGATGTGTGGAAGAAATGTATGTTTTAATGTGTGAAAGAATTGTCTGTATTAATGTGTGGAGAAATTGTCTGTATTAATGTATGGAGGAATTGTCTGTATTAATGTGTGGAGGAATTGTCTGTATTAATGTGTGGAGGAACAACTGAATTAATGTGTGCAAGAATTGCCTGTATTAATGTGTGCAAGAATTTTCTGTAATATGGTGTGCAAGAATTGTCTGTGTTAATGTGTGCAAGAATTGCCTGTATTAATGTGTGCAAGAATTGTCTGTATTATTATGTGCAAGAATTGTCTGTATTAATGTGTGCAAGAATTGCCTGTCATTACATGTGCAAGAATTGTCTGTATTATGTGCAAGAATTGTCAGCATTTATGTGCACAAGAATTATCTGTCTAATTTGTGCCAGGGAAATGTGTGACATAATTGTCTATATTCATGTGTGGAAGAACTGTATGTATTAACATATGAAAGGATTGTCTGTATTAATGTGTGACTGAAACATGTGGAAGGATTATTTGTATTGATGTGTGGAGAGATTTTCCGTATTAATGTGTGAAACAATTGTCCGTATGAATGGGTAACGAGGAAATGTGTGGAAGATTTGTCTGTATTAATGTGTGGAACCAACATACTCCTACTTTTTAATAATTTATGAAATAAATGTAATTTTAGGAAGAAATCTATTCAAAATATGTATAAATAAATCATATCAAAAGTAATCTGTGCTGGTGATTTTGTTTATTCATATAAATAATTTTATTTACAATAAATTATTTTTCTTTATTGCTATAAATTATATTTGTTAAGCTTCATTAATTTTTGAATGCTGAGACATGGAGGTGCTGAGATATGCCAAGTTGGAAATGCTTGCTTGCGTTCGCCCGATGACTAAAGCATTCTAGAGTATTCGTGGACTATAGAATTCCTCTTCATCATCTGCCCTTAAAAGAACATTAAGTGGGTGTGTCTGCATTGTGTTGTGGTTTACAGTATAACTGTGATATTTGCGCCTTTTGACCCAACACATCCAACTTCAGCATGACATTTTTGAGTACCGGGTTGTCTTTCCTCTTCGATCTCTACTCGCTTGGCCAGACTAGACAGGTTAGTCTGTTACTAGAGGCACCACGGAGAGGTGGAGCAGGGTCTAAATGGTTCTGGTTCACCGATCCTGGCACAAGCCATCAGCTGTGGGTCACTGACAACTTCCAGCTCTGGTGCTGTGAGGCGCACGTTGGAAATGAAAGCCAAACATGATTTTCTAGCATGGCTTTTTTGGTCAGGAAATTACCTGGCCTAGTAAAGTTGCCTGTGTCTCATGTTACTGTTAAAATTAAGTTACTGTTACATGTTTGTTATCATGTAATTAATCACTTAGGGTTATTGTAATCACCAAGCACCAGTTTTCTGCAAATTTATTCAGCACGTTGCAAGTTGTACTGTTTGATAACTACTGTACACATTTTGGGAGTGGTTTTTTTTTTTCATTACACTTATACTGTACGTAAAAAAAAAAGCTGTTGTGAGAATTGTCCAAATTTTAAACTTACTGTAGCAGCACTGTTGTCAAGAGAAGTTGTACAACAATTTTATCATTTATTGTACATATACAGTCATTTTGTGAAAGTGTACACATTTAAAACTTACTGCACCAACATGATCGTGGTATTATGATTTTATATTTTATTGTACATGTTCAGTCTATTTATGAAATTGTACAAATTAAAATCTTACTACAACAATGCAATCATTGTGTTAAGTTGTACAACTTTATAATTTGTTGTACATGTACAATCACATAATGATATTGTTCAATTTTATGAATTATTGTACATCATGTGAGATCATTTAGTGAAGTTGTATAATTTTATCATTTATTGTACATGTATGGTCTTTGTAAGTTGTACAGCTTTATAATTTATTGTACATGTACGATGATCACTTTATGATATTGTACAATTTTATAAATTATTGTACATTGTGTACTGTCATTTAGTGAAGTTGTATAATTTTATAAATTATCATACATTGTGTACAGTTATTTAGTGAATTTGTATAATTTTAAAATTATTGTACATGTATGATCATTTTATGAAGTTGTACAAATTAAAAATTACTGTACTAGTGTGGTCATTTTTTTTCCACTTACCAGCTTTCACCTCTGGCGAAGTCCCTAGAGACTAGGAACTGAATTTTGCTTGTTAATCCATTTTTTCCTCGTAGCCATGTGCACAGGAATCCTTCTCCGCACAGGCAGGTAACTCTGACTTCGGAGGTACTCATTTTTTTCCGTTGATGAGTAATTGACATTTAAAGCTGGGCCTCACTGCTGAGACCAGGGGTAGTTGTTGCAGAGAAATCATAAATAAAAATCCCAACTGGTGCAGCAAGATTAGAGCTCACAGCCTCTGTGTCTTGACACCAACCAGTCCCCATCTTTGTGTTTAAGTTGTACAACAATTTTATAACTTCTCTACATGCAGGGTTATTGCTTGCACTAACTTTTACTATTGCACTAAAGGTTTTAAGGGAAGATATTTTTATGTTTGATATTATTTATTTGAACAGGCCATGATTTGATTGTTCTCTTTTTTCTTTAAATAAATTCTAAATTCTGGCTTCTGACATTCAATGCGATAGACTGCTCCTGACTCCATGGAAGAGGGTTGGAATGTAGAGAGATGCAGACAAGTAGGGCTCTTACACTTCTGGAGAGGTTGTTGTTATATAGGGAGAGGAAGAAAGGCAGGACTCTTACACTTCTGAGGTGGTTGTTGTGTAGGGAGAAGCAGACAAGCAGGACTCTTACACTTTTGATGAGGTTGGTATGTAGGGAGAAGCAGATAGGCAGGATTCTTTCACTTCTGAGGAGGTTGGTATGTAGGGAGAAGTAGATAGGCAGGACTCTTACACTTCTGAGGAGGTTGGTATGTAGGGAGAAGTAGATAGGCAGGACTCTTGCACTTCTGAGGAGGTTGGTATGTAGGGAGAAGTAGACAGGCAGTATTCAGACAGGACTGATTGACAATAATATGCCCTACAGAGAGTGGGTGCACTTGATGTGTCTCACATTACAGCTTAACTTGAATATATTGGCCCAAGCACTTGGGAGCTTGTTGCAATGAGATGACCAACAGGTTGGCAGAGTCTGCCAATATGCAAGGAATCATCTTTAAAATGATATAAATAACATAGTGAAGCCTCTTTGAGAGAACTACTCACAGAAAGGCAACAACAATCTACATGTCAAAGAAATGGTGAAACATGGCGCCACAAAGGGTGAAGCAGGAAAGGCATCCTAAATCAAAAAGAACATAATACATTGAATTAATGCAGGACACAAATAATCATTGAACAAACAATTCTATGCTTTCTGGAACAACCAGCGGAGCAGATATGGGAATGCAATAACAGTGGTGATGCCAGTCCGAACAATAGACTAAATGTTTAAGATGGGGCAGAGCCATTAAGCTTTCCAAAAAATGAGGAAGATACTGTACAATCCATTTTTAACAATGGAAACAAGAAAAAGAGTTCTTAAATGTTATGTAGAGCCAGTCTTAACATATGGATGTGAATCATGGGCAATAGAACAACAGACAAGAAAATCACTGGAGGCTGTAGAAATATGGTTTTACAGAAGAATGTTGAGTATACCATGGACAGAAGAAGAGTAATGAAAACACTCTGAAAGAGGCCAAAGCAAAAAGAGAGCTGATATCCAATATTAGGAAGAAACACTCATCATTTTTTTTGCCATGTAATGAGAATAGAACAGCTGGAATATATTGTAACAACTGGGAAAATTGAGGGACGAAGAGATAGAAGGAAACAAAGAGAAAAGATACCAGACGGCTTAAGAGAATGGCTTTGCAGAAGGTCAACAACAGAAATGATAAATAACTGTTGGGATCGAAAGTTGTGGAGTGACATGATCACCTGCATCAGCAGGCACGGTACTTGATGATGATTATGATGAGAGCCATTAAAAATTGTGCTCATTGGATAGTGTATTCAAAACTTACATGCTTAACCAAGGTACTAAAGTGTAATATAACATATACCCATTTCCCCTCCTCAAACTGTGAGACCCAAATAAAAATGTTACATTCAAATCTGTTATGTCCATATATGTTTTCAATTAATCTTCTCTTTATTGTAATGACATATTTAAATTAATAATTCATATTTGTGTACATTTGGATTTGTTATTTAAAATTATATAAATTTGTATGGATGGCAATTAAATGCCTTGATTTCACTGCTGTTGATTGTTAAAATGAGAATAATTAAAGTTGGCTCTTTTTTGTTTTTAATTAGAGCTGGCTCTATTTTGTTTTTAATTAGAGTTGACGGAAACAGAATTATGCTATAATGATATAAATAAGAGTATGTACAATCGGCATTATTTTTAAAAATGATAATTAGTGTTAGTAGAACCGAGATTATTCTCAGTGTTAATTAGACCTAGTATAATCTAGATTAGTTTCTGATAATAATTAGAGTTAGCAGAATTTGGATTATTTTCTGATAATAATTAGAGTTAGCAGAATTTGGATTATTTTCTGATAATAATTAGAATTAGCAGAATTTGGATTATTTTCTGATAATAATTAGAGTTAGCAGAATTTGGATTATTTTCTGATAATAATTAGAGTTAGCAGAATTTGGATTATTCTCAATGTTTATTAGACTTGGTAGAATCAGGATTATTTTTGAGGATAATTAGAGTAAGTAGAATCAGGATTGTTCTTAATGATAATTAGAGTTAGTAGAATCTGGATTATTCTTGATGATAATCAGACAATAGAATATGGATTATTTGCTGATGATAATTAGAGGTAAAAGAGCCAGAGTTGATATTCTTTAATTATAATTTCAGTGAATAGAATCAGAGTTGGTTGTTAGAGTCAGTTGAATCAGGTATGATTTTTTCAAATGCTTGTCATTAGAATCTATATTATTTATTTAAATGATAACCAGTCAGTAGATTCAGGGTAATTTTTTTCAAATGAAAGCGTCATTAGAATTGGGATAATTTTTTTCAAATGAAGGAGTCATTAGAATTGGGATTTTTTTTTCAAATGAAAGAGTCATTAGAATTGGGATTATTTTTTCAAATTATTGAGTCATTAGAATTGGGATTATTTTTTTCAAATTATAGAGTGATTAAAATATAATTATTTTTAAAAAATATAAACCAGAGTCAATAGACTCAGGGGAATTATTTTTTATGATAACCAGAGTCAGTGGTGTTAAGCAACGCCATGCTGAAGTTATGCTGGTTTAAATGTTATTGTTACTGAGTCAGTGTCCGCAGATAATGTTGTTGTTGATTGTAAGACTCGTCTTTGATGATACAAGTTACAAACCCTTATAATCAGAGCAAGCTCAATATATTGTCATTGCGTTAACAAAATTGTTACTGTAACTTTTATAGAACAATTCTGTTGTGTGCATTTAACAAATATAACTTAAGTGCTCCCAAATGTTAGCACAAATTTGTTGTTAGTGTAAAGTGACAACTGAGTTAGTGTAAAGTGACAACTGAGTTAGTGTAAAGTGACAACTGAGTTAGTGTAAAGTGACAACTGAGTTAGTGTAAAGTGACAACTGAGTTAGTGTAAAGTGACAACTGAGTTAGTGTAAAGTGACAACTGAGTTAGTGTAAAGTGACAACTGAGTTAGTGTAAAGTGACAACTGAGTTAGTGTAAAGTGACAACTGAGTTAGTGTAAAGTGACAACTGAGTTAGTGTAAAGTGACAACTGAGTTAGTGTAAAGTGACAACTATTTTTTTTTTAATTCTGGTTAACTGCTATAGTGTAAGGTACAGTAGTAGTAGTAGTAGCATATTTGTTATAGTGACAGTGCTTTGCTGTGGTACATGAAATATGTACTGCTGATACAATAAAAAAAAGTAAAAAAAAGTAAAGAGCCCGCCCCAGTCATGCCAAATGACGTATAGGGAATATGGTGTTAATGACCATAATTTTTACAGACCTTTGGCACATGATTTTTGGGGTAATGTGATCAGTCAGTATTATGCCCATGCCTCTTTACTTTCCCAGAAAAAAATCCAGTACCCATTTAAGGCTGGGTGAACCTTTGCTGAACCAATCAGAATCGAACCAGACCTCTTGTCCTTTGTAGTCCAGTTCACTAACCACTGAGCTATCGCGGCTCCCTGGTGATACAATGCTCTGAAATAAATAAAATAATAATTATATATGTGTATGCATGATTACAGTTTTGTAGATTTGCACATATGCATATGTGTATGAGCATTGTGTACAGTTGTTTATAGTTATGGTGCAGGCTGTAGAGAAAGCATTGTATGAGTTTAATTTAGTCAAAAAAAGAGAAGGAAATAAGTGGTTTTTATGTAAGACTTTGGCCTCTGGACAGAATGGTTTCATGTTCAAATTGTGACACAGGTGGTGGGAACATTTCACTTTGAATCTGTGTTTTTTTTTTAGCTTTACCTTCTGTTGATCTCTAGGTAGTGAGATGAGATGTCTACCATTAGATAACTGAGAAAAACAGGAGGTCCCACTTGCATTCCCTTCTGTTAAAGAACCTTTGGCAGTTAAAAGTAAAAAAAGTTAGGCCAAAAGCAAATCTAAGGAGAAATGAAAATAATATATAGGGAAATATATATTCACCTCAGTGCAAAATATAGACAAGTGGAACAATATTAAAGCAGGTAAATGAATTTAAATATTTGGGAAGTTTATTAACCTCAGATGGTAGGTGTACAAAAGAGGTGAGATGCAGAATTGCTCAGGCAAAAGTAGCTTTCCAGAAAATGAGGAAGATACTATGCAATCTATTTTTGAGAATCGAAACATGGAAGAGAGTTTTTAAATGTTATGGAAACATGGACAATAGGACAACAAACAAGAAAATCACTGGAGTCTGTAGAAATGTGGTTTTACAGAAGAATGTTGAGAATACCATGGACAGCTAAAAAGACTAATGAAAATGTTCTGAAAGAGACCAAAGCAAAAAAGAAAGCTAATTTCTAATATTAGGAAGAAACAATCATCATTTTTTGGCCATGTATTGAGAATAGAACAGCTGGAATATATTTTAACAACTGGGAAAATGGAAAGCAAAAAGAAAAAAATGCCAGACAGCTTAAGAGAATGGCTTGGCAGAAGGTCATCAACAGAAATGATACGCCAGTAGGCCCGGTACTTGATGATGATGATAAAGGGGAAAAAAAAAGAAAAAACGGTATGGTTAAAGTTTTATGTAATAAGTGGACGGCACAAATTAGAACAACGTTCCAGCTCAATAGGCCTTCAGCAGAAACAAACATATAACACAAACACAGATATGTATTTAAAATAAAAAAAATAATAAATAATAAAAAAAATAATAATTTCAAACCAGAACGAGAAATAAAAATATAAATAGGAATAAAATGCACTCCCTGTAAACTTCGTTGTGGCCAGAATGAAAATGAACATTAGAACCATACCGTTTTTTTCAATTTTTTTTTCTGTATATTTTTTTAAACATTTCTCCTTACAATTAGCTTCACCAAAGCTTCACATTTTTATGCATTTCTTTGCTTTGATGCCAAAAGCAAATCTACCCGTTCCAAAGATGGACATGTAGAGCCGAAAGTTGCAGATTATCATGACTTTGCCATAAACTAGCGACATGACATCACCACTTTAACAGAGAAATGCTAAGAAGAACAAATAGATTTTTTTTTAAGAGAGAAAAGAAAAAGAATGTAATTAGCAGATCATCATCATCATCATCGAGTGCCGTCTCTGCAACGAAGGTTTGCTACCATGGAGCACCTTCCACTCTGTCTCTTGCTTTGATGGTGCAGGTTGTCATAGGTTGACTTGTCCATCTTTTGATGTTACTCGTCCATGTTAGTCTTGGTCTGCCTCTGCCTCTTTTACCTTGTATTTTCCCTTCCAATATTACTTTTATTAGGCTGTTGTGTCTTTTAACATGCCCCCAAAATTTATTTGTCTTGTTCTAATTGTGTTTAGTAGTTCTCTTTTCATTTTTAGTTGTTTTAAAACTTCATCGTTTGTTTTCTTTTCTTTCCATCCAATTCTACCTATTTTTCTATAAATCCACATTTCAAAGGCTTCAATTTTAATTAGCAGATAATTTGACAAATTAATTTGTATGTGAAAGAGCCATGTTTCATTTTATAATACAGTGCAGTTGATTGCTGACAATACAAAAGGATCTGTCATAATTCAAAAGAAAATTAATGTGACTGCTTTTGGAAGGGAAAGTCTCACAACATGTCACAGTTGGCAGCTTGTGTTTACTTGTCTGATCTCATTATTTGATACTGACAGAATTAATAGTGGCTGTTTTAACTAAAATAAAATTGTAAAATATGAGCAAGTTTACTAGTTCTAGTTGGGGATATCATTAATGTAACTCTAAAATATTTTATCTTGATGGCCATCAAATCAAATCTGAATTATCTTCCACATTATAACAGACTGCCCTCTCTCTATATCCATTAATTATTATCATCTGGGGTTTTGATTATTCTAATTTATCATGATGGTAGACTATCAATTAGCTTTTCTCAAAACTGCCACCCTATTTTAGTTAGAACCCATAGTTGTTACTTAAAACTTATGCTACTATACTATTATATTAAAAGTAAATATGGCCACACAACACTTTGCTCAAATAATTAGGAAATTATTTGAAAAAAAATAAACATTCATATGTAAATAGCACTAGTCAACAACTTTGCTATAAAAATATTGAAGTCTTGTTCCAATATCAATTTGACTGATAACATAAGTTTGAGTCTTGTTCCAATATCAATTTGACTGATAACATAAGTTTGAGTCTTGTTCCAATAACAATTTGACTGATAACATAAGTTTGAGTCTTGTTCCAATAACAATTTGACTGATAACGTAAGTTTGAGTCTTGTTCCAATAACAATTTGACTGATAACGTTAGTTTGAGTTTGTTCCAATAACAATTTGACTGAGAGCCTATCAAGACTTGTTTCTAATAACAATTTGATTGATAACGTTAGTTTGAGTTTGTTCCAATAACAATTTGACTGATAACGTAAGTTTGAGTCTTGTTCCAATAACAATTTGACTGAGAGCCTATCAAGACTTGTTTCTAATAACAATTTGATTGATAACTCAAGTTTGAGTCTTGTTCCAATAACAATTTGATTGATAACTCAAGTTTGAGTCTTGTTCCAATAACAATTTGATTGATAACTCAAGTTTGAGTCTTGTTCCAATAACAATTTGATTAAGAGCTTAAGTTCAAGACTTGTTTCCAATAACAATTTGACCAATAACTTCAGTTGTTGTTTCCAATATCTGTTTAGCTGATAACTTAAAATTGAGTCTTGTTTCAAATATCAATTTGATGAATAACTTCAATGTTGAGTCCTATTTCCAAATAGAATTTAACTGATAACTTCAGCTTGAGTCTTGTGTCCAATAACAAATTTAATTGATATTTGATTCAACTCTAAATACTCCTTGATGGATATAATCATTGTTTGAGATTTGCTTCCAGTTACACCTTGACTGATAACTTATAATATCTTGTTTTTTAAATACATCTTGAGCGATAACTAATGTTTGGCTTACTAGAAATTTTTTTTTTTTTAAATGACACTATGCCAGTGACATCACTGCATTTATTTTATTTCTTTGTTAGAGAGTCAGGGATTAAGTGAGTATGTATGTACTTTGCTCTTTTATTGTATTTTTTAAACAATGTATTTATTCTCACATGTAATATGTTTTAAATAAATTTTACTTCCAACAATTATACTCCTGTGCTCCACTGTGATATATGCAGAAATGTATTGAAATTGCCTGTGATGTATAGTGATAGATTATGATGTACATTGTTTTGAGAGATGAGTTGTGATAGGCTGTAATGTACAAATATGTATTGTGATGTGCAAAAATGTATTATGATATTTTTTGCGTTGAGTTATGTATTTTGTTTCTTCTTTCTTCTTTTCTCTCTCTCACTGGTACCGAAAAGGTGTCGTGGTTATATCATTTGTTGTTCTTGAGCTGCTCGAACTGTCTGAATGAGTGATTTTCCTTTGTTGTTACATGTCTCTATCACTGCATCAATCCATCTTCTTCTGAGTCTTCCTCTTGGTCTTTTTCATACTGTAATTTGTACAACTTTTATCTAGAGATGTTATGTGCTGTTGTAGCAGGTTATCATCCTCATATATTAGGCATTGGTCATCTGTGAAGAGTAACTCGTTGATGTTGGAATGTATTTTGTTTCAAGATATATATATATATATATACTGAGATGTGCAGAGATATCGTGTGATGTATTTTGCTGTGTACTTTTATAACATAATGTACTGTAATGAATCCTTTATCAATTAAATAAACTCATTATCACGTAAATAAAACTTTTATCAGGTAAATAAACCATTATTACATAAATAAACCATGTTTCAAGTAAGTAAACCATTGATCAAATTAAAAAATCTTGATTGAGGTAAACTTGTGGTTGTGAATCATGGACAATCATGCAAACGGCATGGATAGAAATTGACTCATTTGAAACAAACTGCTACACAAAAATCGTTACGATACCTTGCGTAATAAAAATGGGCAATGAAGACATATTTCATATTTAATATTTAAACATTAAAAAGAACTGGCTTATAAACATCATTCTACTGAGGAAAATAAAATACCATGGCCATGTCAAAAAGACACAGCGGGCTGTAAAAAACAATAATGGGAAGACATGGTTCCGGGGCGATACATTAGGGGTCTATCAAGAAGGTGGCTTCAAGACATCAAGGAGATCTTGAAAATGGCATCAGAAGAAGTGGGAGAACTGGTGAGAGACAGAGATTCTTACAGATGGGTTGTGGTGAATGCAATGTTCTGCAAAGGACATGCAACATGATGATGATTTGATTTAAGTGGACCATTTATCAAATAAATGAATTTTTTGTTTTAAAGTTCATAAACAAACATATTTTCACTTCAGCACATGTATACGAGGTTGGCTCGGTCCCAAGGTGTGTGCGAAGAAGTTGGGGTTTTGTTGTGTCTATACGAGGTTGGCTCAGTCCCAACGTGTGTGCGGAGAAGTTGGGGTTTTGTTGTGTCTTCTAATGGAAAACTAATCAAATACTATATGGTGAACTAATACACGGAAAGAGACAAATCGGCAGACCTAAACTACGATACAGAGATATTTGTAAATCATCTCTGGATGACTTCTCCATATGTGAAAATGACTGGGAACATGCGGTAAGAGATCACACATCATGGACAGCATGTATAAAGAATGACATAAAATCATTTGAGGATGTACTATAACAAAACATGGAAGAGATAATACTCATAAAAAAGATAGAAAACCCTATGGATTCGTGGGCCTGACTTTTTCATTCAGTGGTTGAGTGTGTTTGTCAAACATTGGTAGAATCAGCCATGAGAGAAGCTGTTTGACAATAACAAAACCTGAAAATACACAATAGCCTCCACTAAACTGTCTGACAAGATGAAAAGGGCCATAAATAATTGAAAATTAATAGAGAAAGGTGCAGGGAACCTACAAGACTACTACCTCTAGCACACGAATGGAGACTGAAGCTGTGATAAAAGCTATCATCATCATCATCAAGTACCGGGCCTGCTGGCATAGGTGATCATGTCTCTCCACAACTTTCAATCTCAACAATTATTTATCATTTCTGTTGCTGACCTTCTGCCAAGCCATTCTCTTAAGCTGTCTGGTATATTTTCTCTTTGCTTCCCTCTATCTCTTCGTCCCTCAATTTTCCCAGTTGTTACAATATATTCCAGCTGTTTTCTTCTCATTACATGGCCAAAAAATGATGATTGTTTCTTCTTAATATTGTAAATTAGCTTTCTTTTTGCTTTGGCCTCTTTCAAAATGTTTTACTCTTCTTAGCTGTCCATGGTATTCTCAACATTCTTCTGTGAAACCACATTTCTACAGACTCCAGTGATTTTCTTGTCTGTTGTCCTATTGTCCATGATTCACTTCCCTATGTTAAGACTGGCTCTACATAACATTTAAGAACTCTTTTTTCTTGTTTCTATTGTCAAAAAAGCTATCACATGGCTGATTAAGAGACCAACCACACATGAGGTCATCTTGACTGACTCACAAAGCATACTTTGCAGAATTGACAAGAACACACTCTGCACTGAGTTGGTGCACCTAATCGACATAACTCATGTTAGCAGCCTAACTTGGATATATAGTCCTGAACATGAGTGAGTTCACAGCAATGAGATAGCTGACAGGTTGGCAGTTCTACCAATGTGCAAGAAACCTTAAAAATAGACATGTATGACATTGCAAGAGCTTTGAACCTCTCACAAGACGGTGACAAGGAAGATGGGGACAACCGCATGTCAGAGGAATGGTAGAACATGGGATCACGATGGGTGAAAGCAAGAAAAGAATCCTCAGCAGAAAAGAGTGCAATAGGTCCAGTCAATGCATGATAGGAACAATCAGTAGACAAAAACTTCGATGGTTACTGGAATGGGTGACAGAGCGAGTATGAGAATGTCCCGACTGTGGTGACGTCATTCTAAAGTCAAGACTATAGATTAAAGACGTGTACACAGTACACAGTAATATAGAAGTCTTGGTGATTAAGTGATTAGTGCTCTCTCTACTAAGTGGTTGGTGCTCTCACCACTGACTGAGTGGTTAGTGCTCTCACTACTGACTGAGTGATTGATGCTCTCACTACTGACTGAGTGGTTGATGCTCTCACTACTGACTGCATGGTCAGTGCTATCACTACTGACTGAATGGTTGATGCTCTCACTACTGACTGAGTGGTTGATGCTCTCACTACTGACTGAGTGGTTGATGCTCTCACTACTGACTGAGTGGTTGATGTTCTCACTACTGACTGAGTGGTTGATGCTCTCACAATTGAGTGAGTGGTTGATGCTCTCACTACTGACTGAATGGTCAGTGCTCTCACTACTGACTGAATGGTTGATGCTCTCACTACTGACTGAGTGGTTGATGCTCTCACTACTGACTGAATGGTTGATGCTCTCACTACTGACTGCGTGGTTGATGCTCTCACTACTGACTGCGTGGTTGATGCTCTCACTACTGACTGCATGGTCAGTGCTCTCACTACTGACTGAATGGTTGATGCTCTCACTACTGACTGCGTGGTTGATGCTCTCACTACTGACTGCGTGGTTGATGCTCTCACTACTGACTGCATGGTCAGTGCTCTCACTACTGACTGAATGGTTGATGCTCTCATTACTGACTGAATGGTTGATGCTCTCACTACTGACTGAATGGTTGATGCTCTCACTACTGACTTAGTGGTTGATGCTCTCACTACTGACTGAGTGGTTGATGCTCTCACTACTGACTGAGTGGTTGATGCTCTCACTATTGAATGAGTGGTTGATGCTCTCACTACTGGCTGAGTGATTTATGCTCTCACTACTGAGTGGTTAATTATCTCACTACTGAGTTGTTAGTGCTCTCACTACTGACTGAGTTGTTAGTGCTCTCACTACTGACTGAGTTGTTAGTGCTCTCACTACTGACTGAGTGGTTGATGCTCTCACTACTGACTGCATGGTCAGTGCTCTCACTACTGACTGAGTGGTTGATGCTCTCATTACTGACTGAATGGTTGATGCTCTCACTACTGACTGAGTTGTCAGTGCTCTCACTACTGACTAAGTGGTTGATGCTCTCACTACTGACTGAGTTGTTAGTGCTCTCACTACTGACTGAGTGGTTGATGCTCTCACTACTGACTGAGTGGTTGATGTTCTCACTATTGACTGAGTGGTTAATACTCTCACTACTGACTGAGTGGTTGATGCTCTCACTACTAAGTTGTTAGTTGCGTCTAGCTGGACAATGTATTTAGGCTTCACATTTCGTGGAGTTTTGAGGCTCAAATGCTGTAGTGTTGACACTTGAGACAGCCCCCTTACCAAATATAGATCAATCAATGGCTGACCAAGCTCTGGACCGCATGGAAATAACTTATTTTTTTCCCCTTGAGTATCTCTTCTTCTTCTTTCTTCTTCTATCCTTCCTCTATTGCCGTTGGCGTCGAGGGGAATTACAATCTGCGATTCTTTGCTCTTCTGTTGGCCTCTTCTGGTGTTATCCCTCCTAGTGACTCTAATATTTACTTTATCCATCTCTTTCTCGGTCTTCCTCTTAATCTGGCGTTTTCGTAGCGTTTGTTTATGGCTCTTTGAGTCATTGTTAGTTCTTTTTATCTTGTTATGTAGCCGAACCATTTTATATGTCGTTTCTTTATGTATTCGATGGCTGGTTCAATTTCGAGTTTCTTCCTCAGATCGGTGTTTCTTACTCTGTCCCTTAAGCTGTCCCATGTCATTGAGTATCTAGTTTGCGCATTAAGTGTAGTTATTTTGTGCCGAACATAATGTGTAAACGGGAGCCGCGATAACTCAGTGATTAGTGAACTGGACTACAAAGAAGATGAGGTAGAGTTCGATCCCAACCGACGGCTTTAGAGTTCACCCAGCCTTTAATGGATACGGGATTTTTTTCTGGGAAAGTAAAGCGGCACGGGCGTAATACCGACCACATTACCCCAAAAATCATGTGCTGAAGGTCTGTAAAAATTATGGTCACTAACACCATATTCCCTATACGCCACTTGGCGTGACAGGGGTACTTTACTTTTTCTCTTATACTGCGTAAGCCTTAGTTAAACTATTTTAGAATGTTTTGTGTATTAAGTGTAGTTATGTTTTGTGTATTAAGTGTAGTTATGTTTTGTGTATTAAGTGTAGTTATGTTTTGTGTATTAAGTGTAGTTATGTTTTGTGTATTAAGTGTAGTTATGTTTTGTGTATTAAGTGTAGTTATGTTTTGTGTATTAAGTGTAGTTATGTTTTGTGTATTAAGTGTAGTTATGTTTTGTGTATTAAGTGTAGTTATGTTTTGTGTATTAAGTGTAGTTATGTTTTGTGTATTAAGTGTAGTTATTTTATGCGGAACATACTGTGTAAGCCTTAGAGGCAATGCAGCTGGAGGAGGTCAACGCCTCGGAGTCATGACCCAGGCGGGCTCACCTTCCCTAGAGTGTCAAGAAGCTAAAGAGCCGAAACACTTGCTCGACGGGGTCCCCTTCTGATAATCAGATTGCCTCCTGCTTCGAAGCTCTGTACAAAGAGTTTACTACTACTACTACATATTATCACCATGCAGTTATATTTCTGTGTATATCCTTATATTATATATATATAATCCGATATATGATATCATAATTTTTTGGCCATGTAATGAGAAGAGAGAAAATGGAGTATATTGTAACAATTGGAAAAAAAATGAGGGACGAAGAGATAGATGGAAGCAAATAGAAAAGATAACAGATAGCTTAAAAGAATGGCTTGGCAGAAAGTCAACAGAAATGATAAATAACTGTCGAGATCGAAAGTTGTGGAGGGACATGATCCCCTCCCTACGCCAGCAGGCCCGGTATTTCATGATGATGGTATATATATATATATATATATATATATATATATATATATATATATATATACATGTATATATATATATATATATATATATATATATATATATGAGTGTGTCTGTGTGTGTGTGTTTATTATTGCAGCTGAAGGGCTACTTAACCGAAACGTTGTTCGATTTGTTTTTTTTTCTTTTTTCACCTACGTAGAGCTGTTACCACACCACTTTTGTGTCTCCTTTCTTTAAAATTAGTATTATCATCAGCTTTACGGCAGCTTCGCATTGTGATGCCTTTACTCTGTTACTGACACCTGAGAGTTGTGTGATGTCTTGAATGATTGCTTGAAACAGAGTAGACAGACAATTATAGAGACTGTGTATTGTGGACAAGTGTGATGTCTTGAATGATTGCTTGAAACAGAAACGGAGTAGACAGACAATTATAGAGACTGTGTATTGTGGACAAGTGTGATGTCTTGAATGATTGCTTGAAACAGAGTAGACAGACAATTATAGAGACTGTGTATTGTGGACAAGTGTGATGTCTTGAATGATTGCTTGAAACAGAAACATAGTAGACAGACAATTATAGAGTGTATTGTGGACAAGTGTGATGTCTTGAATGATTACTTGAAACAGAAACAGAGTAGACAGACAATTATAGAGTGTATTGTGGACAAGTGTGATGTCTTGAATGATTACTTGAAACAGAAACAGAGTAGACAGACAATTATAGAGTGTATTGTGGACAAGTGTGATGTCTTGAATGATTACTTGAAACAGAAACAGAGTAGACAGACAATTATAGAGACTGTGTATTGTGGACAAGTGTGATGTCTTGAATGATTGCTTGAAACAGAAACATAGTAGACAGACAATTATAGAGTGTATTGTGGACAAGTGTGATGTCTTGAATGATTACTTGAAACAGAAACAGAGTAGACAGACAATTATAGAGTGTATTGTGGACAAGTGTGATGTCTTGAATGATTACTTGAAACAGAAACAGAGTAGACAGACAATTATAGAGACTGTGTATTGTGGACAAGTGTGATGTTTTGAATGATTGCTTGAAACAGAAACATAGTAGACAGACAATTATAGAGACTGTCACTCCGTTTTAAAGTCAAAGCTACGGCACAGCAGCTTGTTTCAATCTTAAAGTGGCATTTTACTTCCAACATTGAAACGTTTACAGCATTAATAAGTGAAGATGACCTGAGTCTACAACAATTTGCTCATTCATAAATTGATATTTGATGGGAGTGGTTTCAATGTGTGACACCAGACACACACAAGTGAAGCTTCAAGTCAAGCTAACAAGTCAAAGTCAAGGTCCACTTCCCTGTCTTGCTAGGCGTATGTATAAAATGGTGTTAATGACTTTATTTTTCCATGACCACGCGAATTATTTTGGTTAGGTGGACGGTATCACTCAAGGCCGCCTTTACTTCTTGAGAAAAAAACTGGTACCCATTTACAACAGACTTGGTGAACATTGGAGCCTTGTCGGTCCGAAAATACCCACTTCTAGTTATTGAACTTTGACCTTTCTAATCAGACAATGAGCACACTAACCACTCAGCAACACAGGCTCCAAACTTCTGGCTTCATTAGTGTATGCATGAATGATGTTTTAACAGAATAATACATATTCAGGGACTGATGTCTTATCGGAGTCTCTAAGACAAACATACTCAGAGACTTACGTCTCATTGATGTCTCTAAGACATATATACTCAGAGAATGGTGTCTCATCGATGTGTCTAAGACAAACATTCTCGGGGGCTGGTGTCTCATCGATGTGTCTAAGACAAACATTCTCGGGGGCTGGTGTCTCATCGATGTCTCTAAGACAAACATACTCGGGGGCTGGTGTCTCATCGATGTCTCTAAGACAAACATTCTCGGGGACTGGCGTCTCATCGAGGTCTCTAAGACAAACATTCTCTGGCACTGACGTCTCACCGATGTCTCTAAGACAAACATTCTCCGGCACTGACGTCTCACCGATGTCTCTAAGACAAACATTCTCCGGCACTGACGTCTCATCGATGTCTCTAAGACAAACATTCTCCGGCACTGACGTCTCATCGATGTCTCTAAGACAAACATTCTCCGGCACTGACGTCTCATCGATGTCTCTAAGACAAACATTCTCCGGCACTGACGTCTCATCGATGTCTCTAAGACAAACATTCTCCGGCACTGACGTCTCATCGATGTCTCTAAGACAAACATTCTCCGGCACTGACGTCTCATCGATGTCTCTAAGACAAACATTATGATTCTCCGGCACTGACGTCTCATCGATGTCTCTAAGACAAACATTCTCCGGCCCTGACGTCTTTCGCTTGTCACCAACAAATATGGTAATCAAGCCAGCTATCAAAGATATTTAAACAGTGTTGTCAAAGTATATCAAGAAAATACGAATTATATTAACAGTATAAAGGCTGATATTGTATCTAACTTACGAAGTAAATCAAGTAGCAAAGAAGTCACGTTCAATGCAAGGAATAAGCAAGTTATATATATATATTCAAGTTAACTGATCAAGAACTCAAAATAGCAAGTTATCGTGAAAGCTCAAGATAAAGCATGCTCAAGTTGTGAGAAGTCAAATTGATGTCAACAATAAGTTCACAACTAAAGAATTCAAGTTACTTCAGCGCGTCGTGTCACGAGAAACTCCCGAATATTGCAAGACAACAGAGCACGTTTAAGACTGAAATCATTAATTGTCAATTCATCATCATCATCATTGAGTGCCGTCTCCGCAACGAAGGTTGGCTACCATGGAGCGCCATTTTGCTCTATCTCTTGCTTTGATGGTGCAGGTTGTCATCGGTTGATTTGTCCATCTTTTGATGTTACTCGTCCATGTTAATCTTGGTCTGCCTCTGCCTCTTTTACCTTGTATTTTCCCCTCCAGGATCACTTTCAGTAAGCTGTTGTGTCTTTTAACATGGCCTAAGAATCGCATTTGTCTTGTTCTAATTGTGTTCAAAAGTTCTCTTTTTATTTTTAGTTGTTTTAAGACTTTGTCATTTGTTTTCTTTTCCTTCCATCCATTTCTACCTATTCTTCTATATATCCACATTTCAAAGGCTTCAATTCTCTGTTCTGTTTTCTTGTCTAATGTCCATGTTTCAGCACCATATAGGAATATTGAGAAGATGTAACATTTTGCTATTCTTAGTTTTAGCTCTGGTGTTATTTGTTTTGATGTTAGTATGTCCTTCATGACATTAAAATTACTTTTTGCCATTCCTATTCTTTTGTTTATTTCAGTTGTACATTTTCCATCACTGGTTATAGTATGTCCAAGGTAGTTATAGTTCTGAACTGTCTCAAGGTCTATTCCTTCAATTATTCCTTTAATTGTCAATTAGCGTACGACAAATCCAGGTTAACTAGGGTACAGTGTGACATTGTGAGATCGTCGAACTTAAAACGTTGTGTCTGGAGAGACATCCGTGCAATCACGTGGCCGTGTGAGTGTAACCTACTTCTGGTTTAAGAAACATAAACGTTGAGTGTGTTCTTTCATTTTCCAAGGATTATTAAGTATGAATTACTTATTTAGTTAATTATATTTATGAATTGATTGATCGTCCTTATGAATTGACTGTTGAAATGGAACTAAATGAATTGTTATTGTTTGGTAGAATACACGCGTTATAAAATAGTATTTAATTGAAATATATTTTCAAGTTACAGAAAATGAATTGAAATGTTAAATGTGTCCACAGCAAGTAATTATATAAACGTTGTTTTACTTCCAGAGACGATTCAAAATCTTTGTATTATGAATTGAATATATCTTGTGAAATTATATTAAATTATCGATCGCTTCATACACATTGTGACAGGGCGCAAAAGGCAAATCTTAATTGCATAATTATATAAAAATTAAATGTAACACACTCTTGCACTAATAGAATCAGCAGTTAGATATTAGCAGACGATAGAAAACTTGTTTACAGGCAAGTCAATCGATCGAAGTGAGAAATTTTATTAGTGCTAAAGATAACATAATATAACATGGCAACAGCCTTAGATCCTGCCAATAAAGCGATGAGACTAGCATCTGAAACAGTAGATGAATTGAGACTAGCAATGAAGCGATGAGACTAGCATCTGAAACAGTAGATGGATTGAGACTAGCAATGAAGCATCAAAATATTAGCAATCGTACTGCCACGTTCAAAGGAGAACCATCGAAATTTAGAGAATGGATAGAAAATATAGAGAAAAATTAGAGAATAGATAGAAAATATAGAGAAAAATTAGCTCCCTAATTCGAGTGCGAAACAAATATGAACATTTGAGGTATGCAGAAGAAATAAGTCCACAAGATTTATTTGCAAAATTACACAAGATGAAGCAAAAAGAAGGGGAAGCCGTGTGTACGTATGGAGACAGATTTATTAGTTTAGCGGAAAGTTCATTTGCGCGGTGTCAGGTGTAAGGAATAAGGATATCCAAATGCAGATAATAACTATTTTTATTGAAGAGTTAAACAACAGAAGGTTAAGATTGTATTTGCTGAGAAAGGAGCTGAAGACAATCAATAAAACATTGGATTTACCAATTAAAGAAGAAAACTTAAAAACTACTTGAAAAGATGTGAGAATGAAGACAACCCAAACATTCCAAGGTGCACAAAACATGAAGAAACCAGGAATATAGGTCCAACAAGAGAATTAATTCACCCACCAATGGAGATAAGATTAAGACAGACATGTTCAGAATAGAAGGGATAGAGACGTCGAAAATATACCAATGGAAATAGATCATGCTAGACACAGTTGGGATAGAAGAAGAGTTAGAAGACCACAGCAAAGAATAGAAGGATTCGTAGAGAACAAGAGATGTTTTAATTGCGGTAAACTTGGTCATATTGCTCGAAATTGTAGACAAGGGTATAGTGGAAACAATCTAAGAGATCATAGCTCACCATATAATAGAATTAAGGTGAGTCATGGATTCAAACAGGGAAACTAACACCTCGCTCTTGGACTCAAGCCCCAAAGAGTGAGAGAAATTATGATTGGCCTGACAGTAAAATATGAAGGGAAACCCAAGTTCGTGTATTGTTACGATAGATAGACATAAGTTTAGAGCATTAATTGACACTGGGGCCGAAATAAGTGTGATTAAAGAATCCGCATATAGACAAGTAAGTAAGAAATACAAGTTGAGGCACACAAAATTTGGAGTCAGTAAGTGGTGGATCAGTGGAGGTGATATCTATCTATTGACCTTTCGAGCCGTAGGCAGCCCATAGGGCATAGACCCAGATAATCTTTTTCTTATCTAAATTTTTATTCTAGCAGTTTTCAATTCTTGTAAAGATATTTTATCAAATCTTGCCATTTGTTCTGTGCAAGCAAATCTCACTGAGGGAGCCGACTCCTGCTTCTCTATTAGTTCTAAATTAACTTAAACTTAACTTAAACTTAACTTAAACTTAACTAACTTAACTTAAAACAAACAAAACATAAACTTTAACTTAAACCTAACTTAACTTAAACTTTAACTTAAACCTAATTTAACATAAACTTAAACTTAAAATAAATTAAACTTAACTAAAACTTAAATTAAATTAAACTTAACTTAACTTAAACTTAACTTAAATTTAATTTAAACTTAATCTTAACTTAATCTTAACTTAACTTAGACTTATCTTTACTAACTTAACTAACTTAACTTAACTAAATTAACTTAACTTAATTAACTCAACTTAACTAGCTTAACTTAACTTAGCTATCTAACTTAACTTAACTGACGTAACATAAATAACTTAACTTAATTAACTTAACTAACTTACCTAACTTAACTTAAACTTAACTAACTTAAATTAAACTTAAACCAAACTAACTAAAATTAAACCTAACTAATTTAACTTAAACTTAAACCTAACTAACTTAATTTAAACTTAAATCTGACTAACTTAACTTAAACTTAACTTAAACTTAATCTTAACTTAATCTTAACTTAACTTAGACTTATCTTAAACTTAACTTAGGTTAAACTTAACTTGAACTAAACTTAGCTTAAACTTAACTTAACTTAAACTTAACTTAACTTAAACTTTACTTAAACTTAACATAAATTTAACTTAACTTAAACTTAACTTAAACTTAACTTAACTTAAAATTAACTTAAACTTAACTTAACGTAAACTTAACTTAAACTTAACTTAACCCTAACTTAACTTAAGTTTAACTTAACTTAAACTTAACTTAAATTTAACTTAAGCTTAACTGAAACTTAACTTAACTTAAACCTAACTAACTCAATTTAAACCTAACAAAACTTAAACTTTAACATAAACCAAACTGAACTTATACTTAACTTAAACGTATCTTAACTTAAACTGAACTTAAACTTATCTTAACTTAAACTGAACTTAAACTTATCTTAACTTGAACTTAACTTAAACTTAACTTAACATAACTTAATTTAAACTTAACTTAATTTAAATTAAACTGAAACATAACTCAACTTAAACTTAACTTAAACTTAAAATAAATTAAACTTAACTTAAACTTAACTTAAATTAAACTTAACTTAACCTTTATATAAACTTAATCTTAACTTAATTTTAACCTAACTTAGACTATCTTAACTAACTTAACTAACTTAACTAAATTAACTTAACTAACTTAACTAACTTAACTTAACTAACTTAACTTAACTTAACTTAACTTACTTAACTTAACTAACTTAACTTAACTTAACTTAAACTTAACTTAAACTTAACATAAATTTAACTTAACTTAAACTTAACTAACTTAGACTTATCTTAACTAACTTAGAATTATCTTAACTAACTTAACTAACTTAGACTTAACTTAACTAACTTAACTTAACTTAATTAACTTAACTTAACTAACTTAAATTAACTAACTTAACTTTACTAACTTAACTAACATAACTTAAACTTATCTTAACCTTAACATAATTAACTTAACTTAAACTTAACTTAAACTTAACTTAACCTTAACTTAACTTAACTTAAACTTAAACTTAACTTAAACTTAACTTAACTTAACTTAAACTTAAATCTAACTTAATTTAAACTTAACTTAAACTTAACTTAAATTTAACTTAATTTAAACTTAACTTAACCTAACTTAACTTAAATTTAACTTAACTTACCTTAATCTTAACTTAAACTTAACTTAACTTAAGATAAACTTAACAAAACTGAAACTTTAACGCTAACCTAACTTAACGTAAACTTTAACTTCAACCTAATTTAACTTAAACTTAAACTTAACTTAAACTTGAACCTAACTAACTTAACTTTAAGTTTAATTAAGTTTAATTAAATGAGAGTTAATTAATTCTTAACTTTAAGTTAAATTTAATTTAAGTTAACTTAAACTTAACTTAACTTAAACTTAACTTAACTTAAATTTAACTTAAACTTAACTTAAACTTAACCTAAATTAAACTTAATTTGAACTTAACTTAACTTTAACTTAAACTAAACTAACTTAACTTAAAATTAAACTTAACTAACTTAACTTAATCTTAAACTTAAACTTAAACTTAACTAACTTTAACTTAAACTTAAACCTAACTAACTTAACTTAAACTTAAACCTAACTAATTAAATTTAAACTTAAAGTTGACTACCTTAACTTAAACATAACGTAACTTAAACTTAACTTAAACGTAACTTAAAATTAACATAAATTTAACTTAACTTAAACTTAATTTAAACTTAAATTAACTTAACTGAACTTAAACTTAACTGAAACTTAACTTAAACTTAACTTAACTTGAACGTAACTTAAACTTAAATTAACCTAATCTTAACTTAAACTTAACTTAAACTTAACTTAAAATTAACTTAAACTTGACTTAAACTTAACTAAACTTGAACGTAAGTTAAACTTAACTTAACCTAATCTTAACTTAAAACTTAACTTAAAATTGACTTAAGCTTAACTTAAACTTAACTTAACTTTAACTTAACTTAACTTAACTTAAACTTAACTTAAACTTAAACTTAACTTAAACTTTACTAACTTAACTTAAACCAAACAAAACCAAAACTTTATATTAAACCTAACTTAACTTAAACTTTAACTTAAACCTAACTTAACTTAAATTTAAACTTAACTAACTTAACTTAAACTTAAAACCAACTAACTTAACTGAAACCTAACTAACTTACCTTAAACCTAAGAAAACTTAAACTATATCATAAACCTAACTGAACTTAAACTTAACTTAAACTTTTCTTAACTTAAACTTATCTTAACTTAAACTTAAATTAAACTTCACTTAAACTTAACTTTACTTAATTTAACTTAAACTGAACTTAATTTAAATTTAACTTAAACATAACTCAACTTAAACTTAACTTAAACTTAAAATAAATTAAACTTAAAATAAATTAAACTTAAATAAAACTTAACTTAAATTAAACTTAACTTAACTTAAACTTAATTTAAACTTAATCTTAACTTAATCTTAACTTAACTTAGACTTATCTTAACTAACTTACCTAACTTAACTTAACTAAATTAACTTAACTAACTTAAAACTTAACTTAATTAATTCAACTTAACTATCTTAACTTAACTTAGCTAACTAACTTAACTTAGCTTAACTAACTTAACTGAACTAACTTAACTTAACTTAATTAACTTAACTTAACTTAATTAACTTAACTTAACTTAACTAACTTAACTTAACTTTACTAACTTAACTTAAACTTAGCTTAAACCTAACTTATTAACTTATGTAACTTAACTTTACAAGTTAAAGTTAAACTTAACTTAATTAACTATCTTAAACTTAACTTAACTAACTTAACTTAACTTAACTTAACTATCTTAACATAAACTTAACTTAACTAACTAAAATTAAACTTAACATAACTAACTTAACTAACTTAAGTAACTTAATTTTCTTAACTTAAACTTAACTTAACTAACTTAAGTAACTTAACAAACTTAAATTAAACTTAACTTAACTAACTTAACTTAAACTTAATTTTCCTAACTTAAGTTACACTTATCTTAACTAACTTAACTTAAACTTAACTTAACTAACTTAACTTAACTAACTTAACTAGCTTAAACCTAACTAAAATATATTAACATAAACTTAACTTAAATTAAATTTAACTTAACTAACTTAACTTAACTAACTTAACTTTACTAACTTAACTAGCTTAAACCTAACTAAAATATATTAACATAAACTTAACTTAACTTAAATTTAACTTAACTAACTTAACTTAACTAACTTAACTTTACTAACTTAACTAGCTTAAACCTAACTAAAATATATTAACATAACTTAACTTAACTTTAACTTAACTTAACTTAAACTTAACTTAACTAACTTAACTTAACTAACTTAACTTAACTAACTTAACTTTACTAACTTATCTTTACTAACTTAACTTAACGAACTTAACTTAACGAAATTAACTTAACTAACTTAACTTAAATAACTTAACTTAACTAAACTAAACTTAATTAACTTTACTTAACTTAACTAAACTAAACTTAATTAACTTTACTTAACTAACTTAACTTAACTAACTTAACTAAACTAACTTAAACTTAAATTAAACTTAACTTAAACGTAACTTAACTAACTTAACTTAAACTTAACTTACCTAACTTAAACTTAAACTTAACTGTTTAGCGATGATGACGTTAACAAGGTACAAAAACGTGCAGTGGTCAACGTGCGCTCACCTCTCCGTCTCAGCTGTCAGGTTCCCACGTCCTCAACTAGTACTTCGGCTGTAATCTGAGAACTGTTTTGTTTAATATTCGTCTTGTATGGGCCGCGACAACTCTCAGTTCAATTCAACGCCCTGGCATAGGTAGTGACTGATATCATTAAATCAATGTTATCAATAAATGTCTGCTCTCAGTTCAATTCAACGCCCTGGCATAGGTAGTGACTGTTATCATTAAATCAATGTTATCAATAAATGTCTGCACACTGCTGATGTTGAAAGATCATGTATCTTTATTCCGACAACCCTAACAATGACACCTATTCACAGCGGCCAGCGATCACACATCTCGCTCGGCCAGTCACACACCATATCACAGAATTCACATCTCTACTGGATACTCTCGCTTCTGTGCGTCTGCCTACTCAGGCTTACTTTACTTAATGCTTCCGAAATAGATTATAAATAATAAGACACCATTAATTCTAATAAGAGCATATGTCATCAAACAGGTCTGAGGATTTACACAACGCTGGCGAGGAGTAGTTTACCTGTGTCTACGTCATACAGGGGCACATTCTCGTGTATTTTCACACTCCACAGGGAATGGAACAGAAGTTAAGGGGATAACCATTCATGTCATTTGTGTAAATGGAAGGGCTGCTGTCCCCAGGATCCCCACCTCACTAAGACTGATGCCCTAGGCTAGGGCTGCCTAGCTAGTGGAAACTAGCCCAGATTCAACAGCACACAGACGTGCCGATTGCAATCTCGACACTAAGGACATGGGGTGTTAACCTAGTCCGACCACGCATCTTCCACCCCCCCAATTTTCTGTTCAAACTTTGACATAATGGGAGGTAGCAAAGCAGTACCCAAAGACTACTGTGTCACGTAGCCGACGTGACACAGTCTGTGTTGCTAGAGCAGGCTACACGGCTTTGCACCTAGGACAAGGTTTATAAGCCTTGCGTCTTAGCCAAAGAGAAAATTGGGCAGTTGGTTTATAAATATTCACTAGAATTTCATAAACCCGGCCACTGAAAACTACACACAAAATAGTTAATTATATAAATCTCTTGCTATTGTAATTTTTAAAGAGTACCATAACTTTGCATATCACTTGAAATAACAATATGTTCTTAAAAATTTGTATGTTTAAATATTAAAAAAAACTGTTAATATAATGCCTTAAAATGCACTAAGATTAAATATTATCAATCAAAGTCTATGTGCTATTAATTTATGATGCAAACGGGAAATATTACTTTTATATGAATTTTTAAAAGTATTATTTTCCTTGCTTTTTAAGGGAAGCCACTGCTAAAGTGTAAAGTACAAGTTATTGTTCCTAGGGGTAATTCCTTTTAATTTTTAGACAGTTAATAATATTCTCTAAACCATTAATCATTAGACATGTTCAGCAATGCATATAGATTTAAATTAATATGATAAATAAACGTACTTCTAAATTTTGTGCAAATTATATGAAATTAATTTGTTTTACATGGTAGTATTTTAAAATTATCAACTATGCATAAAATTCAATTAGTACTCAACAAAAATTCTCAAAATGGCGGATTATTCATACAATATAATAATCATTAAACATGTTTAGCAATGCATATAGACTAAAATTAATGCGATAAATAAATGTGCTTATATGTTTTGTGCAAATTATATGAAATTAATTTGTTTATAAATGGTAGGATTTTAAAATCATCCAGTATGCATACAATTCAATTATAACTCCTCAATTGATTTCAAGATGGTAAAGTAAACAAGATATTTCATTTTCGTCTTATCACCACAAAATGCAAAGTAGATGGTCAAAATCAAATAATATTTTCAGAAATATAGAGGCCATATCATTTTAGGTTCTCTAACAAAATAACTTAGAATATCCTTATGTAGTAATTACGATGAGCCATATTAACAATGATGTCACAGTTCGAGTTACATCAACTTCAATTTTAAACTGAAAACGAAAAATAATTTATAAAATTAAGTACGCTTGCTGAAGGTAAAAATTATATATTAATACGATTATAATGTCATTCTAATATTACAAATAATAATAATTACTCTAAGTTACTAAATGGTTATTTAAAGTTAATAAAATGATATGAAATTAGTAATATAATAGCTCTCTCATTCACACATTTTATTTTGCAGTCAAGTTGAAAGAGAAATTCTAGTTAATGGATTAGCAGTTGTACCTTATAGACATACTAAATTATTGTTAGAATGTAAATAAAAGAGAAACCTTTCTTTAAAAAGAATAAAGATATAATAATTTTAGTACAAAACAGTAAAACAAACTGTTCCTTTGTTTGTTGAATAAAAACAGACAGTACTTTAATTTAGTTATTAATTCTAATCTTTGTTTTGTTTTTGTTTTTACAGTTTCTCACAACAATATTTCGTTTGACAATCTTCAGTGG
The DNA here is from genome assembly GCA_032433765.1 of Megaustenia siamemsis. Classification (NCBI taxonomy): domain Eukaryota; kingdom Metazoa; phylum Mollusca; class Gastropoda; order Stylommatophora; family Ariophantidae; genus Megaustenia; species Megaustenia siamemsis. The sequence continues at coordinate 40,306,327 of JAVIAB010000145.1, read as the reverse complement.
ATGGATTTAGGACAACATTATTACAAATAAAATAAAAATGAAGGTAAGTGTTCTAAGTACAGTTTTCTGTGAGATGGGGAGACTAAAACAGGATATAATCATCTCATCATTATCAAGTGGGTGACCATGTCTCTCCAAAACGTTTGATCTCGACAGTTATTTATCATTTCTGTTGTTTACTTTCTGCAAAGCCATTCTCTTAAGCTGTCTATCTTTTCTCTTTGCTTTCCTCTATCATTTTGTCCATCAATTTTACCTGTTGTTAAATATATTCCAGCTGTTCACCTCTCATTACATGGCCAAAAATGATTGTTTTTTCCTAACTTTGGAAATTAGCTCTCTTTTTGCTTTGGCATCTTTCAGAACGTTTTCATTACCCTTCTTAGCTGTCCATAATTTGCTCAATATTCTTCTGTAAAACCACATTTTTACAGACTCTAATGATTTTTGTGTCTGTTGTCCTATAGTCTATGATTCACAAGACTAGCTATACATAACATTAAAGAACTCTTGTTCTTGTTTCTATTGTCAAAAATGGATTGCATAGTATCTTACTCATTTTGGAGAAAGCTGCTTTTGCCTGAGCTATTCTGCATCTCATCTCTGTTGTACGTCTACCATCTGAGGTGAAAATTATTCCCATCTATTTAAATTAATTTACCTTTTTTAATATTTTTTCCACTTGTCTTTATTATGCATTGCAGTGATGTTTTTATCTTTGTTTTTTTCCATTATGTCTGTTTTTACGCTATTTGGGCTGGGTCTTTTATTTTAGTTTTCCTTCACTATAATGTCTAACAATTCGTGTAACTCATCTTCACTCTTGGTGATTAAGACTGTCTCATCAGCATACCTTAGATTATTTATATTATGACCTCCGATTGTTCCAGGTATGCCTCTTATGGATCTTAAAATAATCTCACTATAAATATTAAACAAATCTAGTGATAGCACACAACCTTGCCTAAAACCCTGTTTTATTTTTTGGAACATTCCCAGTTGATGTCCTGTTCTTATGGCCGATGTTTGTTACCAATCCATGTTCTTTATTATTCTTAGAACCAGAAAGATAGGAAATTAACTATTTTGTTTAATGGTAACAATTTAGAAATTATGCGGTAGGACACTCACACTGAATGTAAGATCTAATTTCATGAAATAAAATAACATAATTATATTTACAATTGTTTGTATCCGTTTTATGGTATTATTTATAAGTATTATTTGTTATATGTTATATGCATAATATTATTGATATATTTTCATTAATTTTTTTATTTAATATATGATAATAAAAAAATCTGACAACCACAGCAATTGTTTACAAGATGTAGTCCCATGTAAACAAGTGACTATTTTCATCTTATTCCAAACAAATGCAGAAGTAGTTTAAAAATCAAATTATATTTTCAGAATCATACAGGGCTATATCATTTTAGATTCTCTTACAAAATAACTAAGAATATCTTCAACCAGTGATTAAGTTTAATTTTATAAATAAATATATCACAGTTCTAGATACTTCATTCTTCATAATGAAAGCATATGGGCATTCATTATTATTAATTGTTTATTTGTCATAATTGCCACTTGTAATAAAAAAAAAATTAAAATTGAGAAAGTAAAAATCAACATTACAATTATAACATCAGTCTTATGTTATTACAATAAATTCGAAATTACAAATTATTATTTTAAATTCACAAATTAAATTAAATCAGTGATATTAATAGCTCTCTCACTCACATTTTGTTGTAGTCACATTAAAGCACAATTCTGGATAAAATGGATTAGAAGTTATATGGTATAGACATACTCAGTTATAGTTATATTGATGTTATATTTTATAGACATACTGAGTAAGTTATAGTTATATTGATGTTATATATTATAAACATACTGAATAAGTATTAGTTAGATGTATGTTATTTGTTATAGACATACTGAGTAAGTTATAGTTATGTATGTTATGTGTTATAGACATACTGAGTAAGTTATAGTTATATATGTTATAGACATACCGAGTAAGTTATATTTATATATGTGTTATATATTATAGATATCCTGACTAAGTTATAGTTAGATAGATGTTATATGTTTTGACATAATAAATTATAGTTATAGCTTGTTTCATAACTCGTGCCCAACTTTTAAAATCGATAGCTTTTTAACCGCTTGTTGTAAGTTATTCAAAATTTGCATGTAAAGTTATAATGATTAGAACCCAACAGGGAATTAATCAGTCGCTTTATGTCTAAAAATGAAAAATAAAATGTATCTGAATTCTGTCATTACATGGAGCCTCAGTAGCTGAGTGGCTAGTGTGCTTCCTGCTGAGAAGGACGCAGGTTCGATCTGCAGAATGGGTAGTTTCTTTTATTAATTTTTTTGTATTTTTTAGGCCGACAAGGCTCCTGGATTCACTCAGCCTCTAGCAATGGGTAGCATAGATTTTTCTGGGAAGTAAAGGGGGCCTTGTGTTATACCGACCACATCACCTGAAAATGTGCAATGGTCATAGAAAAATATTGTCACTAAAACCAAATTCCTCATACTTCTAGCAAAGCAGGGGAGGGAAATTTTTTAAAAAATAGTATATTTTATTATAGAGGACTATAATAGATAATAGGCCTTATATATGCTGGGTCATAGTCAGTCCTTTTTATTGAAACTGAAAGCAAAAAATTAATTATCAGACCTCTATCATTACTTCTGATAAAACGAGCCCATCACAACATACCAGACCTATGTTTCTGTCCATCATAAAACTGCAGCGGGCACCGCAGATGATTGCATTTGTCTTCACTTTAAAATAAATAAAATATCGATCATTTTGAGAAGGATGTAAACAATAATTATTGTCATAATTTTTCTCAATTGTATCCCTTCTGTCGGTTTTAGTCTTTAAATGTTTCCCTTGTTTGGGAAAATATTGTAAGTTGCGATTTTAATACTCGACTTGTATTTTCATAACTATGGGATCAGGTGGAAAATGGTACCCACCCAATCAGCAAATCAACTAAAATATCAGTGACAATCAGCTGTGAAAAATGTGGGCACTAGCATGACAATCCCTTGAAGTGTGGAGGGCATCCATTATTTTTCTTATTACTCTTTCAAACTTTTGTTACAGGTACACATTTACAACCATCTAGCATGGATATGACATGGATCACGAAGCCAAACTCTGAGCTGAGAGATGCATCTAAGTCAGTCTGTTTTGTATAGTCCCTTGTGTGCTGAGATTCCAGAGAATGAGGATATGATCTTCAAGTCTGTGAGGTTCAATGGAAACAATGGTGAGGTGACTACATGAATGAGTTGACATCAACATTAAATAGTGCTCAAAAATGCTGTGTTGAGGTCAGATGTGTTAGGCTGAAAGGCACAGATATCGAAGCCTGGCTGTAAAGCTTAAAATAATACATCTATGCCCACTTATCGTTAGATTACAAGACCTATCTGTGAGTGATGTTATCATGATAAAATTACTACCACTTAATTATTACATTAGGAGTTCCAAAAATATTATTTTCTTTGAACTGTTGCTACACAGCTTTGTGTTTACTCAAGCAGAGACATGGGAATTATATGGTGTAATCATTTCCTGGGTTACATTAGATTTATAAAATGAAATTTGACTCCATTGTGCTGTGGCTACTGGAGGTGTTATGTTGTCTATTCACACAGCTACCTTAAGTCTGTCAATCCAGGCGCATGTTCAGCTCCCTCTAAGTTTTTTTTTGCTGTCTATCCGGTGTTGCAAAAGTTTGTTTCATGTCTCTCTGACGGCCAAGGAGATTTCCCCCATCATAATAGAAAAAATTAATCTCCAGAAAAATTTCAGAAATAAAAAAAACATCCAGTTTTGTATGATACCATACACATCTGAATGCCTGCTCTTTGAAACATCTACCTTAGTTTTATGCAGTCATGATGTCAAATACGTAATTCCATCCCACTAAGTCTGACTGGAATATTGCTAGCCCACCGCTGCTGGAAAAATGACACCTGGACTATATATTTTATATTATAATCTGCTTAATTCACGAATTTAATCTCTCATATTAACGTTTTGAATTTATAATTTTTTATACAGCAGTAAAGTTTAATCATTTCTGCGGGTAAAAGTGAAAGTCATAATATTTTTGACTGCTCCAATTTTGTTAAACTTGTATCCGGAGAAGATCTGTGTTTTTGTGCTCATGGCGTCGGTGTTCACAAGGTGGCAGTTGTTATTTTAGCAAATTTGTGAGATGAACTGAAACAACAGACAGGACAATGTTGACAGCATTATATAAACAATTATTATTTTTACAGCAGCAAGGTGGCGGGGAAAGGTTCTGAATGTAGGTTAGAAACAGCAGAATTGTTGTCAGAGGAAGGGCCTCATTTGTGTCAACGCGACTTAGGTCATTTCAGCTACAAAGCGTGTCCCAAACAGACGTGCATAGTATTTTTTATGGTGAGCATACTTATGTCTGATCCAAAATCAAGGGAAAAAATTCCAATACTCAAGTGTCACTGGAAGTAGTAATTGAGGGGGGGGGGGATGTTTGCAGGCAGCAAGCTGTCAAATTTCAAGACTTTTTATTTTGAGGTGGCAATTTTTACGATGGTATCATAATATAGGGTTAATGTCTATCTAAGGGGTAAATGACTATCAGCTCATTTGAGCAATGGGGTAAAAACAAGAAAGAATGAGAGAAAAAGATTGGCGTATGAATAGATGGAAAGAAGTAAGGCAAGTGTTTGAAAATAAGATTTAAAAAGATAGCCAGAGTAGATTTGAGAAAAAAAAAACTATCTTTATGACACATATTACCATTGCTGGTGTATGTCGGGGGGTGGAGGACGGGGCTCATGACAGGAATAGAGAGATAAAGGTCACTTGGTCAAAGCAGTCACCACAATGTGTAAGAATCACAATTTTTATTTCATCCCTGATAGACAAAATCCTTTTTATCTACTGCGGGTTTCAAACAGCGTACAGACTTTTCAGCCAGGGAAATAGTAGGTTTTGATGCACAGCCACGTGCTTCTCAGGACTGAATAGGTAAATCTGGAATAGAAAGACAAGGTAGATCAAAGAGAATATTTATGAGAAATCTAAAAATGTTCAAATTGCTTATGTTTACGCATAGACTCAAGATGTAACAAAGCTTGTCAGATCATCAGTCGCATATCACCACTATTGTTCAACATGGAAATATTTCTAGAGGCAAAGTGGGTACTCTACAATACAATCTTCATCCCAACGTTGTGTTACCAATGCCAGACCTGGTACCAGTAGCCTCAATCAGTCATAGTTCACTATAGTAGACTCCATCAGTCATAGTTGACTATAGTAGCCTCCGTCAGTCATAGTTGACTATAGTAGCCTCCATCAGTCATGGTTGACTATAGTAGCCTCAATCAGTCATAGTTCACAATAGAAGCCTACGTCAGTCATAGTTGATTAATGTAGCCTTCGTCAGTCATAGTTGATTATAGTAGCCTCCATCAGTCATGGTTGACTATAGTAGCCTCAATCAGTCATAGTTCACTATAGTAGCCTACGTCAGTCATAGTTGACTATAGTAGCCTCCATCAGTCATAGTTGAATATAGTAGCCTCCATCAGTCATAATTGACTATAGTAGCCTCCATCAGTCATAGTTCACTATAGTAGCCTCCGTCAGTCATAGTTGACTATAGTAGCCTCCGTCAGTCATAGGTGACTATAGTCGCCTCCGTAAGTCATAGTTGATTATAGCAGCCTCTGTCAGTCATAGTTGACTATAGTAGCCTCCATCAGTCATGGTTGACTATAGTAGCCTCAATCAGTCATAGTTCACTATAGTAGCCTACGTCAGTCATAGTTAACTATAGTAACCTCCGTCAGTCATAGTTGTCTATAGTAGCCTCCGTCAGTCATAGTTGACTATAGTAGCCTCCATCAGTCATAGTTGACTATAGTATCCTCCGTCAGTCATAGTTGACTATAGTAGCCTCTATCAGTCATATTTGACTATAGTAGCCTATGTCAGTCATAGTTGACTATAGTGGCCTCCGTGAGTCATAGTTAACTATAATGGCCTATGTCAGTCATAGTTGACTATAGTAGCCTCCAACAGTCATAGTTGACTATAGTCGCCTCCGTCAGTCATAGTAGACTATAGTAGCCTCCATCAGTCATAGTTGACTGTAGTAGCCTCTATCATAGTTCACTATAGTAGCCTCCATCAGTCATAGTTGACTGTAGTAGCCTCTGTCACTCATAGTTGATTATAGTTATTGGTTATTGGTTATGGAAGTCCTCAGTGTCACAGCCAACGAATTAAAATCCATAATTGCTCAACCGCCCGTGCCAGTGGAATCATCAGAATTACTAACTCATCTCCCAAACAAAGAAAGGTAACTGTAGTCCCCATCGTAGCAGTCTCAGCACACGCCAAAAGACATAAGGCGAAACTGCACAGAAAGTGAACACAGCCAACTGTTCCCTGTCATACGATATCATCATTCATCACAAAAAAGCGGGATATCGAAGCAGGATCAAAACAGATGAGACACACTGCTCACAGTATGCACAGAGCACTTAACTCAGTAGCTCCTGCAACAAGCCGGACTTGGAATATGAGGAAGCTGCAACAAGGAACACTTTTCAGACATAGCCTTCAATGGTTCCTGCCGCCTATCCACCATATACCATGGGAGTTCACGTCCTCCCGAAAATGATGATCGTCATAGCACTTGATGATGTTAGGTCATCATTGATGACTCCAATTCCAAACATATAGACACACAGTGGATTATAGTATCATCCGTCAGTCATAGTTGACTATAGTAGCCTCCATCAGTCATAGTTGACTGTAGTAGCCTCTATCAGTCATAGTTGACTATAGTAGCCTCCGTCAGTCATAGTTGACTATAGTTGCCTCCATCAGTCATAGTTGACTATAGTTGCCTCCATCAGTCATAGTTGACTATAGTTGCCTCCATCAGTCATAGTTGACTATAGTAGCCTCCGTCAGTCATAGTTGACTATAGTAGCCTCCGTCAGTCATAGTTGACTATAGTTGCCTCCATCAGTCATAGTTGACTATAGTGGCCTCCATCAGTCATAGTTGACTATAGTTGCCTCCATCAGTCATAGTTGACTATAGTAGCCTCCGTCAGTCATAGTTGACTATAGTTGCCTCCATCAGTCATAGTTGACTATAGTTGCCTCCATCAGTCATAGTTGACTATAGCAGACTCAGTTAGTCATAGTTCACTATAGTAGCCTCCATCAGTCATAGTTAACTATAGCAGCCTCTGTCAGTCATAGTTGACTGTAGTAGCCTCCGTCAGTCATAGTTGAATGTAGTAGCCTCTGTCAGTCATAGTTGACTGTAGCAGCCTCCGTCAGTCATAGTTGACTATAGTAGCCTACATCAGTCATAGTTGACTGTAGTATCCTATGTCAGTCATAGTTAAATATAATGGCCTGTGTTAGTCATAGTTGACTATAGTAGCCTCTAACAGTCATAGTTGATTATTGTCACCTCCGTCAGTCATAGTTGAGTATAGTAGCCTTTGTCAGTAATAGTTGACTGTAGTAGCCTCCGTTAATCATAATTTACTATAGTATCCTCCATCAGTCATAGTTGACTATAGTAGCCTCCATCAGTCATAGTTGATAGTAGTAGCCCCCATCATTCATAGTTGAATATAGTAGCCTCCATCAGTCATAGTTGATTATAGTAGTCTCCATCAGTCATAGTTGACTATAGTAGCCTCTATCATAGTTCACTATAGTAACCTCAGCCAGTCATTGTTGACTATAGTAGCCTCCGTCAGTCATAGTTGACTATAGTTGCTTCCATCAGTCATAGTTGACTATAGCAGACTCAGTCAGTCATAGTTGACTGTAGTAGCCTCCATCAGCCATAGATGACTGTAGTTGCCTCCATCAGTCAGAGTTGACTATAGTAGCTTCTGTCAGTCATATTTGACTATAGCAGCCTCTGTCAGTCATAGTCGACTATAGTAGCCTCCGTCAACCATAGTTGACTATAGTAGCCTCCATCAGTCATAGTTGACTATAAACTGCTTTCATCAGTCATAGTTTACTGTAGCAGCCTCAGTCAGTCATAGTTGACTGTAGTAAGTTCCGTCAGTCATAGTTCACTATACTAGACTCTGTCAGTGATAGTTGACTATAGTAGCCACCATCAGTCATAGTTGACTATAGTAGCCTCCATCAGTCATAGTTGACTATAGTAGCCTCTATCAGTCATATTTGACTGTAGTAGCCTCTCAGTCATAGTTGACTATAGTAGCCTCCGTCAGTCATAGTTGACTATAATAGCCTCCATCAGTCATAGTTGACTGTAGTATACTATGTCAGTCATAGTTAACTATAATGGCCTCTGTCAGTCATAGTTGACTATAGTAGCCTCTAACAGTCATAGTTGATTATTGTCACCTCCGTCAGTCATAGTTGACTATAGTAGCCTCTGTCAGTCATAGTTTACTATATTAGCCTCCATCAGTCATAGTTGACTGTAGTAGCCTCCATCAGTCATAGTTGAATATAGTAGCCTCCATCAGTCATAGTTGACTATAGTAGCCTCCGCCAGTCATTGTTGACTATAGTAGCCTCCGTCAGTCATAGGTGACTATAGTTGCTTCCATCAGTCATAGTTGACTATAGCAGACTCATTCAGTCATAGTTGACTGTAGTAGTCTCCGTCAGTCATAGTTGACTGTAGTTGCCTCCATCAGTCAGAGTTGACAATAGTAGCTTCTGTCAGTCATATTTGACAATAGCGGCCTCTGTCAGTCACAGTCGACTATAGTAGCCTCCGTCAGTCATAGTTGACTATAGTAGCCTCCATTAGTCATAGTTGACTATAAGCTGCCTTCATCAGTCATAGTTGACTATAGTAGCCTCCTTCAGTCATAGTTGACTATAGTAGCCTCCATCAGTCATAGTTGACTATAGTAGCCTCTGTCAGTCATATTTGACTGTAGTAGCCTCTCAGTCATAGTTGACTATAGTAGCCTCCGTCAGTCATAGTTGACTATAATAGCCTCCATCAGTCATAGTTGACTGTAGTATACTATGTCAGTCATAGTTAACTATAATGGCCTCTGTCAGTCATAGTTGACTATAGTAGCCTCTAACAGTCATAGTTGATTATTGTCACCTCCGTCAGTCATAGTTGACTATAGTAGCCTCTGTCAGTCATAGTATACTATATTAGCCTCCATCAGTCATAGTTGACTGTAGTAGCCTCCATCAGTCATAGTTGAATATAGTAGCCTCCATCAGTCATAGTTGACTATAGTAGCCTCCGCCAGTCATTGTTGACTATAGTAGCCTCCGTCAGTCATATTTGACTACAGTAGCCTCCATCAGTCATAGTTGACTATAGTAGCCTCCATCAGTCATAGTTGACTATAGTAGCCTCCTTCAGTCATAGTTCACTATAGTGGCCTCAGTCAGTCATATTTGACTACAGTAGCCTCCATCAGTCATAGTTGACTATAGTAGCCTCCATCAGTCATAGTTGACTATGGATTTTTCAGGTCCCCTAGAAATGTTATTTTTTCTTTTCTTTCTCTGTGTATTCTATTTTTCTGTGAATCTGTCTGCTTAATGTTTGAGTGCAGCTTTAGATTGTGTTTCCAAAGATTGCGGTCTGCAGCTATGTCTTCCCAGACTGCAGGGTTTATGTCACGTTTACACACATCTACAAATCAAAGTTTGGGGCACCACCCACTCCTTTTGCCTTCTGCCAGTTGTCCGTAGTGTATTTCTTTTTTATAAGTGGCCATCTTTCATACGGTGTATGTATGTGTGAAATTAACAATCTTGATTCTTGATCCTACACCTATGTCCATCTTCTTTCCTAAATTGTCGATGAGATCTTTGGTTGCATGGCCATTTCTCTTATTTCAATATTATTCTTGAATTCATTCCATTGTAGATAAGATCGTTGGATGCATGACCATTTATCTTATTTCAATATTGATCTTGAATTCATTCAATTGTAGATGAGATCTTTGATTGCATGACCATTTCTCTTATTTCAATATTGGTCTTGAATTCATTCAATTGTAGATGAGATCTTTGATTGCATGACCATTTCTCTTATTTCAATATTGGTCTTGAATTCATTCAATTGTAGATGAGATCTTTGATTGCATGACCATTTCTCTTATTTCAATATTAGTCTTGAATTCATTCCATTGTACACAGAGTATTTTTCTTAGGCATTTGTCTTCAAAAGGGTTTCGTTTTCTCTCAATCTCTTGATGTTTTCCAGCTTTCACATGCATAGGTAAGTGTTGATAATACATTTGAGTTGAATATTATAAATTTGGTTTTCTCGTTTCGTACTTTTTATTTCCATATTTTGTCCAGGATATACATGTATATCTTATGTATATCTTACAGAAGATTATTGTTTGATGTATATCTTACAGAAGATTATTGTTTGATGTATATCTTACAGAAGATTCCAGTGACATTGTGTATACCACCAAGGACATGACTAGAATGTTGAGGCAGCTGATACTGAGGCAGTACTCCCTGTTACATGTCCTGTTGTTCATGGGACAATGGGGGTATGTATTAGATAAACAGAAATAAAGTTGGTGTATTTAACTCTCAATAAAATCTTTAGGTAATAACAACCTCTTCACAATACAATTTTCTTGGAATTGGACACATGTCAGTTTGGGACACTTTCTTTAGCTGAAATGACCTAAGTCACAATGACACAAATTAAGCCCTTCCCCTGATAAAAATTCAGAAGTTTCTAACTTACATTTAGGATTGCTGTCTATGCAGCTTTCATTATCTTTTCCCGCCTTTCTGCTATAAAAATAGTTATTGTTAATGTAACACTGCAGACATTGCAGTGTCTGTTGTTTCAGTTCATCTTGCAAATTTGCTAAAATAACAATTATCATTCTTATAACCCAGTGTTTATGACTGTCACCGTTACTGGCCCATGAGCTCAACCATATAGTTCAACTTCCAAGACAAATTTCACAAAATTGAAACAGTAAAAAAAAATGATGACTTTCACTTTTACTCACAGAAATTATCAAATTATATTATTGTATAAACAGATATAGCTGTTCAATGTTAATATGAGGGATTAAATGTTGTGAATTAAGCTGATCATAAAATATTATTAAATCAGTTATGATCACCAGTGCAGCGAGCACAATAGCATAAAAAGTAAAAAAATAAAGGTTCCTCCATGTCTTGCTAGATGTATCAGGAATATGGTGTTAGTGACCACATTTCTTCTATGGCCACGGTACATTTTTGGGTGATGTTGTCGGTATCCTGCCAGGCTGCCTTTACTTCCCAGAAAGATCTCTGGTATCTATTTTTAGAGGTTGGGTGACTCCCAGAGCCTTGTCAGTCCAAAATAAAATTTGTCACAAATGGGATCAAACCTGGACCATTCTGGTCAGGAAGTGAGCACACTAACCACTCAGCCACCAAGGCTCCACATAGACCTACTCCAAATACAGGAGCTGTGATAGCTCAGTGGTTAGTGAACTGGACTACAAAGGACAAGAGGTAGGGTTTGATCCCAACTGACGGCTTCAGGATTCACCCAGCTTTAAATGGGTCCTGGGTTTTTTCTGGGAAAGTAAAACGGCACAGGCGTAATACTGACCACATTACCCCAAAAATAATGTGCTCAAGGTCTGTAAAATTTATGGTCACTAACATCATATTCCCTATACGCCACTTGGCGTGACAGGGGCTCTTTACTTTTACTTACTTCAAATACAAATTCATCAAAATTAAAATGGCCCAAAAAATTATGACTTTCACTTCTACCCACAGAAATTATGAAATTGTATTTCTGTATAAACAAATATAGGTGTTCAATCTTAATGAGATAAAATTTTGTGAATTAGGTGGACCGTAATATAAAATATATAGTCATGGTGTAATTTTTCTGGGAGTGACAGAGTGACAAACATTCTAGAGTGACAAACATTGTAGGAGGGAATTCTGTATTTGATGTCACGGCTAAATAAAACTATGGTAGAGGTTTTTAAGATCAGGCATTCAGATGTGGACAGTTTATCACTCGCAAATTTTTTCTTCTATTGATTCTGGCACATGCAGTCAGCTGTGGGATGCTGACCGTACTTAGGTCAGTTGCTAGATCAGTGTCTTGGGCCTTGTTGACGAATGTAATGTAGAAGTATTAAAGAATATGAGATGGGGGTGGGCACCAAGTTTCTCATCCGGTAACTGAGTTGAGAGCAGACAGTTCCTGCATCAGGATCAACAAATAACAGAGCTGATAAAGATCCCACTCCACCCCCCAGTAGTGCTTTTAGAAATAAACTAACCAGTTTGGTCAAGCAAAAAGGGATCAAAGAGGGTAGGCAACCCAGTGCTCAGAAATGCTGTGCTGAGGTCAGATGTGTTAGGCTCTAATGCACAGATATCAAAGCTTGGCTGTAAAGCTCAAAATAATACATCTATGCCCACTTAACCTTAGATTACGAGACCTATCTGTGAGTGAAATCAAAAAGACTAAAACTGTGATCATAAACAAAGATAATACTCGAAACCTAGAAGTGCATATCAAAGTTGAAGGAATAGACCTGTAGACAGTTCAGATCTGCAATTACCTTGGACATACTATAACCAGCGATGGAAAATGTAAAACTCAAATAAACAAAAGAATAGGAGTAGCAAAAAGTAATTTTAATGCCTTGAAAAGTATATTAACATCAAAACAAATAACATCAGGGCTAAAACTAAGAATAGCAAAATGTTATATCTTCTCAATATTTCTGTATAGTGCAGAAACACAGACATTAGATAAGAAAACAGAACAGAAAATTGAAGACTTTGAAATGTGGATTTATAGAAGAATAGGTAGAATTGGATGGAAAAAAAAAGAGAACACAGGATGAAGTTTTAAAACAACTAAAAATGAAAAGAGAACTACTAAACACAATTCAAAGAAGACAAATGAGATTTTGGAGGTAAGTTAAAAGACACAACAGTCTACTAAATGTAATATTGGAAGGGAAAATACAAAGTAATTGAGGCAGACCAAGACTAACGTGGATGAGTAACATCAAAAGATGGACAAGACAGCCTGTGACCACCTGCACCATCAAAGCAAGAGACAGATCAGAATGACGCTCCATGGTAGCCAACCTTCGATGCTGAGACGGCACTCGATAATGATGATGATCTGTGAGTGACGTTTTCATGATATCATTGTAAAAATTACTATCATTTAATTATTACATTTGGATTTTTAAAAATAGTATTTTCTTTGAACTTTTGCTACACAGCTTTGTGTTTACCCAAGCAGAGACATGGGAATTGGAGGCTGTAATCATTTCCTTGTTAGATTTATGGAATGAAATTCAACTCCATCGTGCTGTGGCTACTGGAGGTGTTATGTTGTCTATTCATGCAGCTACCGTAAGTCCATGATACCATACACATGTGAACACCTGCTCTTTAAAACATCTACCATAGTTTTATGCGGCTGTGACGTCAAATACGTAATTCCCTCCAACTGAGTCTAACCAGAATATTTCTAGCCCGCCACTGCTAGAAAAATTACACCTGGACTATATATTTTATATTATGATCTGCTTAATTCACAACATTTAATCTCTCATATTAATGTTTTTAATCTAGGTTTTTGTATACAGCAGTAAAATTTAATCATTTCTGTGAGTAAAAGTAAATGTCATAATTTTTTGACCACTCCAGTTTTGTTAAACATGTATCCGTAGAAGTTCTATGATTTTGTGTTCATTATTATTATTTTTTATAATATTTTTAATATCAATAATATTTTACGATCCGCTTAATTCATGACATTTAATCTCTCATATTAACATTTAGAATCTATGTTTGTTTATACAACAATACAACCTAATAATTTCACTGAGTAGAAGTGAAAGTCATTATTTTTTTTGACCGCTTCAATTTTGTTAAATTTGCATTTGAAGTTGAAATATATTTTTTGTGCTCACTGCGTCACTGAAAGTGAAAGTCATCAACACTGGGCTATTAGGCAGCAGTTGTTATTTTAGCAAATTTGTGAGATGAACTGAAACAACAGACAGGACACTGTTGACAGCGTTATATAAACAATTATTATTTTTACAGCAGCAAGGTGGCGGGGAAAGGTTCTGAATGTAGGTTAGAAACAGCGGAATTGTTGTTAGAGGAAGGGACTCTTTTGTGTTAATGCGACTTCGGTCATTTCAGCTACAAAGCATGTCCCGAACAGACATGCATCGTATTTTTTATGTTCTGCACATTTATGTCTGATCCAACATCAAGGGAAACAAATCCATTACTCAAGTGTCACCTGAAGTAGTAATTAGGAGTTGGGGGGGGGGGGGGAAATGTTTGACAGGCAACAAACTGTCAAACTTCAAGAATTTGTATTTTTGAGGTGGTAATTTTTACGATGGTATCATAATATAGGGTTAATGTCTATCTAAGGGGTAAATGACTATCAGCTCATTTGAGTAAAGGGGTAAAAACAAGAAAGAATGAGAAAGAAAGATTGGCGTATGAATAGATGGAAAAAAGTAAGGCAAGTGTTTGAAAATAAGATTTCAAAAGATAGCCAGAGTAGATTTGAGGGAAAAAAAACTATCTTTATGACACATATTACCATTGCTGGTGTATGTCGGGGGGGGTGGGGGGGGGGGGGGGGGAGGGGGGGGCTCATGACAGGACCGGAGAGATAAAGGCCGCATGGTCAAAGCAGTCACCACGATGTGTTAGATTCAACATTTTTATTTCACCCCTGATAGAAGAAATCCTTTCTATCTACTGCGGGTTTCAAACACAGCACGCAGGCTTTTCAGCCAGTGAAATAGTGGATTTTGACGCACAGCCACATTCTTCTCAGGACTGAATAGGTTAATCTGGAATAGAAAGACAAGGTAGATCAAAGAGAATATTTATGAGAAATCTACAAATGTTCAAATTGCTGATGATTACGAAGAGACTCAAGATGTAACAAAGCTAGTCAGATCATCAGTTGCATATCACCACTTTTGTTCAACATGGAAATAACTCTAGAGGCAAAACGGGCGCTCAACAATACAATCTTCATCCCAACGTTGTGCTACCAATGCCAGTCTGTGACCCTAGATGCAAGATCAATTTAAATATAAACACTAAAGATATTAAATGTGTTAGATGATTGACAAGAAACAGCTTGAGTGATTAGATCAGAAACAAAGAACTGCCTCAAACAATTCCCTCTGCTTAGCCAGCGTACTTGTGTGTAGAGCACCAAATCGCCATATTCCGCCTCAACTTCTGATAGAAAATTTATAAACTGTCAGTGTGTCAAAAACCGATTCCCGCCTTTTATTAAATTCACACACTTTATTACAGTTTTCATAACATCCTCCACGTCTAGAATCTTGCCACACAGCGCCTCCTGGTGTATAATGCAGTGTAATGCTGGGCAATGGAGTCACCGTCACATAATGATTTTTTTATTTCGCTATCTCTGCGCTTACAACAAACGATGCCATTGAGGAACTTGTTTCTTTTGTTGTTATTGTAGTAAAAACAGATTTCTGAGCACTAACCTTTTTCTTCAAATTGCACACAAGTGTAGAACATATTGTACCAATGTAGTCCTTGTATTTAGCGGCGTGATGCTGTGTGTAATGCCGTTTAAGATTATACTCTTTATTTACAGACAACACATGCAAACACACAAGGCACTGCGGTTTGCTATCCTTATTGTTGATAAATAAAAAATCATGTTCCCATTTCTCATGAAAAAATCAGATTTTTTCATTTAATTGACGTTTATTGTTCATATTATACCACGACCGAAGTAACAGACAATGAAAACACAGATTACAACAATAGCACTGTTTCCTGTTAAAATGGAACTGTTCATTGTAACTCGACAAAATCAGAATGATCAGATCGGATATATAATTTTGACTGATGAAAAGAGGTTTGGAGAGAAAGAAACTGAAAGTAAAATAATTGTGAGGTGAATGTGTTGGGGTGGAGGAGGTGGGTGACTGACAGTATTTCTTGACGGAAACTGTTTGAACTCGCCGAACCAAGAGTCGGCTCTAGAACCATTCGTTGGCTTCTTCCTTTGTTTAAGTCGGTCGCAGGATGATCAAAAGGGAAAAAATGATGGGCCGGGAATGACGGGAAGTCGACGTTAAACTAACTACTAGAGTGTTCCGAGTTTTAAACATAGGTCTACTAGGGAATATTTGAGTTAGCTTTCTCCACGGTAGAAGTTAATGTAACAAATTTTTAATCAATTTTACCCAGGACATTTTGCTCAATGCAACCTGATTTTATTTTTTATTCGCCGAGGGCCACAAAAAGGACGTCGCGGGCCACTTAACGTGGGCACCTAATTGGCCATCCCAGATCTAAGCCATAATATGTAAGCATTGCCAGATGACACATATGTGGGCAAGTCTGAACGACACCTGAGTGACAGATTTTGTGAGCATCTCTGTGATGTTGAGCAAAAGACTTGGCAGCCCAATGTCTGCCCATTTCAACTCCCCAAGCCATAGTGGTAAACTTGACATGCAAGTCACTGGCATTGCCTCATGTCACTCCAGCAATCACAGTCGGTTTGTCTTTGAGAATCGTTTCATTGCCCAGTTGTGTTCACTGACCGTGCCCCCCCCCCTCTCCCCCCTCCTCAAGGCGTGAACATATTGCTCACATATACATAGGACACCTAACACACATTTCTTACCCTCATGTGCTACCAAACCTATCTATCTATCTATTGACCTTTCGAGCCGTAGCCGGCCCATAGGGGGTAGACCAAGATACTCTTTCTCTTATCTGAATTTTTTGTTCCAGCAGTTTTCAATTCTTTTAAAGATATTTTATCAAATCTCGCCATTTGTCTCTGTTCTGTGCAAGCAGCTCTATCTCATTGAGGGAGCCGAATCCTGCTGCTCTTGCCTCTCTCATCAATGTTCTTTTTAGTGTCTCTCTGGGTCTTCCTCTTTTTCTCTTACCTGTTGTTTCCCACATGAGTGCTTGCTTTGCTATTCGGTTATTATCTCTTCTCATCACATGTCCAACATATGACCATTTTATTTTCTTTATTACTGAAAATATTAGTGGTTGATTGGCGATTTCTCTAATTTCCTCGTTTTGTTTTGAATTCGTTCCACGCTATACCAAGTATTTTCCTTAGACATTTATTTTCTAACGCGTTCAACTTTGTTGCTATATCTCTTGTTGTTTTCCAGCTTTTACGCGCATATGTAAGGGTGGATAGTACACTTGATTTGAATAGTCTAAGTTTTGTGTTTGTGCTGATGAGTTTTGATTTCCACAACTTTTCAAGGCTTCTGAAAGACATTACTGCTTTAGCTATTCTGATTCTAATATCTTTGCTTGTATCCCCTTCTCGATCAATGTGACTTCAAAGATGGATAAAGTGATCGATCTCTTCCACTGGTTTATTTTCCATGTATATTTTGTCGTCTTTTGGAATTAAGCTTTTCATGGCTTTAGTCTTTTCATGATTGATCTCAAGCCCAATTTTGCTGGCTATTGATGATAGTTCATTTGTGTTTTCCTGCAACGTTTTTATCTGACTGCTGATGAGAACTATGTCGTCAGCAAAGTCGAGGTCCTCCAAATGGTCTCCTTGTATCCATTTGATGCCTTTATTACCAGTGCAGCATTTCTTCATTATGAAGTCCATAACAACTCCAAATAACAAGGGCGATAAAATACATCCTTGTTTAACCCCAGTTTCTATTGGGAAACATTCGCTCAGTCCTTCCTCTGTTCGAACTACACTTGTGTAACCATCATACATGTCTTTAATAATATTTATGATCTTTGATGGTAAGACATATTGCTTCAGAATTTTCCACAAAGAGTCTGTATGATTTGTGTACTTATATACACATATATGATATGTGTATATCCTTATATATATTTTTGTGTTGTTGATAGCTCTTCCAGGTGAAGGCTTAATTGGCCAAAACATCAACTTTTGTTTTGAACTCACCTACGTAAATCTGTTACCGTACCACATTAAAAAAAAAAATTGTCACTTTAATTGCCTTCTGCAATAATTTCATTCTCACTATTGGGTTTGTTTATTTCTAGGAATCATCGCAGGCCATTCAAAATTTGGTGGAAAAGATGAAGAAGTTACTGGGATCTCTCACAGCTTTGTTTCTCTCTAAAGTGTTTGGAGGCTGCTGTCTTAGAAATTGGCCAATACCATTCTATACAAACACATACACACATGAGCTGACACACATGCACTTACACAACTACACACACTCATTCTCACACATAAATCAAGGGAAGTAATCATACAATAAAATAAATCAAAATGTCTCAGTTTTAAATTGTTGAATTTATTCTTGTTTATGTTCAGTCTTCTATGTTTTCTTCTTCTGGTTCTTCTCTTTCTTCTGTTGTTGATCTTTCCACATCTGCTTCTCCACTATTTTTACTTCTTCTTCTGCTTTTCTTATTATTCTTCTTCTTCCTCCTCTTCATTTTTTTCTTTATCCACTTTTTCCTCCTTTTCATCTTCTCCTTTATCCTCATCTTCTTCTTCTGTTTCTACTTCTTGTTCTTCTTGTTTATTTCTTCCTCTTCTTCATCTCCTTCTATTTCAGTTTCTACGTCTTCTTCCTCTGTTCCTACTTCTATTACTACTATTTATTTTTCTTCTTCCTGTGTTCCTACTTCTATTACTACTATTTATTTTTCTTCTTCCTCTGTTCCTACTTCTATTACTACTATTTATTTTTCTTCTTCCTGTGTTCCTACTTCTATTACTACTATTTATTTTTCTTCTTCCTCTGTTCCTACTTCTATTACTACTATTTATTTTTCTTCTTCCTGTGTTCCTACTTCTATTACTACTATTTATTTTTCTTCTTCCTCTGTTCCTACTTCTATTACTACTATTTATTTTTCTTCTTCCTGTGTTCCTACTTCTATTACTACTATTTATTTTTCTTCTTCTTCATTCCATAATTTTGGGGGTCGTTGGGTCACCAATGACAGACCTCATCAATGTTGTCCATTTCTCTCTACCTCAGATCTTTCTTTGAGACTGAAAGCTGAGACCTGCTCATTGTTTCATGTTACTTTCCCATCTCTACCTCCAATCTTTCTTTGAGACTGAAAGTTGAGACCTGTCTATTGTTTCATGTTACTTTCCCATCTCTATCTCCAATCTTTCTTTGAGACTGAAAGTTGAGACCTGCCTATTGTTTCATGTTACTTTCCCATCTATACCTCCAATCTTTCTTTGAGACTGAAAGTTGAGACCTGCCCATTGTTTCATGTTACTTTCCCATCTCTACCTCCCATGGTTCTCCCTTAAAAATCATATCGTTAACATGGAAACCCTGGTGGTACGAATGGAAGCTGAGGAGGTGATCAGGGACAGGTTGATGACATAACTCAAAGTTTAGTTTGATTGCAGCCTGTGTTTCAGGGACCATGACGACCATGTGATAACAAAATCCCACAAAAGATTAGATATCTTTAAGATCATGGCAGCTGTCAACATCGAGCGAGGCTACCTACCCTTCTGTTCCAGTGACTAGTCCTCGCACTAATTGTGTACACCTTAGCAATTCTTACTGTCAGTGCAACATAAATTGACAGGCTGGAGAAAATACAGAATGAAGCTATGTGCTTTATCTTGGGGATGTATGAGGGACACTCCCTGTGTAGCAATAAGGTATCGTCTTGACTTTCCAACCATGGATGACAGGGTCAAGATCTGGAGGGAAGGAGCATCCATTGCACAACAAGCTCAACACAGGGAAAGGTGTCAGGCTAAAAAGAGGCAAATCATGGGTGGGCCGAGCAGAAGATATCATCAAACAGGTCTGTGGGTTTACCAATAGCAACGCTGGAGAGAAGTGGATACAGGTGCCTACATCATCCGGGGGATCATTCTCGGTTATTATCAAACTCGGTTGGAAATGTAGGGAACAGAACTCAGTCATGGTCAATACGGAGGTCATCTGGGATAACACTGATAAAAATGATGCAGTTTTCTATACAGACAGATCTGTAATACTCTCTCTCTCTCTCTCTCTGCGTTCAGGACTCAATCAGAGTAAGGATTCCAGACTCTCAAATGAAGTCAGCTGTCAGGCTAAGTGTGTTGATCGCCCCCACAGACAGAACATCACAATTAGAGTCTGTCAGATCCACTCTGCCTGAACACCCGTTAATACGTTGCACTGTGTTCTGCGCCAGTGGCCCAGTGAATCCGATTTCAGCCAGCATTTTATTCGGGTTTGCTATCCCTAGCATTTGATTGTCCCCAATCTTCCTGCAAGGCAGCAGGTTTTCTTTTCTGTGGGGGGATTCTGCCCTTAGATGGTCGGCCCTCCAGGTTTACGAGCACCATCTGCCCGAGTCACTAGAGGTGACTAACACAGACATGCACACACAAAGATGTGAGATGTGAGATCTGTAATACGACACCAAATGAGTGTATGGGCACTTATAGCACGCTCGGCAACTAGAATAGTTAATTAAGACAGTGGTGCATACGTTATGACCACGAGAAGTATGACGATGAAGGTGATGGCAGTGACCAGGAAATTCATCTGTTTAGAGTCACAAAACTACACCCACGTCTGCATACTAAGTGATCCATTGAGCATGATAAGAAAAGTGGAGGCGGGCTCTGTATGTAGGCAATGGGTAGAGTCATTGCAGAGGTAAAAATACGTACTGTCACCTTTATCTACGTCCCTGAACATGCGGGAACACGGGGAAATGTAAGAGCGGACAGGTTGGCTAGCTGTGATAAGATGGGCACAGCCAGAAACGAGAAACTTAGTTCTTAGAAGAAAATGATGTCCTCCACATAGATGGGCAGATTTTGTTCTCCTCTGACTTGTATGAAGGTGCACCTTATGGCTGCGTCTTGCCTGATTTGTTTTCTCTAAGAATGGTTCTATGGCGAGTATACAGAGTAACGGGGTTAGCCGGCATCCTTGTCTCACTGAACTACAGAGTAACGGGGTTAGCCAGCATCCTTGTCTCACTGAACTACAGAGTAACGGGGTTAGCCAGCATCCTTGTCTCACTGAACTACAGAGTAACGGGGTTAGCCGGCATCCTTGTCTCACTGAACTACAGAGTAACGGGGTTAGCCAGCATCCTTGTCTCACTGAACTACAGAGTAACGGGGTTAGCCGGCATCCTTGTCTCACTGAACTACAGAGAACAAATGATGGAGATTAATATCGTTTTACTTATAGGTGAATTCACAACCGTGATGATTTCTCTTTTCATTTATTGGAATTTTCTTTTCAGCTCTCCAGGTGAGAAAGTCAATATCTTATGCAGACTTAGTTTATGAACCGAGCCAGACCTTGAACTAAAGTACAGCTCATGTGACCAACGAGCTTCTGAACAACATCAAAATACAGACAAATGTCATTCTCTCACCAACTATCATCAAGACAACATACACATCTTCTTCGTCTTCTGCGATCAGGGCTCATTCAGAGTAGGATTCCGGACTTTCTTATGAAGACAGCCGTCTGTTTAAGTGATCCGGTTGCTCCGTATAGTTTCTCTTACAGGGAGGTGGGTGTGGACCACATTGTCCTTCTCAGGTCTGTGTACTGGGGGCAATCCTGTAGAACATGTTTTGTTGTCATGTTGTCCAGTGGCTTTTACCTATTTTGAGTTTGTTGAACATGTGGTTTCTCATTCTGTTGTGGCCAGTGCATAGGCGAAGTATGATGACTTGATCCCTCCTTGATAGTTGGATGTATCCGTCCCTCACGTTATACTTTGGGTGTTCTCGTTTCCATTTTTAAAGGTACTAGCCTTTAATCATGGATTTGGCCTCGTCGTAGCTGACCAGATGTTTCTCTTGTGGTAATCTCCCTCCCTCTTTAGCTAATTTGTCTGCGCGTTCGTTTCCGTGTATATTACAGTGTGATGGTATCCACTGAATGACCACTCTCTGGAAGTTATTTCACAGTTGGTCTAGGATTGTTCTCAAGTCATCTAGCCACTGTTCCTGGGAGTTTTTAGAGCTGTTAGGACTGACAGTGCATCAGTCAGTGTCACCATTTTTTTGTGCATGTTATTTTTGTGTTGGATAGCCAGTTTTACAGCAGTAAAACAGTTATATATTAGTTATATAATAGTTATAGTTTGTTTGAGAATTTCCCAGTAGCTATTGACTTGTTGATCTCATTCTGGCTTTTCAGCCTCAGGAACACACCTCCTCCTACATTTCTGGTGGCATTTGTAGTGGAGCCATCTGTGTATATGTGTGACCAGGACTTCTGTGGGTAGTTGCTGTTTGTGTGTTTTTCTGCCATGTGTTTTCTCTCTTTGTCTGTTTGTGTGCCTTTTTCATGCTTCCTATTATGTCTTCCTTAAGTTCTGATATTTTGTATTTCCCATGAGGAGTCATATCAGATGGGCTTAAGGGTTTCGGTAGTGTTTGGGACAGTACTGGGTCACTAGTTGCCAGTTCTTTGGAGACTGCAGCGAAGTTGCTCCACTTTATTCTTACTTTTCCGAAACCAGTTATTCTTTGGTGCATGGGGTAGCTAAGGAGCCTTTTATATTTCTCCGTTTGTTGCATTACTTTAGTTTTCCGTCTGTCGTCTAAGGGTTGTAAACCTGTTACTGTTTCTAGAGTCACGATAGGTGCAAATTTCATAGCACCAGTGATGATACGGACAGCCTGGTTCTGTGTTCTGTTAATTTAGTTAAGCTGTGATTTGGAAGCTGTAGCCCAGGCTGTTACTCCATACTCTAGGACCGGTCTCACTCTTCCTACGTTAAGTCGTTTCAAGATATTGCTGTCTGCCCCCCAGTCTGTTCCTGCCAAATCCTTCATAATATCTGTTCGTTTTCTGGCTCTTTTGTTTGCTCTGTCTATCTAATTTATCCCATGTCATTCTGCGATCCATGGTGACGCCAAGATATGTTGGGTTTTGGTCAATGGGAGTGTATGGTCTTTTATCTTCATTTTTGCAGAGAGTATGTTTCTTGATAGGCTGAATATTGTGTATGTAGTTTTTTTTTCTTTAATTGGTAATAACCAGGTTTCGTCAATTTTTCAAGTTTCCCTAGGACATCTTGCATTCTGGAGCTCGCCACTGACATAGATTTTTCACGTGCCCATGTCGCCAGATCATCTGCGTACATTGCTGAGTGTATTCTAGGTGGAATGTCCATTACGATGTCATTTATGAAAATTAAAAAGAACGTCGGGGATAGGACGCCATCTTGTGGGACACCTTGTTCGATTCTGGCTTTCTTACTTAGTTGTCCATGTACTTGTACTCTGACCATTCTGTCTTGTAGGTATTGAGATACCCAATTTAATAAACGGCCTTGGATGCCAAGTCTGAGAAGCTTGTTCTTTAATCCTTTTCTCCATACCCTATCAAAAGCCTTCTCTATGTCGACCCACACTGTCAGTGTGTGTTTCTTTTCTTGTAAAGCATCTTCTATTTCCTGTACGATGTAGGTGATCAGGTCTTCAGTTGATCTGTGCTGATGGAAACCGCTTTGTTGTGGTACAATTTGTTGTTTTGTCTCCAAATGCCAAATGAGTCTTCTGTTGACCAGTCTTTCCATGAGTTTACTCAGGAAGCTCAGTAAACTCATTGGTCTGTAGCTACTTGAGTCTAGTGGGTCTTTTCCATGTTTGAGGATGGGTAACATAATGGCTACTTTCCAGGTTGCCGGCATTTGACCTCTCTTTCAGCTGGCATTCATTATCCTTAGAAGCTGGCCCTTGGCTTTCTGTCCCAGTTTTATGAGAATTTCATTGGTGATTCCGTCTTTTCCAGGGGAACTCTTAAGCTTCAATCCTTTGAGGGCTACTTCTAGTTCTGTTGGTGTAAAGATGGTCGTCTGGTGTTCTTCTGGTGCTAAAGGCATGTGTTTTGAATCTCGGTTTTCCTTCTGGCAGCTTTCTGTTGGTCTTTTAGAATGTTTATTCTATTAATGTTTTGTAAGTTTCTCTCAGTATGTTTGATGCCCCTATGCCTGTGTGGATGTTCTGATTGTGTGCTAATGTTATTGAAGGTCGGCAGTTGATTTCGTCGCTCAGAGTTTTCGCAAGTTTCCAGAGTTTGTGTCATTTTTTGTCTAAATTGAGGCTCTCTGTTTTGTCTTTCCAGCTCTGTCTTGCTGATATCTAGACCTCTCTTCTGTATTTGGCAGATGCTGCTTTATAGGCTATGTTGCTCTCGGTGCTTTGTGATGTTCCAGCTAGCTCTCTGGCAGAGTCCAGTTCCTCTTCTAGTCTTTGTATTTCCTTGCTCCAGTATGGCTTGTAGTTTCCTCTTGCTCCTCTATGAATTGATTCTTTAGCAGCTCTCACGATTCCCTTTGTTAACTCCTCTATCATCTTTCTTTTCATGGATGTTGATAGGCGCGGTGTAAGCATCTGTTAGCTTGGCAAACATTTCCCAGTCTGCTCTCTTGTAATTCCAGCGGGGAAGTGGTATTTGCAACTCCTGTTTGTGAGCAAGATCCACTGAAAGTTTGACTGGTCTATGGTCACTGTCGCCAAGTTGGTTCAGTGCTATTCTGGCTATTTTGTTGGATATGTCTCCTGTTGCAAATGCTAGGTCGGGAGTTGATGTTGTTTTCTATCTTCTTGAGTAGAAGGTTGGGGGGGGGGGGGGGGGGGGAGAGTCCTCTCTAGAGTTTATGAGGAATAGGTTGTTGTCGATTTTACATTCTTCCACTTCTGCACCTCGTGTATTGGATTCCTTATATCTCCATCTTTCAGAGTGGCTGTTAAAGTCTCCTACTACCAGACACTTTGATTGTGTTATTTCCATTGACTCCAGCTTCAGCTATTTGTCATTAGGTCAGTATATGTTAAATATCCTTGCACTAGTGGAGTTGATGTATAGGTCTGTGCCAATGATCTCTTCATCTCCGTTTGTGATTACTTCTATCTGTTTTGCTGGGATGGTATTTTTTAATAAGTATAAGGATTCCACCCTTGTGACCTTCCCTGTCCTGTCTAAATGTTTGGTAGCCCCTGATCATAAATCTGTGCTGAGGATTAAGGTGAGTTTCCTGGATGCAGGCAACGTCTATCTCCTCCTCTGCTAGTCTGATTGTTAGAGCTTGTTTTTTGTGGTATATGCCCTCCGCATTCCAGAGTATTATTTTCAGGTGTCTCTTGAAGCTTTTCAGATCAGTAGTAGTTTCCCTCTGGTCCCATTTCCTGGCTCTCCAAAATGGGTCTGGGTGATCACCATTACCTGGGGTGGATCCCTTCGAGACATGGGGCCCTGCACTACACCTGCCGGGGTGGGGGGGGGGGACTCCACAGACAGAGCACCATAATTAAAGTCCGTTAGACCCACTCTGATTGAGTACATGTTAGAACGTTGCACTGTGTTTTGCGCCAATGGCCCAGTGCATCCGATTTCTACCAGCATTTTATTCAGGTTTGTTTTCCATAGCCTTTGACTATCCCCAATCTTCCTACAAGGCAGCAGATTGTGTTATCTGTAGGGGGATTCTGCCCTTAGATGGCCGGGCCCTCCCGGGTTTACGAGCAACATCTGCCCGAGCTCTGTGTAGTTATTCAGTAATGGAACCATCTTTCTGTTGAGAGTTGCGAGTTGTCATCATAATAATTTGGTTCAATAAATATTGGCTGTAATACCGAACAAGAAGTTTAGCACTCAGGCAGACAATGGGCCTTGCTTACTTAACAGCAACGACCAGAGCAATAATCGTAATGCCTGTAACCTGGTTCTGTTGATCTACAATTGTCTCTTTACTTTTACTATTTATCCTCTAATGATAAACCTTCACCATAGGGGAATATAACAACAACGTGGATCACATTCTCCCTGAGACCACCCATGTCAACAAACACAAGCTGAACATATTGTCTAGTCTGTGTAATGATCATATTCTCCCTGAGACCACCCATGTCAACAAACACAAGCTGAGCATATTATATAGTCTGTGTAATGATCACATTCTCCCTGAGACCATCCATGTCAACAAACACAAGCTGAGCATATTATATAGTCTGTGTAATGATCACATTCTCCCTGAGACCATCCATGTCAACAAACACAAGCTGAACACATTGTCTAGTCTGTGTAATGATCACATTCGCCCTGAGACCACCCATGTCAACAAACACAAGCTGAACATATTGTCTAGTCTGTGTAATGATCACATTCGCCCTGAGACCACCCATGTCAACAAACACAAGCTGAACATATTGTCTAGTCTGTGTAATGATCACATTCTCCCTGAGACCACCCAACAAACACAAGCTAAACATATTGTCTAGTCTGTGTAATGATCACATTCGCCCTGAGACCACCCATGTCAACAAACACAAGCTGAACATATTATCTAGTCTGTGTAATGATCACATTCTCCCTGAGACCACCCATGCCAACAAACACAAGCTGAACATATTGTCTAGTCTGTGTAATGATCACATTCTCCCTGAGACCACCCATGTCAACAAACACAAGCTGAACACATTGTCTAGTCTGTGTAATGATCACATTCTCCCTGAGACCACCCATGTCAACAAACACAAGCTGAACAGATTGTCTAGTCTGTGTAATGATCACATTCTCCCTGAGACCACCCAACAAACACAAGCTGAACATATTGTCTAGTCTGTGTAATGATCACATTCTCCCTGAGACCACCCATGTCAACAAACACAAGCTGAACATATTGTCTAGTCTGTGTAATGATCACATTCTCCCTGAGACCACCCATGTTAACAAACACAAGCTGAACATATTGTCTAGTCTGTGTAATGATCACATTCTCCCTGAGACCACCCATGTCAACAAACACAAGCTGAACACATTGTCTAGTCTGTGTAATGATCACATTCTCCCTGAGACCACCCATGTCAACAAACACAAGCTGAACACATTGTCTAGTCTGTGTAATGATCACATTCTCCCTGAGACCACCCATGCCAACAAACACAAGCTGAACATATTGTCTAGTCTGTGTAATGATCACATTCTCCCTGAGACCACCCATGCCAACAAACACAAGCTGAACATATTGTCTAGTCTGTGTAATGATCACATTCTCCCTGAGACCACCCATGCCAACAAACACAAGCTGAACACATTGTCTAGTCTGTGTAATGATCACATTCTCACTGAGACCACCCATGCCAACAAACACAAGCTGAACATATTGTCTAGTCTGTGTAATGATCACATTCTCCCTGAGACCACCCATGTCAACAAACACAAGCTGAACACATTGTCTAGTCTGTGTAATGATCATATTCTCCCTGAGACCACCCAACAAACACAAGCTGAACATATTGTCTAGTCTGTGTAATGATCACATTCTCCCTGAGACCACCCATGTCAACAAACACAAGCTGAACACATTGTCTAGTCTGTGTAATGATCACATTCTCCCTGAGACCACCCATGCCAACAAACACAAGCTGAACATATTGTCTAGTCTGTGTAATGATCACATTCTCCCTGAGACCACCCATGCCAACAAACACAAGCTGAACATATTGTCTAGTCTGTGTAATGATCACATTCTCCCTGAGACCACCCATGCCAACAAACACAAGCTGAACACATTGTCTAGTCTGTGTAATGATCACATTCTCACTGAGACCACCCATGCCAACAAACACAAGCTGAACATATTGTCTAGTCTGTGTAATGATCACATTCTCCCTGAGACCACCCATGTCAACAAACACAAGCTGAACACATTGTCTAGTCTGTGTAATGATCATATTCTCCCTGGGACCACCCAACAAACACAAGCTGAACATATTGTCTGGTCTGTGTAATGATCACATTCTCCCTGAGACCATCCATGTCAACAAACACAAACTGAACATATTGTCTAGTCTGTGTAATGATCATATTCTCCCTGAGACCACCCAACAAACACAAGCTGAACATATTGTCTAGTCTGTGTAATGATCACATTCTCCCTGAGACCACCCATGTCAACAAACACAAGCTGAACATATTGTCTAGTCTGTGTAATGATCACATTCTCCCTGAGACCACCCATGTCAACAAACACAAGCTGAACATATTGTCTAGTCTGTGTCATGATCACATTCTCCCTGAGACCACCCATGTCAACAAACACAAGCTGAACATATTGTCTAGTCTGTGTAATGATCACATTCTCCCTGAGACCACCCATGTCAACAAACACAAGCTGAACACATTGTCTAGTCTGTGTAATGATCACATTCTCCCTGAGACCACCCATGTCAACAAACACAAGCTGAACATATTGTCTAGTCTGTGTCATGATGACATTTAGACTAATTAATTATTGTCGGTTGTCCTTCGTCAACAAGAGAACAAAGATTCATGTTATCCACTTCACTTTGTGTAATCAGATAGTCTGTGAAATAGTTTAAATACCAAGCATTGACGTTCAATTCGGAATTGTTGGCAGAGACGGGATCATAAACAATAGCGATATCCACACCTGACATTGTCACATCAAAACATAACGTTGGTTGGCTATTATCTTTTGATCACACAGAGACCCTAAATATGTGCCTTCGGTAGAAGAAATGTAAAGTCAGTCTTGTATGTAGAACATCCACCTTGAAGTTCGTGACTAATTGCTTGAGATCTTTTCGGCAGCGCTATCTTACGATATTCCCGTTTTGGCTTGTTTGTCATCGTTGAATTTGCTTCAAGTGATGCTTCCACATACATGACAATCAACCTCGCCATCAATAGCCCACCTTGTTAATAAACAAACACATAATATTATGCATCCACTGCTAATGCGGAAGCCATTTGGGAATATTGCTCGACATGCATTTTTTTGGATCAAGAAAGAAGACAAATTATGATCTTTGAAGAAACATGTACAAATGTTGTATAATATTTAAAGGCTCCACTCGTTCTAAAACAACCAATTTAAATGCATAAACATGTTCTACCGATGAATTGTTGATAAGAAAATATTAATATATATATATATATATATATATATATATATATATATATATATTGTTTTTGAAAGATCATGTATCTTTATTCCGACAACTTTAACAATGACAACTATGTACAATTATTCACAGCGGCCAGCAATCACACATCTCGCTAGGACAGTCACACACCATATTACAGAATTCACGTCTCTACTGGATACTCTCGCTTCTGTGCGTCTGCCTACTCAGGCTTATTTTACTTAATGCTTCAGAAATAGATTATAAAGAATAAGACACCAATAATTCTAATAAGAGCACATGTCATCAAACAGGTCTGAGGATTTACCACGCTGGCGTGGAGTAGTTTACCTGTGCCTAAGTCATACAGGGGCACATTCTCGTGTATATTCACACTGCACAGGAAATGTAGGGAACAGAAGTTAAGGGGATAACCATTCATGTCATTTGTGTAATATTAATATAAGATTGAGCAAATTTAAGTTTCCTGCTTTTTTTTTTTTTAAATACAGATGTTATTTAGCAAGTATCAACTAACCTTATGTAATATTTCACAACGTAATTTCTAGCAAGGGTCTAAATTTTGCATATTATTTTAATAATATACAATTTTATTAATGCTAAGCATTGTTTTAAAGAGTTGTATATTGCACAATTATAGCAAATAGAAGCAAATAAAAGAATCGCATTTTCCTTAAAATTGTGGAAAAATATTAATTATGGTTCGTTCTAACATATCAAACTTAAATGCAGAAAAGTGTTCTAACGTTGAATTGTTGATGAAAATGTTAATATAAACTTATATGCTTTAGAAATTAAACGCCATCTTTCTTTATTAAAAGGGAAACAACTCCTGTTAAATTAATAATTAAGAATTCTTTATACGTCGATATAATGTAATTGTAAATTGTCAAAAGTGTTATTCATATACATATTGTTTCCCAGAAAATAATGTTCTCATAAAATGTGCAAGATCTTTAAAAATGTCTATAAGAAATTGCAATTTCTAAAGTATCAAATTAAAAGAAATGTATCTTTTCTTAATTTGTGGTTTTAAATATTAATTATTTATAATTTCTCTCAAAATTAAAAGTTATCTTCCTTTGCTCACAAAAAAGTCAACTTCTGTCTTAAGTAAGAAAACGAGGCTGTATATAGTCCGGTGCAGTGAACATATTTTGGAAATTACGTGAAATTGTATCTAAACATTTTTATTATTCATATAGATACTACTTCTGTTGGTTGGCTAGTATTAGGTAAAGAAGCTGTTCACGCGATGAAGCTGTGTTTACAGCATGTGTTCACAATATCCAGAGAGGCCTCAAGATATTCTGAGACTTGTCTCTTACTATTTTCGAAAACCTTCTGGATCTATATATCTATCTTTCATTCGCCTGCAGTTTTGTCTATAACTGCAATGTCGTTTCCTGTATAAATGTTAGCGTCTTTTGTCATTCTTACAGTGGTGCATATAGTCTTGTCTGTAGTATTGTATTAATGGGATAAGTGGGCTTTCCTCAGTCTACTATATTCAGTGCATTCTTGAAATATGCGTTCCGTTGTCTGGGGCGCCTGTCCACATGTGCATGTAGTTGAGGTACCGATCTTGAATTTTGTAGACACGTGACTGTGTAGTTAAGTGTGTCCTGTTCTAATGCGTTTAATGATAACTTGTTCCCATCTATTCATATAATGAAACGCATCCTGATTTGGAGCATTTGGTCTTCTGATTGATTTTATTATCTATATTATGATAGTATGTAACCGGCGCATCTGGTTGTGTGCCTGTTGCACCTTCTTTTGAAAGCTGATCTGCTCTCTAGTTACCTGGTGTTCCATAGTGAGATGTGATCCACTGAAGGGCAATCATGTGGTGTTTGTAGAGTTCAGTCAATAAAGTTTGCATGATGTAGCAACTTTCTGGATTGCAGTGCCTGGAGCACCGATCTTACATCTGTCAAAATCTATACAGGCTGTGGGCTAAGATTACTGTTCAACAGTTTTTCTATTGCCAACTTTATTGCTTGCATTTCTGCATCGTAACTGTGATAATATTTCCATGTTGCTATCTTTTCCATATCCCTAGTGTTATTTTTGTGGGTACCCTATGTAGACCCCTGCTCCCCCTTTCTTTTCTATATATTAATCGAGTCACAGCAGAGAGACATTATAAACAGCCTATATAACACTTGTTACTACAAGTTTGATAAACTATTTAGAACTTGATTCTCAATTAAAAAATAAAAAAAGAATGACTGTCTGTCTATTTTAATGCTTGAGATGTAATTGTCTATCGCTATTTTTTTTCATAACATGATTTTAAGCAGGTTTCATTTTCATATTAGCATTATTAACTGTTTCTTTCATAATAGTATGACTTTTTAATGTATCTCTTTTCATACTAAGATTTTAAACTGCTTTTATCTTCATGCTAGAATTTTAAATTGTCTCTCTGGTCATTCTAGAATTTTCAAAAGGTTAACTTTTGATGCTAGAAATATAAACTCTCTTAACTCTCTTAACTGCTAGATTTTAATCTCTATCTATATAGCTAGAAATGTAAAATGCCTATCTCTCATTCTCTTTATTCTATCTATATCTTAATGTTTAATATATATAACTGCATCTCCCTTTTCACTCTCTCTCTCTCTCTCTCTCTCTCTCTCTCTTAATGTTAGAATTGTAAATTGCCACTCTCCCTCTCCAGTGACATGAATTATGTGCAATTGTCTATCTCCAACTCCTCTCCCTTTTTCTACTACAATTTTGAAATTTCAACTGCATAGTATATTACTAGTTTCTTATTTTATACCTCTCTCTCTCTCTCTCTCTCTCTAACATTATCTCTTCTAGACTCTACAGTGAAGTGATGAAACGGCATCAGCTAATTTTTTTGTAAATTAACTTCTTTGGACCTGTGATCAATAAAAATGTTTAGAAACTTTAAACAGTTGATTATCGGCAAAGAAATATAATAATTGTTTGAAGAATATGTACTTAAATGTTGCATAATATTTACAGGCATGGTTCGTTCTAACATATCAAACTTAAATGCAGAAAAGTGTTCTAACGTTGAATTGTTGATGAAAATGTTAATATACACTTATATGCTTTAGAAATTAAACGCCATCTTACTTTATTAAAAGGGAAACAACTCATGTTAAATTAATAATTAAGAATTCTTTATATGTCGATATATTGTAATTGTAAATTGTCAAAAGTGTTATTCATATACATATTGTTTCCCAGAAAATAATGTTCTCATAAAATATGCAAGATCTTTAAAAATCTCTATAAGAAATTGCAATTTCTAAAGTATCAAATTAAAAGAAATGTACCTTTTCTTAATTTGTGGTTGTAAATATTAATTATTTATAATTTCTCTCAAAAATTAAAAGTTATCTTCCTTTGCTCACAAAAAAAGTCAACTTCTGTCTTAAGTAAGAAAACGAGGCTGTATAAAGTCCGGTGCAGTGAACATATTTTTGAAATTACGTGAAATTGTATCTAAAATTTTTATTTAACTCATATAGACACTACTTCTGTTGGTTGGCTAGTATTAGGTAAAGAAGCTGTTCACGCGATGAAGCGGTGTTTACAGCATGTGTTCACAATATCCAGAGAGGCCTCAAGATATTCTGAGACTTGTCTTTTACTATTTTCGAAAACCTTCTGGATCTATATATCTATCTTTCATTCACCTGAAGTTTTGTCTATAACTGCAATGTCGTTTCCTGCATAAATGTTAGAGTCTTTTGTCATTCTGACAGTGGTGCATATAGTCTTGTCTGTAGTATTGTATTAATGGGATAAGTGGGCTTTCCTCAGTCTACTATATTCAGTGCATTCTTGAAATATGCGTTCCGTTGTCTGGGGCGCCTGTCCACATGTGCATGTAGTTGAGGTACCGATCTTGAATTTTGTAGACACGTGACTGTGTAGTTAAGTGTGTCCTGTTCTAATGCGTTTAATGATAACTTGTTCCCATCTATTCATATAATGAAACGCATCCTGATTTGGAGCATTTGATCTTCTGATTGATTTTATTATCTGTATATTATGATAGTATGTAACCGGTGCATCTGGTTGTGTGCCTGTTGCACTTTCTTTTGAAAGCTGATCTGCTCTCTAGTTACCTGGTGTTCCATAGTGAGATGTGATCCACTGAAGGGCAATCATGTGGTGTTTGTAGAGTTCAGTCAATAAAGTTTGCATGATGTAGCAACTTTCTGGATTGCAGTGCCTGGAGCACTGATCTCGCATCTGTCAAAATCTATACAGGCTGTGGGCTAAGATTACTGTTCAACAGTTTTTCTATTGCCAACTTTATTGCTTGCATTTCTGCATTGTAATTGTGATAATATTTCCCTGTTGCTATCTTTTCCATATCCCTAGTGTTATTTTTGTGGGTGCCCTATGTAGACCCCTGCTCCCCATTTCTTTTCTATATATTGATCGAGTCACCGCACAGAGACATTATAAACACCAGGTTATAACACTTGTTACTACAAGTTTGATAAACTATTCAGAACTTGATTCTCAATTAAAAATTAAAAAAGAATGACTGTCTCTCTATTTTAATGCTTGAGATGTAATTGTCTATCGCTATTTTCATAACATGATTTTAAGCAGGTTTCATTTTCATATTAGCATTATTAACTGTTTCTTTCATAATAGTATGACTTTTTAATGTATCTCTTTTCATACTAAGATTTTAAACTGCTTTTATCTTCATGCTAGAATTTTAAATTGTCTCTCTGGTCATTCTAGAATTTTCAAAAGGTTAACTTTTGATGCTAGAAATATAAACTCTCTTAACTCTCTTAACTGCTACATTTTAATCTCTATCTATATAGCTAGAAATGTAAAATGCCTATCTCTCATTCTCTTTATTCTATCTATATCTTAATGTTTAATATATATAACTGCATCTCCCTTTATCTCTCTCTCTCTCTCTTAATGTTAGAATTGTAAATTGCCATTCTCCCTCTTCAGTGACATGAATTATGTGCAATTGTCTATCTCCAACTCCTCTCCCTTTTTCTACTACAATTTTGAAATTTCAACTGCATAGTATATTACTAGTTTCTTTTTTTATACCTCTCTCTCTCTCTCTAACATTATCTCTTCTAGACTCTACAGTGAAGTTATGAGACGGCATCATCTATTTTTTGTAAATTAACTTCTTTGGACCTGTGATCAATAAAAATGTTTAGAAACTTTAAACAGTTGATTATCAGCTAAGAAATATAATAATTCTTTGAAGAATATATATTTAAATGTTGCATAATATTTACAGGCATTGTTCGTTCTAACATATCAAACTTAAATGCAGAAAAGTGTTCTACCCTTGAATTGTTGATGAAAATATTAATATAAACTTATATGCTTTAGAAATTAAACGCCATCTTTCTTTATTAAAAGGGAAAAAACTCCTGTTAAAATAATAATTAAGAATTCCTTATACGTCGATATATTGTAATTGTAAATTGTCAAAAGTGTTATTCATATACATATTGTTTCCCATAAAATAATGTTCTCATAAAATGTGCAAGATTCTTAAAAATTTCTATAAGAAATTGCAATTTCTAAAGTATCAAATTAAAAGAAATGTACCTTTTCTTAATTTGTGGTTTTAAATATTAATTATTTATAATTTCTCTCAAAAATTAAAAGTTATCTTCCTTTGCTCACAAAACAGTCAAATTCTGTCTTAAGTAAGAAAACGAGGTTGTATATAGTCCGGTGCAGTGAACATATTTTTGAAATTACGTGAAATTGTATCTAAAATTTGTGTTATTCATCTAGATACTACTGCTGTTGGCTGGCTTGTATTAGGTAAAGAAGCTGTTCATGCGATAAAGCTGTGTTTACAGCATGTGTTCAAAATATCCAGCACAGGCCTCAAGATATTCTGAGACTTGTCTCTTACTATTTTCGAAAACCTTCTGGATCTATATATATATCTTTCGTTCGACTGAAGTATTGTCTATGACTGCAATGTTGTTTCCTGTATAAATGTTACCGTCTTTTGTCATTCTTGCAGTAGTGCATATAGTCTTGTCTTTATCGTTGTATTATCAATGGGATATGTGGACTTCATCTGTCAAAAAAACACTACAAGTTGTGGGATAAGGTTGCTCTTCAGCGGTTTTTCTATTGCCAACTTTATTGCATGGATTTCTGCATCGTAAATTGTTACAATATTTCCCTGTTGCTTTTGTATTTATATCACTAGTGTTATTTGGGTACTTTATGTAGGCAACTGCTCCCCCATTCTTTACTGCATTCTGTGCTGACCCATCGGTGTACACACGAATCCATAGGTCGTGTGTGAATTCTTCATCCAAGAAACTGAAAGTGGTTGTTTTACGCTGTTGACTATTCTATTCCTGCTTGTCGAGTATTCCTTTCACTTCTGTACTTATTTGTATTGACAATCTAGATTCCTCTGTTAAGGGAGTCTGTTCCGGTATGGGCAGTAGAATGTTAACAACGCATGATATGTCTGTGTTTGTCTACAAATACCTTCTGGACAATGACCGGTGATATTGTTGGTACTCAGAGTAACGATTTCTGCCTTCAAGTCATTATCTATCTTCAGAATATTTAATAAACTTTTTTTTTTTCAACTCACCCCACATATAATAATTAGGCGGGGTTATTTTAAACTGTCTCTCTGATCATTCTAGGTTTTTTAAATGGATAACTTTTTATGCTAGAAATATAAACTATCTCAACTCTCTTAACCCTTACATTTTATTCTCTATCTTTTACTGCTAGAAATATAAACTGCCTCTCTCCTTCTTCCAGTGACATGAATTTCGTGCAATTGTCTATCTCCAACTCCCTCACTTTTTCTACTACAAATTTGAAATTTCAAATGCATAGTATTTTCTTTGTGTTATTGATACATCTCTCTCTAACAATGTATCTCTTCTAGACTCTACAGTGAAGTGATAAGACAGCGTCGGTTACTTTTTGTAAATTAACTTCTTTTGCACCTGCAATGTATAAAAATGCTTAGAAACTTTAATCAGTTGATTATCAGCTAAGAAAACAAATAATTATTTGAAGAATATATATTGAAATGTTGGCGTAATATTTACAGAAACGGTTCGTCCTAATATATCAAACTTAAATGCAAAAAAAATGTTCTACCGTTGAATTGTTGATGAAAATGTTAATATATTACTTATCTGCTTTATTTTATTTTTTTTTAGAACAAGTATAAACAAAGTCTTTATTAGTGACTTCTACATGTGGTTTTACAAAATCTGTTGTTACTTGACATAGCCAATCGGCGATGGCGAATAGTCAGTGAGCGTCGTGATCGTATAATATTCTTAAGTCTAAGTTCCTTCAGTTCTGTCCGTTCTCTAAGTTTACTTGTACATCCACGTTTCTCTCGGTGTGACTATCTCTGTCCGTTTCTAAGTTTACTTGTACATCCACGTTTCTCTCGGTGTGACTATCTCTGTCCGTTCTCTAAGTTTACTTGTACATCCACGTTTCTCTCGGTGTGACTATTTCTGTCCGTTTCTAAGTTTACTTGTACATCCACGTTTCTCTCGGTGTGACTATCTCTGTCCGTTCTCTAAAAATCTCCTTTGGAACTTACTAATATTTAATATCTTGGTATAGTAGGACTACTTTAAACTGTTCTACTTTCTAAGTCCAACTCTGGTCACAATATTCTCTAAACGTACTTGTACATCTAAGTCCCGACTAACATCTGCCTTGAGGCAGGTATCTACTTCCTTCACTATATTTTCACCGTCTCTCCTATCTGAAGGTCTGTGTCCATCTCAATGTTTCTCCCCTGAATGTCAGAATCTTCTTTTTTTTTAAAATAAAACTTTATTGTATCTTTAAATTCAATATTACAACATTTTTCCATGAAAAACAAAATGGAATAGCATCTCTCACATTCCATCCATAACATATCGAAGAACATTTAATATAATTTATCTCTTTCGTTCCCATGCTTTCATGCTCGACAGTAACACGTATTTATTTTAGTTCCACACGCAAACGTTTACAAAAATATTGTACATTTTTGGTTATTGTTTATCTCTTTCGTTCACATACGTTCATTCACAGCAGTAAACTTTTGCAATTTAAGATATACATTGTTCTTTGGTTAAAAATGTGTAGAAAAAGATGGGAATTAAAATTCTGACATTCGTACATAGCCTCATTCCTGCAAGTCCATATTATATGTCTGTATTCTGATAGTAGTATAAGTAATTTTGTATAGAGATCTTGTGTTGTTGTTTTTGGCAGTGTGTTAAGCATAATAGATCTGTATGTGTCGACTTTTTGTGTTGTGTGTAATTTTAGTATCTGTTGCAGTGCCCTTCTCGCCGGTATGATTGTACTGCATCTATAGAATAGGTGCTCTTCTGTTTCTTGAATTTTTTGTCTGCAGAGGGGGCATCGGGGTGTCCGTCTTAATCTGTGGGTTTGTCTCTCTGTGGTGGGTGTCATGTTATATATAAGTCTGTATGTGACCTCCCTCGCTGTGGTGGGTGTCATGTTATATATAAGTCTGAATGTGACCTCTCTCGCTGTGGTGGGTGTCATGTTATATATAAGTCTGTATGTGACCTCCCTTGCTTTGGGGTGATGTGTGAGTTGTGGAGGTTTGAGAATGTGTTGGTGTAGTCTGTGAGAAAGTATTTTTGGCCTCTCTTGATTCTGTGATGTAGTGGAGGTGTTTGTTCTCTAACTAGATGTTTGTAGATGTTGTTTGTCCCTTGGTGTAGTAGACTGTCATGTCCTTGGATGGCCTGTATACATGTTTTGTAACATGTAGGTGTGGTGCCGAAATGGTGAGGCAAAGAGTTGTTAACTTTTCTGAATCTGGTTAATCTCAGCCCCATGTAGTAGTGAGCAAATGTGTGGTTGTCTGGTTGTTTGATGATGCGACTTATATGATTTATTCTGAGAGCTTTTATTTTTGTGTGTACGTCTTGTAGTGCGATCCCTCCCTGTTTTTTGTGCTGTATCAGTGTTTTTTGTTTTATGCTGTGTATTGTGTGGCCAAATACAAAGGTTCTTATCAGTTTGTTTATCTCTTTGATTGTTGATTGCGGTGGGTCGAAGACTGTGGCTGTGTAAATCAATTTGGGGATGATGTATGTGTTGACTATGATGTATGCGTTGACTATGATGTATGTGTTGACTATGATGTATGTGTTGACTATGATGTATGTGTTGGCTATGATGTATGTGTTGACTATGATGTATGTGTTGACTACGATGTATGTGTTGACTATGATGTATGTGTTGACTATGATGTATGTGTTGATTATGATGTATGTGTTGACTATGATGTATGTGTTGACTATGATGTATGTGTTGGCTATGATGTATGTGTTGACTATGATTTATGTGTTGACTATGATGTATGTGTTGACTATGATGTATGTGTTGGCTATGATGTGTGTGTTGACTATGATGTATGTGTTGACTATGATGTATGTGTTGACTATGATGTATGTGTTGGCTATGATGTATGTGTTGACTATGATGTATGTGTTGACTATGATGTATGTGTTGGCTATGATGTATGTGTTGACTATGATGTATGTGTTGACTACGATGTATGTGTTGACTATGATGTATGTGTTGACTATGATGTATGTGTTGATTATGATGTATGTGTTGACTATGATGTATGTGTTGACTATGATGTATGTGTTGGCTATGATGTATGTGTTGACTATGATTTATGTGTTGACTATGATGTATGTGTTGACTATGATGTATGTGTTGGCTATGATGTGTGTGTTGACTATGATGTATGTGTTGACTATGATGTATGTGTTGACTATGATGTATGTGTTGGCTATGATGTATGTGTTGACTATGATGTATGTGTTGACTATGATGTATGTGTTGACTATGATGTATGTGTTGGCTATGATGTGTGTGTTGACTATGATGTATGTGTTGACTATGATGTATGTGTTGACTATGATGTATGTGTTGACTATGACGTATGTGTTGGCTATGATGTGTGTGTTGACTATGATGTATGTGTTGACTATGATGTATGTGTTGACTATGATGTATGTGTTGGCTATGATGTGTGTGTTGACTATGATGTATGTGTTGACTATGATGTATGTGTTGACTATGATGTATGTGTTGACTACGATGTATGTGTTGACTATGATGTATGTGTTGACTATGATGTATGTGTTGACTACGATGTATGTGTTGACTACGATGTATGTGTTGACTATGATGTATGTGTTGACTATAATGTATGTGTTGACTATGATGTATGTGTTGACTATGATGTATGTGTTGACTATGATGTATGTGTTGACTATGATGTATGTGTTGACTATGATGTATGTGTTGACTATGATGTATGTGTTGACTATGATGTATGTGTTGACTATGATGTGTGTGTTGACTATGATGTATGTGTTGACTATGATGTATGTGTTGACTATGATGTATGTGTTGACTATGATGTATGTGTTGACTATGATGTATGTGTTGTATGTGTTGACTATGATGTATGTGTTGACTATGATGTATGTGTTGACTATGATGTATGTGTTGACTATGATGTATGTGTTTACTATGATGTATGTGTTGACTATGATGTATGTGTTGACTATGATGTATGTGTTGACTATGATGTATGTGTTGACTATAATGTATGTGTTGGCTATGATGTATGTGTTGACTATGATGTATGTGTTGACTATCATGCTCCGGCCAAAAATTGTTGATGTTTTGTATTTGTATCTCTGTAGCATGTCTGTTATTTTTGTGACTAGGTTCTGCCATGTTGGTTTGTGTGTTTTATTTGGGTTGCATGGATATGTTATCCCGTATAGTTTTAAGTTGGTGACCGGTGTTAGAGCTGAGGGAAAGTCCGCTTTGCTCTTCCACCGGCCTATACCCATAATAAAAGATTTCTGTATGTTTGTTTGTGCCCCGCTGCCCTGCCCAAACTCTGTGAATGTGCTGAGGATGTTGTCTATTGATCCAGTGGTTGATGGAAAGAAAACAGTGTCATCAGCGTAGGCTAACAGCTTCTGTTCTCCTTTCCCTGGTATGAGTGTGTCTGCTATGGAGTTGTTTTGTCTAATGCTTTCTAAGAGTGGCTCTATAGACAGTACATAAAGTAATGGGGATAGAGAGCAGCCTTGTCTGACTGATCTTGTTAACCTGAAAGACTATGTAAGAGTTTGGTTCACTAGGATCCTGCTCTCAGGTCTAGCATAAAGAATGTGAATCCACTGTCTGAAACGTTCTCCTATGTTACAATTGAGCAAAGTCTTGTGGAGGTGTGAATGGGCTACTCTGTCAAAGGCTTTTTCTTGGTCAAGAGATAAGATAGAAGATTGACTGTCTTTCTCGTGTGTGTAAGTGATAATGTCTCTTATAAAGTGTGTGTGCTGGTGAATGTTTCTGCCCTGAACACTACATTGTTGATCTGTATGGATGAGAGACGTCATGAAAGGTTGAGTTTATTTGTCAAAGTTTTTGTTAGTATCTTGTAGTCTGTGTTGAGAAGTGAAATGGGTCTGTAGTTTTTTAGAAGTGTTTTATCTGTGTTGTCTTTGGGGAGCAGTGTTATGTAGGACGTGTTTAGACTTGTTGGTAAAATTCTACTGTGAGGCCATCAGGCCCTGGTGATTTGTTCTTTTGCATTGCTTGTACTGCACTTGTTATGTCTGCCAGTGTGAGTTCTGCATCGAGCTTCCCCTTTTCTGAGTCTGTTAGTTTTTTTGTATATTGCATGAATTTGTCTTGTATGTGAGGTTGTGTGTTACTTTCTGTGTATAAGTTCTGGTAGTAGGTTTCAAATGCCTTGGTTATATTTGGGGTATCTGTTTGTATGTTGCCGTCTGAGTCTGCTATTTTCCTTATTTGTCTGTTGCGTTGTAAATTCTGTTCTATTCCCAAGTATTGTTTGCTTGGAGTTTCCTGAGTGATTGTCCTTAACCCTGTACGCAGTAATGCCCCTTGAAATCTATGATGTCTGTACTGTAGCAGTTCCTCCTCTAGTGTCAAGATGTTGGCTGTATATTTGTCTATTTGTTTTGCTAGATGGATGGCCTCTTCTAACATTTTCTCATGTCTGTACCGTAGCAGTTCCTCCTCTAGTGTCAAGATGTTGGCTGTATATTTGTCTATTTGTTTTGCTAGATGGATGGCCTCTTTTAACATTTTCTCGTGTCTCTGTCTGACCTTGTTTATCTGTCGTGACAAAATTTGTGTTCGTTCTCTTATCGTGTCCTTCAGGAGTTCCCAATGCACCTGTACATCATCTATGTCTTTGTGGTCAGTGTACAAGTGGATGAGTTGTGTTATGTGTTTGACGTATGTTTTGTTCTGTAGTAAAGTGTTGTTGAACTTCCACACCTCGTGTGGTGACTTTCTGGACTGAGTATTTGGATGTATACTGTTAATAGTTGCAATGACTGCTTTGTGGTCTGTAAACTGGAGCGTGTCTGCAATGTGTCTAGTGTGTGTGATGTGGTGGTTTGCTGGTGCGTATATCCTGTCTAGTCGTGCTGCCCTGTTGTGACCAATATTCCTGTGTGTGAAATCTCTAATCTGTGGATGTGTGTGTCTATAGGCATCTGTCAGGCTGTGGGTGTCAATTATCGTCCGTAAGAGGTTCAGTTGATTATTGTCGTTTTTATTGATGTACTTAATCTGAGCCTTAACCTCTCCTCCAACAACATCCATGTCTGTAAGAGGTTCAGTTGATTATTGTCATTTTTATTGATGTTCTTAATCTGAGCCTTAACCTCTCCTCCAACAACATCCATGTCTGTAAGAGGTTCAGTTGATTATTGTCATTTTTATTGATGTTCTTAATCTGAGCCTTAACCTCTCCTCCAACAACATTCATGTCTGCAAGAACGCAGTTGAAATCACCACCTAATATTATGTTTGTCCCCATATATAAGGTCTACTTATCTGCTTTAGTAATTAAAAGTTGCTGACTTGTATTAAAAGGGAAGCAACTCCTGTTAGATTAATAGAAAGAATTCTTGATATATCAGCATATTGTAAATTGCCTAAAGTCTGATTCATATGCATATTGCCTTCCCAAAAAAGTATAATCATTAAATGTGACGTTCTTTTGTAAAAATCTATAACAAAACTACAATTTTTGAAGAACCAAACTAAAAGAAATGTATCTTCCTTTTATGTGTGGTTGCAAATATCAATTATTTATAATTTCTTTAAAAAATTAAAGTTATCTACCTTTAGTTACAAAAATGTAAACTAATAAAACAAGACTATATAAAGAAATTGTTCACACGATGGAGTTGTGTTCACAACATGTGTTCAAAATATCCACCACAGGCCTCAAGACATTCTGTAACTCAACTCTTCATATTTTCTAAAATCTTCTGGACCTATCTCTCGTTTGCCTGAAATATTGTCTATATCTGCAATGACATTTCCTGTATAAATGTTACTGTCTTTCGTAATTTTTGCAGTGGCCCATATAGTTTTTACGGTGGTGTTGTTTTTATGAGCCAATGGATTTTTCTCAGTCTACTATATTCTGTGCATTCTTGAAATATGCGTTCCGCAGTTTGGTGCGCCTGTCCACATGTACATGTAGTTGAGGTGCCGATCTTGAATTTTGTAGACACGTGGCTGTGGAGTCGATTATGTTCTGTTCTAATGCGTATAGTGATAACTTGTTCCCATCTATTCATATTATGAAAGACATCCTGATTTCGGGCATGTTGTCTCCTGATTAATTTGATTATCTGTTTTTTATGATGATATGTAACCGGTGCATCTGGTTGTGTGCCTGTTTCACCTTCATTTGCCATCTAATCTGCTCTCTCGTTTCCTGCTATTTTACAGTAAGGTGGGACCACTGCCGGGCAATCCTGTGATGTTTGCAGAGTTCAGACAATAAGGTCTACAGATGTGGCAATTTTCTAGATTGCAGTGCTTGGAGTACTGATCTTGTATCTGTCAAAAACACTACAGGCTGTGAGCTAAGATTACTGTTCAGCAGTTTTTCTATTGCCAACTCTATTGCTTGCATTTCTGC
Source organism: Megaustenia siamemsis (assembly GCA_032433765.1). NCBI lineage: Eukaryota > Metazoa > Mollusca > Gastropoda > Stylommatophora > Ariophantidae > Megaustenia > Megaustenia siamemsis. The sequence goes on along the minus strand of JAVIAB010000145.1, from coordinate 40,263,266 downwards.
ATCGTAATTGTGACGATATTTCCATGTTGCTATTTTATCCATATCACTAGTGTTATTTGGGTATTCTATGTATGCACCTGCTCAGCCATTCTTTACTGCATTCTGTACTGACCCATCTGTGTACACACGAATCCATAGTTCTTGTGGGTATTCTTCATCCAAGAAACTGAGAGTTATTGTTTTACGCTACAAGTTATTCTGTTCATCCTTGTCAGGTATTCCTTTCACTTCTTTCCGTGTTTGTTTTGACAATACTGATTCCTCTGTTAAGGGAGTCTGTTCTGGTATGGGCAGTAGAGGGTTAGCAACAATTGGTATGCCTGGTGTTTGTCTATAAAAACCTTCTGGATTATGCCCGGTGATATTTGTTGTCTCTGGTTGACGATTTCTGCCTTCAGGTCATTATCTGTCTTCAGAATATTCGATAAACATTTCTTTTCAGCTCACCCCCCCCCAGATAATAATTAGGCGGGGTTAGATCTGGTAATAATTAGGCGGGGTTAGGTCTGGTAATAATTAGGTGGGGTTAGGTCTGGTAATAATTAGGTGGGGTTAGGTCTGGTAATAATTAGGTGGGGTTAGGTCTGGTAATAATTAGGTGGGGTTAGGTCTGGTAACAATTAGGTGGGGTTAGGTCTGGTAACAATTAGGTGGGGTTAGGTCTGGTAATAATTAGGTGGGGTTAGGTCTGGTAATAATTAGGTGGGGTTAGGTCTGGTAACAATTAGTCGGGGTTAGGTCTGGTAACAATTAGTCGGGGTTTGGTCTGGTAATAATTAGGTGGGGTTAGGTCTGGTAATAATTAGGTGGGGTTAGGTCTGGTAATAATTAGTCGGGGTTTGGTCTGGTAATAATTAGGTGGGGTTAGATCTGGTAATAATTAGGTGGGGTTAGGTCTGGTAACAATTAGTCGGGGTTTGGTCTGGTAATAATTAGGTGGGGTTAGGTCTGGTAACAATTAGTCGGGGTTTGGTCTGGTAATAATTAGGTGGGGTTTGGTCTGGTAACAATTAGTCGGGGTTAGGTCTGGTAATAATTAGTCGGGGTTAGGTCTGGTAATAATTAGTCGGGGTTAGGTCTGGTAATAATTAGTCGGGTTTAGGTCTGGTAATAATTAGTCGGGGTTAGGTCTGGTAATAATTAGGTGGGGTTAGGTCTGGTAACAATTAGTCGGGGTTAGGTCTGGTAATAATTAGGTGGGGTTAGGTCTGGTAATAATTAGGTGGGGTTAGGTCTGGTAATAATTAGGTGGGGTTAGGTCTGGTAACAATTAGGTGGGGTTAGGTCTGGTAACAATTAGTCGGGGTTTGGTCTGGTAACAATTAGGTGGGGTTAGGTCTGGTAACAATTAGTCGGGGTTTGGTCTGGTAATAATTAGGTGGGGTTAGGTCTGGTAATAATTAGGTGGGGTTAGGTCTGGTAATAATTAGGTGGGGTTAGGTCTGGTAACAATTAGGTGGGGTTAGGTCTGGTAATAATTAGGTGGGGTTAGGTCTGGTAATAATTAGGTGGGGTTAGGTCTGGTAATAATTAGGTGGGGTTAGGTCTGGTAATAATTAGTCGGGGTTAGGTCTGGTAATAATTAGTCGGGGTTAGGTCTGGTAATAATTAGTCGGGGTTAGGTCTGGTAATAATTAGGTGGGGTTAGGTCTGGTAACAATTAGTCGGGGTTAGGTCTGGTAATAATTAGGTGGGGTTAGGTCTGGTAATAATTAGGTGGGGTTAGGTCTGGTAATAATTAGGTGGGGTTAGGTCTGGTAACAATTAGGTGGGGTTAGGTCTGGTAACAATTAGTCGGGGTTAGGTCTGGTAACAATTAGGTGGGGTTAGGTCTGGTAACAATTAGTCGGGGTTTGGTCTGGTAATAATTAGGTGGGGTTAGGTCTGGTAATAATTAGGTGGGGTTAGGTCTGGTAATAATTAGGTGGGGTTAGGTCTGGTAACAATTAGGTGGGGTTAGGTCTGGTAATAATTAGGTGGGGTTAGGTCTGGTAATAATTAGGTGGGGTTAGGTCTGGTAATAATTAGGTGGGGTTAGGTCTGGTAATAATTAGGTGGGGTTAGGTCTGGTAACAATTAGGTGGGGTTAGGTCTGGTAACAATTAGTCGGGGTTTGGTCTGGTGAACGAGCAGGCCAGATTACAAGTGAAATAATGCGATTTGCAAATACGTTTTCCTAATAAGTAAGTGATGTTGTTGCGGCTGTGTGTGATGTTGCCCCATCCTGCTGAAACCGAGCTTCTTTAATTTCCCGCTCTGTAAGGTGGGCTATGAATGATTCCAGCATTAAAGTACGGTCATGTTCTGCGTTGATTTTTGCATTGAAAAAAATGTTTCCCAATTATCCGCATACAACTTTCTGAACGTAAAGCGGTACTTGATGTAGTTCATGCGGGTTTTATTTTTTACTGCTCTACATACGGTTGTTCTTACTTGTTGACGCAACCGGAGAGATGAAACTGTGCCTCATCAGTGAAGAATGTCACGTCAATGACTTCATCACCTTGTTCAGAGATAAGGTTCTGAAACCACATGCAGTAGTTCAATCTGGATTCACAATCTCTTGCATGGAATTAAGACGATCCAATTAATCTGTAAGGACGATAGTGCAGCTAACACTTCAGAACCTTGTGGGCGGTATTCATTGGAAAAGTTTGCATGTTGAGGCAACCACCTTAAAGATTTATCAGGGCTCATTGTAATTCTGGTTTGCTTATCAAGTTCTGTGTCTTCTGAAGTTGAAGGCCCTTCAGATCCGTATGCATCTACAACACTATCCGTATCACGAAACTTGTCAATCAAAGTTCATAGCCTCATTGCGGTGGGAGGCTTCTGAGTCTGGACATTTGTACACAATTTGTTGAATAACTTCTTCAGTATATTTGCTATCATTACCGAAGACGTAGTAAAACAAATTATCCTGTTTCCATTGTATAACAGCATTTCCCTTCAGCAATGAAACCGTGAATATAATAGCGGCTTACTGTGTTATGTTTGTGACGGGATTGTTGACACTGAATGTGATGTAAATTTCATCAATCGGTGATTTCACTTCAAGAATATTGATCAAGTCCCTCCATTGCGACATTATAAACACCCCATATTACACTTTATTCTACAAGTTTGAACAAGTCACTCCATAGCGACATTATAAATACCCCATATTACACTTTATTCTACAAGTTTGATCAAGTCCCTCCATAGCGACATTATAAACACCCCATATTACACTTTATTCTACAAGTTTGATCAAGTCACTCCATAGCGACATTATAAACACCCCATATTACACTTTATTCTACAAGTTTGATCAAGTCACTCCTTAGCGATATTATAAACACCCCATATTACACTTTATTCTACAAGTTTGATCAAGTCACTCCTTAGCGACATTATAAACACCCCATATAACACTTTATTCTACAAGTTTGATCAAGTCACTCCATAGCGACATTATAAACACCCCATATTACGCTTTATTCTACAAGTTTGATCAAGTCCCTCCATAGCGACATTATAAACACCCCATATTACACTTTATTCTACAAGTTTGATCAAGTCACTCCATAGCGACATTATAAACACCCATATTACACTTTATTCTACAAGTTTGATAAATTATTCTGAACTTGATTCTCAGTTTAAAAATAAAATAAAAAAGAAAGAATGTCTCTCACTACGTTAATGCTTGAGATGTAATTGTCTATCTCTCTTTTCATAACATTGTTTTAAGCTGCTTTTATTTTTCTTTTTTAGTATTTCTGTTTCTTTATTAATATTAGGATTTTTAACTGTATCTCTTTTCATACCAATATTATAATCTGCTTTTCACATCGTGCTTGTATTTTAAATTGTGTCTGGTCATTCTAGGATTTTTAAATGGTTAACTTTTGATGCTAGAAGTATACATTTTCTCAACTCTCTTAACTCCTTCATTTTAATCTCGATCTCTATATATTACTGCTAGAAATTTAAACTCTCTTTCTCTCTCTCTCTCTCTCTCTCTCTCTCTCTCTCTCTCTCTTCTATCTATATCGTAATGTTTAATATATTAAACTGCATCTCTTTATTTCGCTCGCTCTCTCTCTCTCTCTCTCTCTCTCTCTCTCTCTTAATGTTACGATTTTCAACTGCCTCTCTCTCTCTTAATGTTACGATTTTCAACTGCCTCTCTCTCTCTCTTAATGTTACGATTTTAAACTGCCTCTCTCTCTCTTAATGTTACGATTTTCAACTGCCTCTCTCTCTCTTAATGTTACGATTTTCAACTGCCTCTCTCTCTCTTAATGTTACGATTTTCAACTGCCTCTCTCTCTCTTAATGTTACGATTTTAAACTGCCTCTCTCTTTCTCTTAATGTTACGATTTTAAACTGCCTCTCTCTCTCTCTCTCTCTCTCTCTCTCTCTTAATGTTACGATTTTCAACTGCCTCTCTCTCTCTCTTAATGTTACGATTTTAAACTGCCTCTCTCTCTCTCTTAATGTTACGATTTTAAACTGCCTCTCTCTCTCTCTCTTAATGTTACGATTTTCAACTGCCTCTCTCTCTCTCTTAATGTTACGATTTTAAACTGCCTCTCTCTCTCTTAATGTTACGATTTTAAACTGCCTCTCTCTCTCTTAATGTTACGATTTTCAACTGCCTCTCTCTCTCTCTTAATGTTACGATTTTAAACTGCCTCTCTCTCTCTTAATGTTACGATTTTAAACTGCCTCTCTCTCTCTTAATGTTAGGATTTTAAACTGCCTCTCTCTCTCTTAATGTTACGATTTTAAACTGCCTCTCTCTCTCTTAATGTTAGGATTTTAAACTGCCTCTCTCTCTCTCTCTCTCGTAATGTTAGGATTTTAAACTGCCTCTCTCTCTCTTAATGTTAGGATTTTAAACTTCCTCTCTCCCTCTCCCGTGACATGAATTTCGCGTGCCCACGCGATGAGATAGTTCTGCAGTGCCACTGGCTCTTGAGTTTAGTAGAACGGTAACAGGCCTCGGCCTTGCCTTGGTACTGGGTGTATGATTTGTCTGTTTTCGAGTAAAAATTTGCCACAAGCTGGACCGCGGTCGGATCGACTCACGGAAGTGGTGGCCTGACTTCATTTGTTGGGACAGCGACTATTGTTGTGGCATGCTCACTAATCTTAAGTCCACGGTTTTGTCGCGGGCACATAGAGTTATGCTGCTTGTGACGGACGTTACAGTGACTCGGGTGTGTCCATTATGAGCTGCACGCCTTTTGTACAGAGTTCAGCGCGATCAATATTACAGTTTTCTATGCATCAAGTAGCACACCATTTTGAGAGAAGAAAGCGTGTTCTATGGAAAAGTATGAACGATCGAGATGGACATTTTGTTGGTTGCTGGCTGAGCAGATATGGAGGTGCCAAGACTGTAGTGAAGCCATTCTGTTCTAAAGTTAAAGCTACGACACAGCTGATTGTTTCAATCTTAAAGTGGCACTTTAATTCCAACATTGAAGCGTTTGCAGCTTTAATAGGTGAAGATGACATGAGTCTACAACATTGTGCCAATTTTAAAATGTATAATGTATGGAAGTGGTTTCAAATCGTGACACCAGACACACACGCGCGCACACGCACACACACACACGTGTAGAAAAGGAGGAGGCAAAGAAGAGAGAGTAAAGGAGAAAGCAAAAGAATCAAATAACAATCTAGAAGTGAGTGGGCAGAAGCGATTTAGGTCAAGGAGAAGGAGAAAAAGAAAAAAATAGATAAAAACGTAGTCACAGGTCACAGTAATAACAAAGAGGATAGGCCAGGAAAAAGGCGTGCAGAACGTGGGTCATCTCCAGACACTAACTGGACAAAGAAATGCACGGACATAAGGGAAGAGAATAAAGAAATAAACAGAGGCCTTGTCCAAAAGTAGAACAATGTCAAGGGAACAAGACATCCAGACAGTAGGACAAAGGATTAAAATTCACGTGCAAAATATTGGGGGCATGCCTTTTAGTGGGTGTCCTGATGTAAGTGAGAACAGAGAAATCTGATTGGCTGGCAAGGCCAAATTTAAGGGTAAACAAAATAGGAGAATGGAGAATTGCATTCGGATCTCTCGAGGGAAGGTGGGCATTCGGATCTCTCGAGGGAAGATGGGCATTCGGATCTCTCGAGGGAAGCACTCTGTCCGAATATTCGAGGAGATATAGTTGACCAGCACACAGATGCTCGTAAGATCAGGCGGCCAGTGATCGGCCCGTAGCTAGGTTACATAGAACCTTAGAGAGTTATCGGCCCGTAGCTAGGTTACATAGAACCTTAGAGAGTTATCGGCACGTAGCTAGGTTACATAGAACCTTAGAAAGTTATCGGCCCGTAGCTAGGTTACATAGAACCTTAGAGAGTTATCGGCCCGTAGCTGGGTTACTAGAACCTTAGAGAGTTATCGGCCCGTAGCTAGGTTACATAGAACCTTAGAGAGTTATCGGCCCGTAGCTAGGATACATAGAACCTTAGAGAGTTATCGGCCTGTAGCTAGGTTACATAGAACCTTAGAGAGTTACCAGCCCGTAGCTAGGTTACATAGAACCTTAGAGAGTTATCGGCCCGTAGCTAGGTTACATAGAACCTTAGAGAGTTATCGGCCCGTAGCTAGGTTACATAGAACCTTAGAGAGTTACCGGCCCGTAGCTAGGTTACATAGAACCTTAGAGAGTTACCGGCCCGTAGCTAGGTTACATAGAACTTTAGAGAGTTATCGGCCCGTAGCTAGGTTACATAGAACCTTAGAGAGTTACCGGCCCGTAGCTAGGTTACATAGAACCTTAGAGAGTTATCGGCCCGTAGCTAGGTTACATAGAACCTTAGAGAGTTACCGGCCCCGTAGCTAGGTTACATAGAACCTTAGAGAGTTACCGGCCCGTAGCTAGGTTACATGGAACCTTAGAGAGTTATCGGCCCGTAGCTAGGTTACATAGAACCTTAGAGAGTTAGTCAACAGTAATACCCTGAGATCGAGAAGAGACGCGCGATTGTGAGAATTAGCAGAACCAAGGTACCGTTAGACACTAGGAACTGAAGACAGCCAAACAGCATAGCATTAGGATAGGGTTGGGCCGACGATGGGTCGGTCCAAATATACTTAGAGTGGAAGACTGCAAACAGCATAGCATTAGAATAGGGTTGGGCCGACGATGGGTCGGTCCAAATATACTTAGAGTGGAAGACAGCCAAACAGCATAGCATTAGGTTAGAGTTGGGTCGGCGATGGGTCGGTCCAAATATACTTAGAGTGGAAGACTGCAAACAGCATAGCATTAGGTTAGGGTTGGGCCAGCGATGGGTCGGTCCAAATATACTTAGAGTGGAAGACAGCCAAACAGCATAGCATTAGGTTAGAGTTGGGCCGGCGATGGTCGGTCCAAATATACTTAGAGTGGAAGACTGCAAACAGCATAGCATTAGGATAGGGTTGGGCCGACGATGGGTCGGTCCAAATATACTTAGAGTGGAAGACAGCCAAACAGCATAGCATTAGGTTAGAGTTGGGCCGGCGATGGGTCGGTCCAAATATACTTAGAGTGGAAGACTGCAAACAGCATAGCATTAGGATAGGGTTGGGCCGACGATGGGTCGGTCCAAATATACTTAGAGTGGAAGACAGCCAAACAGCATAGCATTAGGTTAGAGTTGGGCCGGCGATGGGTCGGTCCAAATATACTTAGAGTGGAAGACTGCAAACAGCATAGCATTAGGTTAGGGTTGGGCCGGCGATGGGTCGGTCCAAATATACTTTATTGTGGAAGACAGCCAAACAGCATAGCATTAGGTTAGGGTTGGGCCGACGATGGGTCGGTCCAAATATACTTAGAGTGGAAGACAGCCAAACAGCATAGCATTAGGTTAGGGTTGGGCCGGCGATGGGTCGGTCCAATTATAATTATACATCAGTATGAAAGCGTGTGGATCTCAAGAGGAGTGCACTCCAGTATATAAGTGACAAGCTAGTGTGTGTGTGTAACAATAGCCCATGGTGACTGAAATAAAAGTCGGACTACTTGTATATCCAAGCGTTTGTTTCTTGTTGCACAGTTGTCAATATCTTGCCTTGCGTCATTCTTCTGGGCACGAACCAAATTAACCAACAAGTTGTCGCGGCAAAACACAACGCTAGTTATCATAACACGAGGTGAAAGAATAGCATCCAGTGAGCCCAGACACGAGTAACCTAAATGTAAACACGAAGGCCACATTCCAGAGAAGGTCACGGGGAGAGAACGGACAGGGGCTAGACGGCATGTGTGTCACGAGCTATCAGCTGACGAGTAGACACAACGGAGAACAGCTGATCCAACAAACAGCTGACTGTCTCTCCGGAAAGAAAAACTAACAACAATCAAACGACACGTCTCAAATTCCCATCTACCCCCCCCCCCCCCCTACACACACACACACACACACACATACAAAGTGAAGCTTCTTGTCAAGCTAACAAGTAAAAGTTACGGTTCACTTCCCTGCCATACAATGCATATGTGGAACATGGTGTTAGTGACCATATGTTTCCATGACAACGCAAATTGTTTTGTGAGGCGGTCGGTATCACTCCAGGCCGTCTATACTTACCGGAAAAAAAAAAAACATCCGGTACCAATTTACAGAGACTGGGTGAAGATTGAAGCCTTGTCGTTCCGAAAATATCCACTTCTGGAAATCGAACTGAGATCCTTCTAATCAAGCACTAACCACTCAGCCACCGAGGCTCCAAACTTCTGGCTAATTTATAATCAGTGCATGAATGATGTTTTAATAGAATGATACTAGTAGTTATAATTGTATTTTCTTTAAAAATTGTCAAATTTGACACGTTCTGTTTTGAAATAATTAATTGTTCAACCCCAAATTTTCTCATTATTTAAGATATATAAATTCGTGCAATCAACTTGAATGTACAATAGACAAAGGATATGTATTTCTCAAAATAGACAAGTAGCAAATCAACTAAAATATCAGTGACAAGGAGTTGTGACGGATCTGTCTGAAAACTATCTTTATGGCATTTTCCCATTATTGGAGTCTGTCGGGAGCTGCGTTCACTCCTGCTGCAGACATTCCCTATCAATTTTCTGTTGCATACTTTGAGAGTCGGTCACCAAGACTGCGTGATCCACTTTCTGTGTAACCAACCCTGTTATCTCCGCGGTTGCTGCTTCTAACTTCATTCTCATGCTGGACACCGCAATGCTACACTTGCCAGATTTCCTGGCCAATTCTCTGTCATGTTGGCGGTGAGAACACTCTTTTGATGGATTCCCTCATTTCGACCTTAGTATCTCCATAGACGCATATACACTCACGTAATTGTCTATCACTAAACCCTACCAACATTCTTGATAAATAAACTAATATAAACTAATGTTTATCACTAAATCCTACCAACATTCTCGACATATACTCACGTTATTGTCTATTACTATAGTTTGTTTCAGATTGTTTGCCTCCCTAATTCCAGTAATATCTCGAAAACCGTCTGATGGAATACCATGATTTTTTGCATGCGACCTTAGATTTTCAATGACGTAACGAATTTATCATTTAAATTATCGTATGTGTTACCGTTTCCTCAAAGCGGCAACTTCCTTTGATCTCCTTCATATTTGTATTTATTTTGACACAAAAAACAGAATGTACGGTAAATGAAGATCTTTTACACTTTTTAGAGGAAAAGGCGTAACTTTTATTTTTATATAAGGGACATTATTACTTTATAATAAGAGAGTAAGTAAGTAAGTGTTCCTGTCATGCCTGAAGGTGTATAGGGGAATAAACCGCCACAATTGCACTTTTTCACAACATGCTACCCATTTGGATTGGGCTCTTTTAATTATACAACTAATATTGAATCAAATCAAAATAGGCCGAACATTCACCGAATAGAAATTATTTATTTTAAGAACACAGAATACATCGTCAACTCACTAAAAAAACAGTTCCTGAAGTGGTCCGTATCCAGAGTTTCCAACTCCAACAAAGTCACTTCAGTAAGTTCAAACAAATGAGTTTTATTCAGAATCTGCCGAATCTAATAGACGTATTACCATTTTTGGTTGAATAACCCACAGACCATCGTTTCTCCAATACTTATCTTCCTCAACCATAACATGGTCTTCACAACTAGCCCAATAATCTTTGTCTATGTTTGAAATAGCAACATTGGTAAGCTCTTTAACATCAGATAATTTGAAAGTTTTATTTTCGGATGCTACTTGCCCTTTGATCTTTGCCCAAACTAATTCAATAGGATTTAGGTGTGAGTGATATGGAGGCAGCCTCAAACATCTATGACCATGTTCTTCAATTAATTTATCTATTTGAAATATCTTTGGCCGTTGTATCTGTTTTACAAGTGAAAGTAATTCAGGCTTGAGATACATATCGTTAAATGGTATTTGTTCCCTTGTCAGCCATGTCTTTATTTCAGCTTTAGTGCTTGATGATGTTGGAACTTTATCTTCTTGTGCCACTTTGTTATGGTAAGATGCATTATCCATGATCAAACAAGATGGTCGATCTAATAAAGGCAAAAGAGTGTCTTTAATCCAATCTCTGAACATATGACTGTTCATCTCTGAATGATAATCCTGGTTATCAGTTGACTTTGCAATAAAAACAAGTTCAGCATTCTCCACCAGGCCATTATTTTTGCTCCCAGCATGTGCCACTATAAGGCGCTTTCCTTTGCTGCTAGGTACATACCTTTTAATAGTCCCATCTAATGACTGCCATTCTTTTTCATTTGTGTGGTGGGCATTAATCCATGTTTCGTCCAAGTACACAATGTCATAATCTTCATTACGCATTTGTCTAACTTCACGTAAATATTTGCTTCTTGCAGCTACTAAATGAGGTTTCTCGCAAATGATGTTTCTTCCACAAGAATATTTTCTAAAAGTGAAGCCTAAACTCCGCACACTTCTCCATAGTGTGGTTTTTGATACATCAATACTGGTGTTCTTTTTAAGCCAAATCTTAAGTTTCCTTATGGTAACTTCTTCCCCTAAGTCAAACATTTTACAAATCTCTCTGCGGACAAGTTCTCTGTCAAAACTGTCTAACAAATGTTTTCTTCCTCGACTTCTTTCTTTCCTTGAACATTCACATTGAACATTTTTCACTGATCTATGAAACGACCGTTTACTTAAACCTAACACGTGCATCGTTCTCTTTTCAGGATTTGATATGCTGTGATATAGACTCCCTCGTTTTGCCTCTCTACAAAAATATAAATATAATTTCTTTGTAATATTTTGTTCAGTAACAAATTTCAACTTTAAACTCATTGTTAAGGGCACAACTCACAAAACACGCCTATGTAAATAATTTGATTTTGTATTTTTGGTGACGTTATACTAATGACGTGATACAAAAAGTTGACAATTTTAATCCAGTAAGTGCAAAACCAGAATTGCGCACCGAATATAAGAGAAATTTGCTACACATATGTGCAAATATTGACAAAAATCTGACATTTGCAATTCAATAGTGTAAACCGGTGCCTTTACCCACCAACATATAAAGGAAATTCCCAAATGAAGATGTTTAAATCATTCTTGAAGTGATATGGAAGGGGTAAATACTCTTAAATTTTGATTCAAATGTGCCCAAGTTTAATCATACTTTTATCCTCCTGGTAAGCAAGCGCACAAGAAAAACCAGCAGTTTGTTTGCAATGAATTTATTTTTTCTATTACGTTATGAGATTCAGTAGGTTACATGCAAAATATCAGCACTGTAGCACAAATGGTTGCTGAGCTGTGGTTTTTTGAAGTGAGGCAAAAAATCTGAAGCGAACTATAAGCCCTACCCACATTATCGACATATACTCAAGCTATTGTCTATCACTAAGCCCTACCCACATTATCGACATATACTCACGTTATTGTCCATCACTAAGCCCTACCCACATTATCGACATATACTCAAGCTATTGTCTATCACTAAGTCCTACCCACATTCTCGACATATACTCACGTTATTGTCCATCACTAAGTCCTACCCACATTCTCAACATATACTCAGGCTATTGTCCATCACTAAACCCTACCCACATTCCCGACATATACTCAGGCTATTGTCCATCACTAAACCCTACCCACATTCCCGACATATACTCAAGCTATTGTCCATCACTAAACCCTACCCACATTCCCGACATATACTCACGTTATTGTCCATCACTAAACCCTACCCACATTCCCGACATATACTCAAGCTATTGTCCATCACTAAACCCTACCCACATTCCCGACATATACTCAAGCTATTGTCCATCACTAAGCCCTACCCACATTCCCGACATATACTCAAGCTATTGTCCATCACTAAGCCCTACCCACATTCTCGACACATACTCACGTTATTGTCCATCACTAAGTCCTACCCACATTCTCAACATATACTCACGTTATTGTCCATCACTAAGCCCTACCCACATTCTCGACACATACTCACGTTATTGTCCATCACTAAGCCCTACCCACATTCTTGACATATACTCACGTTATTGTCCATCACTAAGCCCTACCCACATTCTCGACATATACTTACCCTATTGTCCATCACTAAGCCCTACCCACATTCTCGACATATACTTACCCTATTGTCCATCACTAAGCCATACCCACATTCTTGACATATACTCACGCTATTGTCCATCACTAAACCCTACCCACATTCTCGACATATACTTATCAAGCATATATATACACGTCAGCAAGACATTTTGAAATAAAATGTTGCCTTTCTTCATGATTTCCCACTCGCTCACCCAGGGCTGAATAACATTCTGCTTCGGGATCAACTAAAAATATGTGACCAAGACATTAACCAGCTTTGGTTCTAATGTAATTGGTCACGTGTGAGAATTGTTTGACCGCCTTATCCAACTTTGTCAATCATTAAGCAGCACATGTTGTGGTGGTCAAAGATTCAGAATCATCATTTTTGGAAGCAACGAAATGCATGTTTACGCAAATTTAAAAAAAGTCATTGTAAGAAACATGATGTGTATGTTATAATTTTATTTTATTTTAAATTTATTTTATTATTATTTTTTTTGGGGGGGGTGGGGTGGAAGGGTGTTCTTCAGCTTTCACCTCTGGCGAAGCCCGTAGAGACTATAAACTTTTTTTGGGCGTTTATCTGTTTTTTTTTCTCTGGCAGCCAAACGCACAGGGGTCCCTCACCGCACAGGCAGATAACTCCAACTTCGGAGATACTCATATTTTTTCCCGGTAATGGACTGTTCAATCCGGGCTTTGCTGCTAAGACCAGGTGTGACTGTCGCAGAAAAAAAAAATCATAAATAAAAATCCCAACTGGTGCTGCCAGGATTTGAACTCACAACCACTCTGTCTCGAAACCGGCGTCTTGTCTCGAGATCAACCAGTTCCCCATGTTGTAAATTAGCAATCATTTAAAACGAAATGCGTGAACAGTGTTCTCTTCTCCTCTTAAAAAATATAAAAAATCTCACCCAGACTGTTCGAATTGTCTAAATATGTATCTATTTCATACTTGCTCGTGAAACAATTTATAGAATTGTCTAAATATGTATCTATTTCATACTTGCTCATGGAACATTTATAGAATTCTCTCTCACTCTCACTCTCTCTCTCTCTCTCTCTCTCTCTCTCTCTGCGATCAGGACTCAGTCAGAGTAGGATTCCAGACTCCCACATGAAGTCAGCTGTCAGGTTAAGTGTGTTGATCGCCTCCACAGACAGAACGTCACATTTAGAGTCCGCCAGATCCACTCTGACTGAACACCCGTTAATACGTTGCACTGTCTTCTGCGCCAGTGACCCAGTGCATCCGATTTCAGCCAGCATTTTTTCAGGTTTGCTTTCCTTAGCCTTTGATTGTCCCCAATCTTCCTGAAAGGCAGCAGATTGTCTTTTCTGTAGGGGGATTCTGCTCTTAGATGGTCGGCCCTCCCAGGTTTACGAGCACCATCTGCCCGAGAATTGTCTAAATATGTATCTATTTCATACTTACTCATGGAACAATTTATAGAATTGTCTAAATATGTATCTATTTCATACTTACTCATGGAACAATTTATAGAATTGTCTAAATATGTATCTATTTCATACTTACTCATGGAACAATTTATAGAATTATCTAAATATGTATCTATTTCATACTTGCTCATGGAACAATTTATAGAATTATCTAAATATGTATCTATTTCATACTTACTCATGGAACAATTTATAGAATTGTCTAAATATGTATCTATTTCATACTTACTCATGGAACAATTTATAGAATTGTCTAAATATGTATCTATTTCATACTTGCTCATGGAACAATTTATAGAATTGTCTAAATATGTATCTATTTCATACTTGTTCATGGAACAATTTATAGAATTGTCTAAGTATGTATCTATTTCATACTTGCTCATGGAACAATTTATAGAATTGTCTAAATATGTATCTATTTCATACTTGCTCATGGAACAATTTATAGAATTGTCCATTTAATGTTCATAAAAAATCTGCAATACATTTATAGTTTTGAAGTTGTCTTCCTTGACGAATGCTCTCATTATTTTTTGTTAATCTCACATCATAAATGAGTTTAAACTTAACGTTCTTTTTATTTTCACAAGAATACACGAATGAATGAACGAATGAATGAAATAAAATAATATCTTATGAAAGCAACTAGGGTTTAGTCATGCAAGGTTTCCATGAAGCTTATAATATTCCACAAATTAGAAATGGAAAAAATGAGCATGTTTGATCTTAGTTGGAACTAAGAAATCAGTTTTTCCAATCATTTCATAACTGCGGCAGTGACCTCTTTTCTTCAGGATCTATTTTCTGCCAGTTTCTGCCAGTGAAGAATAGACTCCACGGATTGTGCGGAGGAAACAGACAAAATGGATGAATAAAATGGATGGATAAAACCACGTGATAAGACATGGAGATCAAAACACATGGAGCCTCTCAAAAGCCTTGCGTAAACACCAGACTATAGTGTCGACCACGGAAAGATGGATTGAAGGAATATTAGAAATACTAGAAAACGTAAAAGATGCAGAGACCATCAGAAGAGCAAACGACCGCAAATTATATCTCCTTGCTCGACGCTGAAAGGCAAATGAGGAAGGAAATAATAACAATAATAATGCAATGTAATTATACATACTAGTAGAATGTGAACGAGCACCTAGGCTTTCTATGTGTCTCGCTGTGCCCTTCCGAGAACTTTGCTATAACCTTCTTTCTGACCTTCAACTTTAACCTACGTCCACACAGCCGCCCAGTAGATTAAAAACTTCAAAGGCATAAATTCACAATTAAAAACAATAATGTTTAAAAGAAGACAATATGTAAGAGGTAAAATAGTTAGTTATCTGGTTCTTTAGTACAAGTCACTCACTTCTTTTCTTGTTTCATTCATTTTGTCAGTATTTGACTGTCTTTTGTTACAAATGAATCTGTCCTTGTTATTGTTTTAAAACAATTTATATTTTGTAAATTTTGTTATGACGAGAACAGTTACGGGAGATAATATTTTAGTTCTTTACTTAAAGTAGTCAACTCTTACTAAATACAAATTACGTTCATTATTTTCAGAAAAATGCATTAAATATTATATAAAATTATCATTGAAATTGGAACGAAAACTTTCACAAGTTGATTCATTTAGACAAGAATCTTTCTATACGATAATAATGTATTATTGACGATATGTTTTTGTCTTTACTGATAAAGAATAATACGAAGTTTCTGACATTACGCACTGATTCATTATAATCTGAACTGATTGTGACAACACATGCAGGATATAGTCATTTGTTTAATTTTTGATCGGCACTTAATGTGCTACATCGCTTCTCGACCTTCTGGCTAAGATCAAAGTGTTCTTAACAGACCGCTTCTCGCCCTTTTGTTATCACGTAGTGGAGTGGTTATATTAATGTCTATTAGATTTAATTTACTGTGTTTGTTTATCGTGGTGACGATCAAGTCACGAAAATGGAGGTGCCTATGTATGATTTAGACGGAGACTTTGAAGGCAACCTAATTCATCGGAATGGCACGCTCGTGCTAAGCATTTCAGTACCAGACATTTCCTAGGTGAATTTCAACATTCTGATGGGGCGTACTGTCCGGTCCATCCAGAATCGGACAGAACGGCATCACAAGTTTGTACCGCTTGGAATACCCCTTCAAGTGGTACTTTACACTCAGCTCGGCGGCTCACATAACTTACTACCAAAAACTAGAAGGAAGAAAGATAGAGCTATCTTCACCTAAATTATCCATCAAAATTGAGCACTTGGAGAAAGAAAAGTAGAAAGGGGTCATCTATTGACTACCCCCCACAACTGACACAATTTTACTTGAAAAACTTTATCGCAAAAATGAAAGGCGACAACGGTGCAAAAGCGGCTGGAATAGACTTAACTTGGGACTGGGTTTTTAGATATAAACCAACGCAAGGTGTTAAAATCTCTCACTACATGAAGGTCCGGTCACGAAATGGGAGGATCGTCACCACGTGGGTGACACTGTATAGCCGTCGTACTCAGCGTACAAACTGTACCAATGATGCCCACTGTGACAGTCAATGTCCACTGGGAACACTACCTGAAGGTTCGGTCACGAAATGGGAGGATCGTCACCACGTGGGTGACACTGTATAGCCGTCGTACTCAGCGTACGCACTGTACCAATGATGCCCACTGTGACAGTCAATGTCCACTGAGAAAGAAGAGGCAAGAAAGACGTCTCGAGGAGGAACAGGAGAGGCAAAATATTATTGCCGAGGCGACAGAAACCAACAAGCAAGACCTCCCATCAAAGCTAACAGAGAAACAGATACAACCTGACTGTGTTACGCAGACAGTTACAAAAAAGAGACAATCGATAAAGAGCTGACCAAAGTTGATAACAAGAAGAAAGCCAGCGAGGCACCCAGCGACAGATTCGTCAAACTCCAGGCCCGAAAAAAGCGTCGTCACAATAGCCAACGGAATAGGACTCCAATAAAAACCACAGAGCCCAAAAGTGAGGAGGAACCTATCCCTTCTGAAATCTCGACAGCAGGGCCCTGATAAATAGACACAGACACCGATGAAGATTTGACACATGAGAAGTCAACGCCAAGGAAAAACACATATACAAAAATGACAAAAGCATAACTTTCTTTAAATTCATTATCAGGTAATGCATTTTGTGATTTACTTTATGTTTACAACCACGATGGAGGCACATAAGTGTGACAGCTGAATATTTGCATAGTCCGATAATCACATATGTGCAGTTGAGTGAAAATGCCAGTTTTATTCTAACTGTGTGAGCTAGGTTGTCGGAGTAGAGCTCTACCCTACCAAAGGAGATGTAAGATGTCTCCTTTCCTCCGCTAGTCTTCGGGACACCCTTGGGCAAGGTGGAGCTCCTGTTTAGCCTCCCTATTAGGGTTACGTGAAGCCATTGGAGCAGGTGGTGGATGGTGTTGTGGGGGCAGCCGACAAGTAATACCTGTTATGGTTCCCACTCCGTGATGGCAGGCAGAGGATCTCATGTATAGGCTGCGGTCTCCGACGATGACAGTCACTGCCAAGAAGGAGAGGAATTACAAACTATAGTCCGTTCAGAAATTCATAATCACACCTGAATTAGTTTTGCGTGATAACCGCTTGTTATTTTGGTTTCAACATTTGCATGTGTTCTTAGAATATTGATGACGTTATAGAAATATTTTTTGCTCTGAGAAATTTGATCTATAGCTTGTTTCATAAGTCGTGCCCAACTTTTAAAATCAATATCTTTTAAACCGCTTTTTGTAATTTTTTCAAAATTTGCATGTAAAGTTATAATGATTAGAACCCAAAAGGGAATTAATTTCATTAAAACAAACATTTGGTTATTATTATTGCTTATTTGATTTATATAAATTTATAACGACCCATTGATGTAGTCAAAACTTAGTGTTTACAGTATTTAAGTTAAAAATAGCGATTACAAATCTATACACGGTCAAATTTACGATTTTGCACGCTTTAAACGTGAGTTGTCTGACACAATTAGACACTTGAAGAAAACACGAGGCATTGTGTGTTCCATTTCCGTTCTTTCATAGGTGTAGACGTGGAACGCTAACATTTATCATGAGTCTTAAAATGAAATTCTGCAGTTTACAAAACATCGCAATAAAAATGTATGACTATTTTTGCAAAGAGGCTAAACGAGGAAGATTATTTCATTCTTTAGAAAACCCTGAGAATAGGACAAGACACATTTTGGATTTATCTAAACGGTCATTTAATCGCTGGATTCAAGCACGTGACCGTCAATGTTCAAAATATACAAAATCACAAGGAAGAGCAAAAATGTTGGATAATTTCGACAGTGAACTTATTAGAAGTGAAATTCGCAAAATGTTGGGTATGAATGAAACTGTTACAAAAAGAAAATTAAAAGTATCGCTGAAAAAGAACAACAGTATTGAAATATCAAAGTCTACATTATGGAGGAATGTGAGAGCTGCAGGCTTTACATTCAGAAAGTATTCCAATGGACGAAACATCATCTGTGAGAAGCCACATATAGTTGTCATGAGAAGCAAGTACTTACGTGAAGTAAAAGAGGTGCGCAAGCAAGGTTATGATATTGTGTACTTGGATGAAACATGGATCAATGCTCACCACACTAACCAAAGGGAATGGCAGTCATCAGATGGAAAGATTAAGAGATTAATACCTAGCAGCAAAGGACAGCGCTTGATAATTGCTCATGCAGGTAGTCGACAACATGGACTAATACAGAATGCAGAGCTCATTTTTCTTTCAAAATCCATAGACAATCGGGATTATCACTCTGAGATGAATGGTCACATATTTAGACATTGGATTGAAAATTCTGTTCTCCCATCACTAGATCGACCATCTTGCCTAATAATGGACAATGCAGCGTACCACAACATTGTTGCACTTGAAGATAAAGTCCCGACGTCATCCAGTACAAAAGATGCTATTAAGATATGGCTCACAAAGGAGCACATACAATTTAATAACATGTACTTAAAACTGAATTACTATCTCTAGTAAAGCAAAAACAGAGGACAAAGATTTTTCAAATAGATAAGATTATCCAAGAGCACGGTCATATAAGTTTGAGGCTGCCACCTTACCATGCTCATTTAAATCCAATAGAACTAATCTGGGCAAAATTAAAAGGACAAGTGGCAGATGAAAATACAACATTCAAAATATGCGATGTAAAGACTCTTGCTAATCTCGCTTTATTAAATATAGACAAAGATTATTGGGCTAAATGTGAAGACCACGTCTTAAAACAGGAAGAGGAATATTGGAAAAATGATGGTTTGTGGAATGTTCAACCCCAAACAGTTATTAATCTTTTAGACTCGTCTGATTCAGAATGAAAGTATATAGCCCCCACAATGCTGGCCCCTATATTACCTTAAATTATTTCAACAAACGGTCCTTTTCAGGACCACACAACTATGAAAATTGGACATACAGGTATACCTTGATATTATCGTCCGTCCTCGAACTGAGAAGACAATAATTTTCCTGGTATTTTCCCATTACGATCACGCCTTTACCTAGTGAAAATTAATCGTAGACCAGCAACTACGGTAATTTCTATTCTTTAGGGCTTCACAATTTACAATTTTGACAAACATCAAAGAAATATCGCCGCTTTAAGAAAACTGCAGCTGCAAGATATTTGTTAAATATACATTTAAAGGGTCTTTTGCATTCTAATAACATTTGGAAAATTTCAAAAGTATTTAACAAACGGTTAGAGAGTAATAGCGTTTTGAAGTTGGGCATATGTTTTGAAACGAGCTATAGTTTAAATGTTTTCTTCTTTAGGCTATATTAAATTTACCCTGTTCGAATTTGACACCATTTTAGGATATATACAGTAATTTGGTGCGGTCGTTCACGTAAAATAGTTTGGCTATTGCAGAAACACTAAGTTCAGGAAAATCCCGTGCACAAAACTGAATTGTTATTGAACGACATGACGCACCACGGCCTGGGCATTAATTACCGAAGGGAAGGCGTATCTTATTAATTTTGTGAAGACTCAGTAGACAGTTTGTTGACTTTAATACTAACATTTATATCTAAATTAAAATGAGTGCGAAATGCATGTTTATAACTAGGCCAGCGCATTATATTAACGCATGCTGGAAGCACTGAAAACGGCCTTGTCCATGATGCGGGACTTATTTTCCAATCAAAAAGTACCGACGGTAGGGACTACCATACTGAAATGAATGGAAACATTTTCAGGTGTGTGAGCACGCATATGAGTGTATGTGAATGTGAGTGCAAGCCTGAATGTACTTAAGTTGTCCAAACTATTATTTTGATAAATACCTTGGCATTTATGTATATGAAAATAGTTTATTTATACAAATCATTCGGTAAATGGCAGTAGCTATCATCATGTTTACATTAAATATTAGAGGTCACAAGTCGAAATTAGATCACATCATCACACTCCTACACAAACACAAGCCAGACTTCATTCTACTACAGGAAACAAACATACACACAGACGACCTCGCATCACAACACGACTGGATTCGCGAAACTCGTGCTTCAGCCTAGTCACACTAAAAACGGGTTCAGGAGTTGCAAATCTACAAACATCAGACAGGGGGACGATCGTTAGGACGGACAGGGACAGCGACGGTAAGACAGCTATAGTTCAAGTAAGAGACGACGACAAACACACACATACCATAGTTTGTATACACGCACCAGCACAATACGAACAGCAACCTATGTTTTATGACGAACTAGGGAGCTTGCTTGCAGGCTTATACAGGGGACGTAATATTATTTTAGGGGGAGACTTTGACTGCGTCCTGACGCATATGGACATCGTGGGAGGAGATGTTAGGAAGCAGATAAGAAGATGAAATAAAGGAAGGCAACCACCAACTGGATATTTTCCAAATAATAATTGACACTCACGGTTTGACTGACGAGTACACGCACCCAAATGACATGGACATCACACACAAAAATCACTCCCACAATAGGCCAACACTGTTAGACAGAATTTACGTCCCGTTCACTCGCTTCATCAGCCAGACCATACATTATAGACACACTCCAGTTTACAGGCCAGACATTATAGACACACTATAGTTTACAGACCACAAGGCAGTCATCGCAACCATTAACACCGCACACACAAACACTCACATCAGCCAGACCAGACATTATAGACACACTCCAGTTTACAGACCAGATATTATAGACACACTCCAGTTTACAGGCCAGACATTATAGACACACTCCAGTTTACAGGCCAGACATTATAGACACACTCCAGTTTACAGACCACAAGGCAGTCATCGCAACCATTAACACCGCACACACAAACACTCACATCAGCCAGACCAGACATTATAGACACACTCCAGTTTACAGACCAGACATTATAGACACACTCCAGTTTACAGACCAGACATTATAGACACACTCCAGTTTACAGACCAGACATTATAGACGCACTCCAGTTTACAGACCAGACAATATAGACACACTCCAGTTTACAGACCAGACATTATAGATACACTCCACTTTACAGACAAGACATTATAGACACACTCCAGTTTACAGACCAGACATTATAGACACACTCCAGTTTAAGACCAGACATTTATAGACACACTCCAGTTTACAGACCAGACATTATAGACACACTCCAATTTACAGACCAGACATTATAGACACACTCCAGTTTACAGACCAGACATTATAGACACACTCCAGTTTACAGACCAGACATTATAGACACACTCCAGTTTACAGACCAGACATTATAGACACACTCCAGTTTACAGACCAGACAATATAGACACACTCCAATTTACAGACCAGACATTATAGATACACTCCACTTTACAGACAAGACATTATAGACACTCCAGTTTACAGACCAGACATTATAGATACACTCCAGTTTAAGACCAGACATTATAGACACACTCCAGTTTACAGACCAGACATTATAGACACACTCCAATTTACAGACCAGACATTATAGTCACACTCCATTTTACAGACCAGACATTATAGACACACTCCAGTTTACAGACCACAAGGCAGTCATCGCAACCATTAACACCGCACACACAAACACTCACATCAGGAGGTCACCTCACTGAAAATTCAACAACACCCTACTGCAGAACAAATCATATAAAGAACATATAACCCAAATTATCCATTTATACACTGACGACAAAAACATAGACGACGTAAAGCAACACTGGGAACTCATGACAAACACTATACGAGAAAGAACACAGATTCTAGCACTGCGGATAAACAAAGACAAACTAAGACATGAGAAATTGCTAGAAGAAGCAACCAAATTAACAAAACAAATAGACAGACGTGCACCCAACATCCCCACACTAGAGGAAGAGTTGGAATAGCACATACATCACAAATTCCAGGGAACACTGCTTCGCACAGGCTTAAAGACAATCACACATGAAATTCCAAGAAAACAGTACATGGCAATAGGACAGAACATACAGCGCAACAGGCACATAGAGAAAATAATAGACGTTGACGGCAACACAGAGACATATACCCCGAATATAACGAAAGCATTTTAAAACTACTACAAGAACCTCTATACGGAAAGTAACAAACATTTACGTATACAAGAAAAAATGCATGCAATACACAAGGAAACCAGACGCTGACAAGGAAAAACTTGACGAAGAACTCACACTAGCTGACATAACAAACGCAGACAAGCAATGCAAAAGAACAAATCTCCCGGACCTGACGGCTTCACAATAAAATTCTTCCAACATTTCTTTCCTCTCTTAGGTCCACTTCTCCTCAAAATGTACACAGACTCATTCACAGAGAAACAACTACCTCCAGGCCTAAACATGTCTTACATAACATGCTCCGCAAAGACAACATAGACAAATCACTTCTTATAAACTACAGACCCATTTCACTACTTAACACAGATTACAAGATTCTAACAAAAGCATTAACAAACAAGCTCAAACATTTCATGACGACACTCATTCATAAAGATCTACAGTGTACATGGTAGAAATATCCACCAGCGTACACTTTATACGAGATATTACAACGTAGACAATCAGCATGAATGTTGTTGAGATCTGATGAAGTTATTATGCTCAATTATATATATTGAATCACACCAGCACATACTTCACTTTGTTGCTGTGAAAACCAGGTGTGATAGATTAATCCATAAACGTACTGGGTGAACATTAAGAAGTTGTTAATGAACTATCTATCTATCTATCTATCTACTGTCCTTTTGAGCCGAAGACGGCACATAGGGCAGAACCACAATCTCAAAAACAGAAACCTTGCATGTCAAAATGGCACATATTGCAGAGATCACTGCTTCTAAAATCTATGGCTCTGTTTCCATAACAATACTTTTTACAATGACAGCTTGTCAAGCCATCAATCAACCTCCTTAGTCGCCTCTTACGACATGCTTGGAAGGTCACAATGTCACTATTCTTTACTCATAATGAGACCCCGGTAACACACAGGGCGTTAATGAACTAATGAACTATTATTATTTTTCCAAGTATAACGAATCAGTAAAATACTCCTTTAGACATTATGGATGTGAAATAATTCAAGCTATATGATGAAGCATTTCTATTTTTTTGTTAAATCCTCAAGACTCAAGCTGTCAAGAATAATTAAACAATGTTACAAAGAATAACAAGAAAATAAGAATTATATTAACAGTACAAAATGTTGATATTGGATCTAACTTACGAAGTAAATCAAGTAGCACGAAAAGTCAGGTTCAGTGAAAGGAATAAGCAAGCTATATATATAAACGATGCAGGAAAACACAAATGAACTATCATCAATAGCCAGAAAAATTGGGCTTGAGATGAATCATGAAAAGACTAAAGTCATGAAAAGTTTAATTCCAACAGATGACAAAATATACATGGAAAACAAACCAGTAGAAGAGATCGATCACTTTATCTATCTTGAAAGTCACATTGATCGAGAAGGGGATACAAGCAAAGAAATTAGAATCAGAATAGCTAAAGCAGCAATGTCTTTCAGAAGCCTTGAAAAGTTGTGGAAATCAAAACTCATCAGCACAAACACAAAACTTAGGCTATTCAAATCAAATGTACTATCAACCCTTACGTATGCATGTGAGAGCAGGAAAACAAGTAGAGATATAGAAATAAAGTTGAACGCATTCGAAAATAAATGTCTAAGTAAAAGACTAGGTATAGAATGGAACGAATTCAAAACAAACGAGGAAATTAGAGAAATCGCCAATCAACCACTAATATCTTCAGTAATAAAGAAAAGACGATGGTCATATGTTGGACATGTGATGAGAAGAGATAATAACCGAATAACAAAGCAAGCCCTCAAATGGGAAACAACAGGTAAGAGAAAAAGAGGAAGACCCAGGGAGACACTGAGAACTACATTGATGAGAGAGGCAAGAGCAGCAGGATTCGGCTCCCTCAATGAGATAAAGCTGCTTGCGCAGAACAGAGACAAATGGCGAGATTTGATAAAATATCTTTAAAAGAAAACTGCTAGAACAAAAATTTCAGATAGGAGAAGGTGTATCTTGGTCTACACCCTATGGGCCGGCTACGGCTCGAAAGGTCAATAGATAGATAGATAGATAGTTAAGTTAGTATTTAATATGCAAGTCGGACAAATGATCAAGAACTCGAAATAGCAAAGTTATTATAGTAGCTCAAGACAAAACATGCTGAAGTTATCATGAAAGCTCAAGACAAAACATGCTGAAGTTATCATGAAAGCTCAAGACAAAACAGGCTCAAGTTATTATGGCAGCTCAAGACAAAACATGCTCAAGTTATAGAGACAAGTCAAATTTATGCAAACAAGTTCACAACTAAAGGATTCAAGTAACTTCAGCCCGTCATGTCACGAGACTCTCAAATATTTCAAGATAACAGAGCACGTTTAAGACTGATTGAGATTGAAATCGTCAAGTAGCGTACGACAAATCCAGGTCAACTAGAGAACATTGTGACATTGTGAGATGGCCGTACTTAAAACGTGTCTGGAGAGAGAGAGAGAGCCGTGTAATCACGTGACCGCGTGAGTGTAACCTGCTTCTTGCTCAAGAAATAGAAACATCGCGTGTGTACTTTCATTTTCCAAGGATCAAGTGTGGATTACTTATTTAATTATATTTAGGAAGTGATTGATTGCTATTTTGAATTGTTTGTTGAAATGAAAATTGCTGAATTATTATTTAGTAGAATACAATCGTTATAAAATAGTATTTTAAATATATTTTTCAGTTAATAAATTGAATTGAAATTTGTCCACAGCAGTTAATATAAACTTTGTTTTCCTTCCAGAGAGAGGAATCAAGACCTTCGTATTATGAATTGAAAATATGTTGTTAAATTAGATTAAATTATCAATCGTTTGATGCATATGATGACAGTGTACAAAAGGCAAATGTTAATTGCCTAATTATATAAATATGGGACAAACTCTTGCGCATATAGAATCAAGAGTTAGATATAAGCAGACGATAGAAAATTTGTTTACAGCCGAGTCAATCGATCGAAGTGAGAAATTATATTGGTGCTAAAGATAACATAATAAAACATGGCAAAAACCTTAGATCCTGGCAATGAAGCGATGAGACTAGTAACTGAAACGGTAGGTGAATTGAGGCTAGCAATGAACTATCAAAATCTTAGCAATAGTATTGCCACGTTCAAAGGAGAACCATCGGAGTTTAGAGAGTGGATAGAAAGTATATAAAATTGAGCTCACTTAACGACAAATAAAGAACTAAGGAATATAAATTTCAGATCAGATGAAGTGTTTGCGTTCTTAAGAAGAAGATTAAAAACATTACCGGAGAAAACGTGGGAGAATACGAACAAATATTAACCTGATTGTTGTGTGTGCTACGTCATCATATTGATGGCTGATCACATATTCCTAGACCGGCCTAGCGCTAATGGTAAAACACGACATGACGGAGCTTTGTTCATGACTTTGCAGCAGAGGAGTGACTCCCGTAGTTTCCTGTTAGTCAGGAGGGATGTTGTCTAGTTTCAAGAGCGCTACTGTGAGATAGAGGGTTGACATGTGAACTGGTTTATAATTTCACAAATTCACATTGCAGGGTAGATCTTTTGGTCTGTTTTTTTTTATTTCGACGGGGATAATCCGATGACTAACAGTGTTTCATATGTTCGGATTTGGAGACAAAAACGATATCCTAACATCTTCAAGCGCTATACATAAAAACAAAAAATATGACGATCATATGCCAGGCCCAAACATTAATGGAAAGATAATCAATAATCTAAGATATGCTGATGATACTGTTCTACTAGCAGAAAATCCTAGAGACCTACAAACAATTGCTTAATGTGATAAACATAACAAGCAAAATATATGGACTAGATATGAATATCAAAAAGACTAAAACTATGATCATAAACAAAGAAAATTCTCAAGACCTACAATTAAATATCACAGTTGAAGGAATACATCTGGAGACAGTCCAGAGCTACAACTACCTTGGACATACTATAACCATTGATGGAAAGGGTAAAACTGAAATAAACAAAAGAATTGGTATGGCAAAATGTAATTTTAATGCCATGAAAAATATACTAACAACAAAACAAATATCAGCAGAGCTGAAACTAAGAATGGCAAAATGTTAATCTTCTCAATAGTCCTGTGTGGTGCAGAAACATGGACATTAGACAAGAAAACAGAACAGAAAATTGAAGCCTTTGAAATGTGGATGTATAGAAGAATAGGTAGAATTGGATGGAGAGAAAAGAAAACAAACAATGACGTTTTAAAACAACTGAAAATAAAAAAAACTACTAAATACAATTAAGACAAGAAAAATGAAATTTTGGGGGCATGTTAAAAGACGCAACAGCCTACTAAAAGTAATAGTGGAAGGCAGAATACAAGGTAAAAGAGGCAGACCAAGACTAACATGGAGGAGTAACATCAAAAGATGTACAAGTCAATCTATGACAGCCTAACCATCAAAGCAAGAAACAGAGTAGAATGGCGATCCATGGTAGCCAACCTTCGTTGCGGAGAAGGCACTCAATGATGAATGACGATTATCATTTTCACGAGAACGTGAACATTCTGTCAATATAGTGGAGAGGCTGCAGGAACCATTAGAGGCTATGTCTGAAAAGTGTTCCTTGTTGCAGTTTCCTCATTTTATAAGTCCGGCTTGTTGCAGGAGCTACTGAGTTAAGTGCTCTGTGCACGCCGTGAGCTGTGTGTTTCATCCATTGTAATCGTGTTTCAATATTCCGATTTCCGATATTTATTATATCGTGTGACAAGGAACAGACGGTTTTTGTTTAACTTTCTGTGCATTTTCGCCTTATGTTTTTTGGTATGTGCTGAGACTGCTATGATGGGGACTACAGATACCTTTCTTTTTTTGGGAGATGAGATAGTAATTCGGATGATTCTACTGGCACGGGTGGTTGAGCAATTATGGATTTTAATTCGTTTGCAGTGATACCGGGGTCTTCCATAACCATAAACATATTAACCTTTTGGTATGCAGAAGAAAGATGTCCACAAGATTTATTTGCAAAATTACACAAGATGAAGAAAAAATAATGGAAAGCTGTGTGTACATATGGAGACAGATTGATTAGTTTAGCGGAAAGAGCATTTGCACGGTGTCAGGTGTAAGGAATGAGGATGTCCAGATGCTTAAACTTAACTAACTTAACTTAAACTTAACTAACTTAACATAACTTAAACTTAACATAACTTAAACTTAACATAACTAACTTAACTTAAACTTAACTTAGCTAACTTAACTTAAACTTAACTAACTTAACTTAAACTTAACTTAACTTTAACTTAACTTTAACTTAACTTAAACTTAACTAACTTAACTGAAACTTAACTTAACTTAAGTTTAACTTAACTTAACTTAAGTTTAACTTAACTTAACTTAAGTTTAACTTAACTTAAACTTAACTTAACTTAACTTAAACTTAACTTAAACTTAACTTAACTTAAACTTAACTTAAACTTGAACTTAACTAAACTTAAACTTAAACTTAAACTTAACTAACTTAACTTAAACTTAAACTGAACTAACTTAACTTAGATTTAAACTTAACTAATTAATTTAAACTTAAACCTAACTAACTAAACTTAAACTAACAACACTTAAACTTTAACATACACCTAACTTAAATTAAACTTAACTTAAACTTAACTTAACTATCTTAACATAAACTTAACTTAACTAACTTAACTTAAACTTAACTTAACCAACTGAACTTAAACTTAACTAACTGAACTTTAACTTAACTTAACTAACTTAACTTAAACTTAACTTAACTAACTGAACTTACAATTAACTTAATTAACATAAATTAAACTTAACTTAACTGACTTAACTTAACTTAACTTAACTTAACTTAACTAACTTAACTTATTAAACTTAACTTAAACTTATTTTACCTAACTTAACTTAAACTTAACTTAAATAACTTAAACTGAACTTAACTAACTTAACTTAATCTTAACTTAACTAACTTAACTTAAACTTAAACTTAACTAACTTAACTTAAACTTAAACTTAAACTTAACTAACTTAACTAACTTAATTTAACTAACTTAACTGAAACTTAACTTAACTTAAACTTAATTGAAACTTAACTTAACAAACTTAACTTAAACTTAACTTAACTAAATTAAATTAAACTTAACTTACTTATCTTAACATAATCTTAACTTAACAAACGTAACTTTAACTTAACTTAACTAACTTAACTTAAACTTAACTAACTTTACTGAAACTTAACTAACTTAACTTAAGCTTAACTTAACTTAAACTTAACTTAACTTAACTTAAACTTAACATAAATTTAACTTAAACTTAACTTAAACTCAACTTAACTTAAACTTAACATAAACTTACCTTAACATAAACTTAACTTAAACTTAACTTAACTTAAACTTAACTTAAACCTTAAACTTAAACTTAAACTTAACTTAACTTAACTTAACTTAACTTAACTTATATAACTTAACTAACTTAACTTAACTAACTTAACTTAACTAACTTAGCTTAAATAATTTAAATTAACTAACTTAAATTAATTAACTTAACTTAAACTTAACTTAACGAACTTAACTTAAACTTAACTTAACTTAACTAACTTAACTTAAACTTAACTTAACTAACGTAATTAACTTAACTTAAACTTAAGTTAAACTTAACTTATCTAATGTAACTCAACTTAAACTTAACTTAACTATCTTAACATAAACTTAACTTATCTAACTTATCTTAAACTTAACTTAACTAAATTAACTTAAACTTATCTTAACCTTAACATAATTAACTTAATTTAAACTTAACTTAAATTTAACTTAATATTAATATAAATTTAACTTAACTAAAACTTAATGTTAACTTAACTGAAACTTAAATTAAACTTAACTTAAAAGTAAATTAAAGTTAACTTAAATTCACTTTAACTTAAATTAAAGCAAACAAAACTTAAACTTAACGTAAACCCAACTTAACTTAAACTTTAACTTAAACCTAACTTAACTTAAAATTAAAACTAACTAAACTTAACTAACTTAACTTAAACCTAACTAACTCAATTTAAACCTAACAAAACTTAAACTTTAACATAAACCTAACTGAACTTAAACTTAACTTAAAATTATATTAAACCTATCTTAACTTACACTTAACTTAAACTTATCTTAACTTGAACTGAACTTAAACTTAACTTAAACTTAACAAAATAAACTTAATTTAAACTTAACTTAATTTAAATTAAACTTAAACATAACTTAACTTTAACTTAACTTAAACTTAAAATAAATTAAACTTAACTTAAACTTAACTTAAATTAAACTTAACTTAACTTAAACTTAACTTAACTTAAACTTTTCTTAAAGTTAATCTTAACTTAATCTTAACTTAACTTAGACCTATCTTAACTAACTTAACTTAACTAACGTAACCAACTTAACTTAAACTTAACTTAAACTTAAATTAAACTTAACTTAACTAATGTAACTTAACTTAACGTTAACTTAACTATCTTAACATAAACTTAACTTATCTAACTTAACTTAAACTTAACTTAAACTTAACTTAACTAACTTAACTAACTTAACTAACTTAACTTAAACTTAACTTAAACTTAATTAACTTAAACTTAACTTAAACTTAACTTAAACTTAAATTAACTTAAACTTAACTTACCTAACTTAAGTTACACTTAACTTAACTAACTTAACTTAAACGTAACATAAATAACTTAACTTAACTTAATTCAAACTTAACTTAATTTAAATTAAACTAAAACATAACTCAACTTAAACTTAACTTAAATTAAACTTAACTTAACTTAAACTTAACTTAACTTAAACTTTTCTTAAAGTTAATCTTAACTTAATCTTAACTTAACTTAGACCTATCTTAACCAACTTAACTTAACTAATGTAACCAACTTAACTTAAACTTAACTTAAACTTAAATTAAACTTAACTTAACTAATGTATCTTAACTTAACGTTAACTTAACTATCTTAACATAAACTTAACTTATTTAACTTAACTTAAACTTAACTTAAACTTAACTTAACTAACTTAACTAACTTAACTAACTTAACTTAAAGTTAACTTAAACTTAAATTAACTTAAACTTAACTTAAACTTAAATTAACTTAAACTTAACTTACCTAACTTAAGTTACACTTAACTTAACTAACTTAACTTAAACGTAACATAAATAACTTAACTTACCTTAACTAACTTAACTTAATTTTAACTTAACTAAACTATCTAACATAAACTTAACTTAACTAATTTAACTTAAACATAAATTAATTAACTTAACTGAAATTTATCCTAACTAACTTAACTTAAACTGAACTTAACTAACTTAACTTAATCTTAACTTAACTAACTTAACTTAAACTTAAACTTAACTAACTTAACTAACTTAACTGAAACTTAACTTAACTAACTTATCTGAAACTTAACTTAACTTAAACTTAATTGAAACTTAACTTAAACTTAGCTTAACTAAATTAAATTAAACTTAACTTACTTATCTTAACATAATCTTAACTTAACAAACTTAACTTTAACTTAACTTAACAAACTTAACTTAACTAACTTTACTGAAACTTAACTTAACTAACTTAACTTAAGCTTAACTTAACTTAAACTTAACTTAACTTAAACTTACCATAAATTTAACTTAAACTTAACTTAAATTCAACTTAACTTAAACTTAACATAAACTTACCTTAACATAAACTTAACTTAAACTTAACTTAACTTAAACTTAACTTAAACCATAAACTTAAACTTAAACTTAAACTATAACCTTAAACCTTAAATTTTAAAACTTAAAACTTACTTAAACTTAAACTTAACTAACTTAACTAACTTAACTTAATATAAATTAACTAACTTAACTTAACTTAACTAACTTAACTAACTTAGCTTATATAATTTAAATTATCTAACTTAAATTAATTAACTTAACTTAAACTTAACTTAACGAACTTAACTTAAACTTAACTTAACTAACTTAACTTAAACTTAACTTAACCAACGTATTTAACTTAACTTAAACTTAACTTAAACTTAACTTAACTAACTTAACTAACTTAACTAACTTAACTTAAATTTATATTAAACTTAAATTAACTTAAACTTAACTTAAACTTAAATTAACTTAAACTTAACTTACCTAACTTAAGTTACACTTAACTTAACTAACTTAACTTAAACGTAACATAAATAACTTAACTTAACTTAACTAACTTAACTTAATTTTAACTTAACTAAACTATCTAACATAAACTTAACTTAACTAATTTAACTTAAACTTAAGTTAATTAACTTAACTGAAATTTATCCTAACTAACTTAACTTAAACTGAACTTAACTAACTTAACTTAATCTTAACTTAACTAACTTAACTTAAACTTAAACTTAACTAACTTAACGTAAACATAAACTTAAACTTAAACTTAACTAACTTAACTAACTTAACTGAAACTTAACTTAACTAACTTAACTGAAACTTAACTTAACTTAAACTTAATTGAAACTTAACTTAAACTTAGCTTAACTAAATTAAATTAAACTTAACTTACTTATCTTAACATAATCTTAACTTAACAAACTTAACTTTAACTTAACTTAACAAACTTAACTTAACTAACTTTACTGAAACTTAACTTAATTAACTTAACTTAAGCTTAACTTAACTTAAACTTAACTTAACTTAAACTTACCATAAATTTAACTTAAACTTAACTTAAACTCAACTTAACTTAAACTTAACATAAACTTACCTTAACATAAACTTACCTTAACATAAACTTAACTTAAACTTAACTTAACTTAAACTTAACTTAACTTAACTAACTTAACTAACTTAGCTTATATAATTTAAATTAACTAACTTAAATTAATTAACTTAACTTTAACTCAACTTAACTTAAACTTAACTTAACTTAACTTAACTAACTTAACTTAATATAACTTAACTAACTTAACTTAACTTAACTAACTTAACTAACTTAGCTTATATAATTTAAATTAACTAACTTAAATTAATTAACATAACTTAAACTTAACTTAACGAACTTAACTTAAACTTAACTTAACTAACTTAACTTAAACTTAATTTAACCAACGTAATTAACTTAACTTAAACTTAAGTTAAACTTAACTTATCTAATGTAACTTAACTTAAACTTAACTTTACTATCTTAACATAAACTTAACTTATCTAACGTATCTTAAACTTAACTAAATTAACTTAAACTTATCTTAACCTTAACATAATTAACTTAATTTAAACTTAACTTAAACTTAACTTAACTTAAATTTAACTTAATATTAATATAAATTTAACTTAACTAAAACTTAATGTTAACTTAACTTAAACTTAACTTAAACTTATCTTAACTTAAACTTAACTTAAACTTACCATAACTTGAACGTAACTTAAACTTAACTTAGCCTAATCTTAACTTAAACTTAACTTAAACTTAACTTAACTGAAACTTAAATTAAACTTAACTTAAAAGTAAATTAAAGTTAACTTAAATTCACTTTAACTTAAATTAAACCAAACAAAACTTAAACTTTAACGTAAACCCAACTTAACTTAAACTTTAAATTTAAACCTAACTTAACTTAAAAATAAAACTAACTAAACTTAACTAACTTAACTTAAACCTAACTAACTCAATTTAAACCTAACAAAACTTAAACTTTAACATAAACCTAACTGAACTTAAACTTAACTTAAAATTATATTAAACTTATCTTAACTTAAACTTAACTTAAACTTATCTTAACTTGAACTGAACTTAAACTTAACTTAAACTTAACAAACTAAACTTAATTTAAACTTAACTTAATTTAAATTAAACTTAAAAATAACTCAACTTTAACTTGAACGTAACTTAAACTTAACTTAGCCTAATCTTAACTTAAACTTAACTTAACTTAAACTTAACTTAAACTTAACTTAACTGAAAACTTAAATTAAACTTAACTTAAAAGTAAATTAAAGTTAACTTAAATTCACTTTAACTTAAATTAAACCAAACAAAACTTAAACTTTAACGTAAAACCAACTTAACTTAAACTTTAACTTAAACCTAACTTAACTTAAAAATAAAACTAACTAAACTTAACTAACTTAACTTAAACCTAACTAACTCAATTTAAACCTAACAAAACTTAAACTTTAACATAAACCTAACTGAACTTAAACTTAACTTAAACTTAACAAACTAAACTTAATTTAAATTTAACTTAATTTAAATTAAACTTAAAAATAACTCAACTTTAACTTAACAAAAACTTAAAATAAATTAAACTTAACTTAAACTTAACTTAAATTAAACTTAACTTAACTTAAACTTAACTTAACTTAAACTTTTCTTAAAGTTAATCTTAACTTAATCTTAACTTAACTTAGACCTATCTTAACTAACTTAACTTAACTAACGTAACCAACTTAACTTAAACTTAACTTAAACTTAAATTAAACTTAACTTAACTAATGTAACTTAACTTAACGTTAACTTAACTATCTTAACATAAACTTAACTTATCTAACTTAACTTAAACTTAACTTAAACTTAACTTAAACTTAACTTAACTAACTTAACTAACTTAACTAACTTAACTTAAACTTAACTTAAACTTAAATTAACTTAAACTTAACTTAAACTTAATTAACTTAAAATTAACTTAACTAACTTAAGTTACACTGAACTTAACTAACTTAACTAACTTAGCTTATATAATTTAAATTAACTAACTTAAATTAATTAACTTAACTTAAACTTAACTTAACGAACTTAACTTAAACTTAACTTAACTAACTTAACTTAAACTTAACTTAAACTTAACTTAACTAACTTAACTAACTTAACTAACTTAACTTAAACTTAACTTAAACTTAAATTGACTTAAACTTAACTTAAACTTAAATTAACTTAAACTTAACTTAACTAACTTAAGTTACACTGAACTTAACTAACTTAACTTAAACGTAACATAAATATCTTAACTTAACTTAACTTAACTAACTTAACTTAATTTTAACTTAACTAAACTATCTAACATAAACTTAACTTAACTAATTTAACTTAAACTTAAATTAACTAACTTAACTGAAATTTATCCTAACTAACTTAGCTTAAACTGCACTTAACTAACTTAACTTAATCTTAACTTAACTAACTTAACTTAAACTTAAACTTAACTAACTTAACTTAAACTTAAACTTAAACTTAACTAACTTAACTTAACTGAAACTTAACTTAACTAACTTAACTGAAACTTAACTTAAACTTAATTGAAACTTAACTTAACAAACTTAACTTTAACTTAACTTAACTAACTTAACCTTAACTAACTTTACTGAATCTTAACTTAACTAACTTAACTTAAGCTTAACTTAACTTAAATTTAACTTAACTTAAACTTACCATAAATTTAACTTAAACTTAACTTAAACTCAACTTAACTTAAACTTAACATAAACTTACCTTAACATAAACTTAACTTAAACTTAACTTAAACTTAACTTAAACCTTAAACTTAAACTTTAACCTTAAACCTTAAATCTTAAAACTTAAAACTTAAAACTTACTTAAACTTAAACTTAACTTAACTTATATAACTTAACTAACTTAACTTAACTTAACTTAACTTAACTTAACTAAATTAGCTTAAATAATTTAAATTAACTAACTTAAATTAATTAACTTAATTTAAACTTAACTTAAACTTAACTTAACGAACTTAACTTAACTTAACTAACTTAACTTAAACTTAACTTAACCAACGTAATTAACTTAACTTAAACTTAAGTTAAACTTAACTTATCTAATGTAACTCAACTTTAACTTAACTTAAACTTAAAATAAATTAAACTTAACTTAAACTTAACTTAAATTAAACTTAACTTTACTTAAACTTAAATTAACTTAAACTTTTCTTAAAGTTAATCTTAACTTAATCTTAACTTAACTTAGACCTTTCTTAACTAACTTAACTTAACTAACGTAACCAACTTAACTTAAACTTAACTTAAACTTAAATTAAACTTAACTTAACTAATGTAACTTAACTTAACGTTAACTTAACTATCTTAACATAAACTTAACTTATCTAACTTAACTTAAACTTAAGTTAAACTTAACTTATCTAATGTAACTTAACTTAAACCTAACTTTACTATCTTAACATAAACTTAACTTATCTAACGTATCTTAAACTTAACTAAATTAACTTAAACTTATCTTAACCTTAACATAATTAACTTAATTTAAACTTAACTTAAACTTAACTTAACTTAAATTTAACTTAATATTAATATAACTTTAACTTAACTAAAACTTAATGTTAACTTAACTTAAACTTAACTTAAACTTATCTTAACTTAAACTTAACTTAAACTTACTTTAACTTGAACGTAACTTAAACTTAACTTAGCCTAATCTTAACTTAAACTTAACTTAACTTAAACTTAACTTAAACTTAACTTAACTGAAACTTAAATTAAACTTAACTTAAAAGTAAATTAAAGTTAACTTAAATTCACTTTAACTTAAATTAAACCAAACAAAACTTAAACTTTAACGTAAACCCAACTTAACTTAAACTTTAACTTAAACCTAACTTAACTTAAAAATAAAACTAATTAACTTAACTAACTTAACTTAAACCTAACTAACTCAATTTAAACCTAACAAAACTTAAACTTTAACATAAACCTAACTGAACTTAAACTTAACTTAAAATTATATTAAACTTATCTTAACTTAAACTTAACTTAAACTTATCTTAACTTGAACTGAACTTAAACTAACTTAAACTTAACAAACTAAACTTAATTTAAACTTAACTTAATTTAAATTAAACTTAAAAATAACTCAACTTTAACTTAACTTAAACTTAACTTAAATTAAAATTAACTTAACTTAAACTTAACTTAACTTAAACTTTTCTTAAAGTTAATCTTAACTTAATCTTAACTTAACTTAGACCTATCTTAACTAACTTAACTTAACTAACGTAACCAACTTAACTTAAACTTAACTTAAACTTAAATTAAACTTAACTTAACTAATGCAACTTAACTTAACGTTAACTTAACTATCTTAACATAAACTTAACTTATCTAACTTAACTTAAACTTAACTTATCTAATGTAACTTAACTTAAACTTAACTTTACTATCTTAACATAAACTTAACTTATCTAACGTATCTTAAACTTAACTAAATTAACTTAAACTTATCTTAACCTTAACATAATTAATTAATTTAAACTTAACTTAAACTTAACTTAACTTAAATTTAACTTAATATTAATATAAATTTAACTTAACTAAAACTTAATGTTAACTTAACTTAAACTTAACTTAAACTTAAACTTAACTAACTTAACTTAAACTTAAACTTAAACTTAACTAACTTAACTTAACTGAAACTTAACTTAACTAACTTAACTGAAACTTAACTTAACTTAAACTTAATTGAAACTTAACTTAACAAACTTAACTTTAACTTAACTTAACTAACTTAACCTTAACTAACTTTACTTAATCTTAACTTAACTAACTTAACTTAAGCTTAACTTAACTTAAATTTAACTTAACTTAAACTTACCATAAATTTAACTTAAACTTAACTTAAACTCAACTTAACTTAAACTTAACATAAACTTACCTTAACATAAACTTAACTTAAACTTAACTTAACTTAAACTTAACTTTAACCTTAAACCTTAAATCTTAAAACTTAAAACTTAAAACTTACTTAAACTTAAACTTAACTTAACTTATATAACTTAACTAACTTAACTTAACTTAACTTAACTAACTTAGCTTAAATAATTTAAATTAACTAACTTAAATTAATTAACTTAACTTAAACTTAACTTAAACTTAACTTAACGAACTTAACTTAACTAACTTAACTTAAACTTAACTTAACCAACGTAATTAACTTAACTTAAACTTAAGTTAAACTTAACTTATCTAATGTAACTTAACTTAAACTTAACTTTACTATCTTAACATAAACTTAACTTATCTAACGTATCTTAAACTTAACTAAATTAACTTAAACTTATCTTAACCTTAACATAATTAACTTAATTTAAACTTAACTTAAACTTAATATTAACTTAACTTAAACTTAACTTAAACTTATCTTAACTTAAACTTAACTTAAACTTACCTTAACTTGAACGTAACTTAAACTTAACTTAGCCTAATCTTAACTTAAACCCAACTTAACTTAAACTTTAACTTAAACCTAACTTAACTTAAAAATAAAACTAACTTAACTTAAACCTAACTAACTCAATTTAAACCTAACAAAACTTAAACTTTAACATAAACCTAACTGAACTTAAACTTAACTTAAAATTATATTAAACTTATCTTAACTTAAACTTAACTTAAACTTATCTTAACTTGAACTGAACTTAAACTTAACTTAAACTTAACAAACTAAACTTAATTTAAACTTAACTTAATTTAAATTAAACTTAAAAATAACTCAACTTTAACTTAACTTAAACTTAAAATAAAATTAAACTTAACTTAAACTTAACTTAAATTAAACTTAACTTAACTTAAACTTAACTTAACTTAAACTTTTCTTAAAGTTAATCTTAACTTAATCTTAACTTAACTTAGACCTATCTTAACTAACTTAACTTAACTAACGTAACCAACTTAACTTAAACTTAAACTTAAATTAAACTTAACTTAACTAATGTAACTTAACTTAACGTTAACTTAACTATCTTAACATAAACTTAACTTATCTAACTTAACTTAAACTTAACTTAACTAACTTAACTAACTTAACTAACTTAACTTAAACTTAACTTAAACTTAAATTAACTTAAACTTAACTTAAACTTAAATTAACTTAAACTTAACTTAACTAACTTAAGTTACACTGAACTTAACTAACTTAACTTAAACGTAACATAAATATCTTAACTTAACTTAACTTAACTAACTTAACATAATTTTAACTTAACTAAACTATCTAACATAAACTTAACTTAACTAATTTAACTTAAACTTAAATTAACTAACTTAACTGAAATTTATCCTAACTAACTTATCTTAAACTGCACTTAACTAACTTAACTTAATCTTAACTTAACTAACTTAACTTAAACTTAACTAACTTAACTTAAACTTAAACTTAACTAACTTAACTTAACTGAAACTTAACTTAACTAACTTAACTGAAACTTAACTTAACTTAAACTTAATTGAAACTTAACTTAACAAACTTAACTTTAACTTAACTTAACTAACTTAACCTTAACTAACTTTACTGAATCTTAACTTAACTAACTTAACTTAAGCTTAACTTAACTTAAACTTACCATAAATTTAACTTAAACTTAACTTAAACTCAACTTAACTTAAACTTAACATAAACTTACCTTAACATAAACTTAACTTAAACTTAACTTAACTTAAACCTTAAACTTAAACTTTAACCTTAAACCTTAAATCTTAAAACTTAAAACTTACTTAAACTTAACTTAACTTATATAACTTAACTAACTTAACTTAACTTAACTAACTTAGCTTAAATAATTTAAATTAACTAACTTAAATTAATTAACTTAACTTAAACTTAACTTAAACTTAACTTAACGAACTTAACTTAACTTAACTAACTTAACTTAAACTTAACTTAACCAACGTAATTAACTTAACTTAAACTTAAGTTAAACTTAACTTCTCTAATGTAACTTAACTTAAACTTAACTTTACTATCTTAACATAAACTTAACTTATCTAACGTATCTTAAACTTAACTAAATTAACTTAAACTTATCTTAACCTTAACATAATTAACTTAATTTAAACTTAACTTAAACTTAACTTAACTTAAATTAACTTAATATTAATATAACTTTAACTTAACTAAAACTTAATGTTAACTTAACTTAAACTTAACTTAAACTTATCTTAACTTAAACTTAACTTAAACTTACCTTAACTTGAACGTAACTTAAACTTAACTTAGCCTAATCTTAACTTAAACTTAACTTAACCTTAACTTAAACTTAACTTAACTGAAACTTAAATTAAACTTAACTTAAAAGTAAATTAAAGTTAACTTAAATTCACTTTAACTTAAATTAAACCAAACAAAACTTAAACTTTAACGTAAACCCAACTTAACTTAAACTTTAACTTAAACCTAACTTAACTTAAAAATAAAACTAACTAAACTTAACTAACTTAACTTAAACCTAACTAACTCAATTTAAATCTAACAAAACTTAAACTTTAACATAAACCTAACTGAACTTAAACTTAACTTAAAATTATATTAAACTTATCTTAACTTACACTTAACTTAAACTTATCTTAACTTGAACTGAACTTAAACTTAACTTAAACTTAACAAAATAAACTTAATTTAAACTTAACTTAATTTAAATTAAACTTAAAAATAACACAACTTTAACTTAACTTAAACTTAAAATAAATTAAACTTAACTTAAACTTAACTTAAATTAAACTTAACTTAACTTAAACTTAACTTAACTTAAACTTTTCTTAAAGTTAATCTTAACTTAATCTTAACTTAACTTAGACCTATCTTAACTAACTTAACTTAACTAACGTAACCAACTTAACTTAAACTTAACTTAAACTTAAATTAAACTTAACTTAACTAATGTAACTTAACTTAACGTTAACTTAACTATCTTAACATAAACTTAACTTATCTAACTTAACTTAAACTTAACTTAAACTTAACTTATCTAATGTAACTTAACTTAAACTTAACTTTACTATCTTAACATAAACTTAACTTATCTAACGTATCTTAAACTTAACTAAATTAACTTAAACTTATCTTAACCTTAACATAATTAACTTAATTTAAACTTAACTTAAACTTAACTTAACTTAAATTTAACTTAATATTAATATAACTTTAACTTAACTAAAACTTAATGTTAACCTAACTTAAACTTAACTTAAACTTATCTTAACTTAAACTTAAACTTAACTAACTTAACTTAAACTTAAACTTAAACTTAACTAACTTAACTTAACTGAAACTTAACTTAACTAACTTAACTGAAACTTAACTTAACTTAAACTTAATTGAAACTTAACTTAACAAACTTAACTTTAACTTAACTTAACTAACTTAACCTTAACTAACTTTACTTAATCTTAACTTAACTAACTTAACTTAAGCTTAACTTAACTTAAATTTAACTTAACTTAAACTTACCATAAATTTAACTTAAACTTAACTTAAACTCAACTTAACTTAAACTTAACATAAACTTACCTTAACATAAACTTAACTTAAACTTAACTTAACTTAAACTTAACTTAACCTTAAACCTTAAATCTTAAAACTTAAAACTTAAAACTTACTTAAACTTAAACTTAACTTAACTTATATAACTTAACTAACTTAACTTAACTTAACTAACTTAGCTTAAATAATTTAAATTAACTAACTTAAATTAATTAACTTAACTTAAACTTAACTTAAACTTAACTTAACGAACTTAACTTAACTAACTTAACTTAAACTTAACTTAACCAACGTAATTAACTTAACTTAAACTTAAGTTAAACTTAACTTATCTAATGTAACTTAACTTAAACTTAACTTTACTATCTTAACATAAACTTAACTTATCTAACGTATCTTAAACTTAACTAAATTAACTTAAACTTATCTTAACCTTAACATAATTAACTTAATTTAAACTTAACTTAAACTTAATATTAACTTAACTTAAACTTAACTTAAACTTATCTTAACTTAAACTTAACTTAAACTTACCTTAACTTGAACGTAACTTAAACTTAACTTAGCCTAATCTTAACTTAAACCCAACTTAACTTAAACTTTAACTTAAACCTAACTTAACTTAAAAATAAAACTAACTTAACTTAAACCTAACTAACTCAATTTAAACCTAACAAAACTTAAACTTTAACATAAACCTAACTGAACTTAAACTTAACTTAAAATTATATTAAACTTATCTTAACTTAAACTTAACTTAAACTTATCTTAACTTGAACTGAACTTAAACTTAACTTAAACTTAACAACTAAACTTAATTTAAACTTAACTTAATTTAAATTAAACTTAAAAATAACTCAACTTTAACTTAACTTAAACTTAAAATAAATTAAACTTAACTTAAACTTAACTTAAATTAAACTTAACTTAACTTAAACTTAACTTAACTTAACTTTTCTTAAAGTTAATCTTAACTTAATCTTAACTTAACTTAGACCTATCTTAACTAACTTAACTTAACTAACGTAACCAACTTAACTTAAACTTAAACTTAAATTAAACTTAACTTAACTAATGTAACTTAACTTAACGTTAACTTAACTATCTTAACATAAACTTAACTTATCTAACTTAACTTAAACTTAACTTAACTAACTTAACTAACTTAACTAACTTAACTTAAACTTAACTTAACTTAAATTAACTTAAACTTAACTTAAACTTAAATTAACTTAAACTTAACTTAACTAACTTAAGTTACACTGAACTTAACTAACTTAACTTAAACGTAACATAAATATCTTAACTTAACTTAACTTAACTAACTTAACATAATTTTAACTTAACTAAACTATCTAACATAAACTTAACTTAACTAATTTAACTTAACTTAAATTAACTAACTTAACTGAAATTTATCCTAACTAACTTATCTTAAACTGCACTTAACTAACTTAACTTAATCTTAACTTAACTAACTTAACTTAAACTTAACTAACTTAACTTAAACTTAAACTTAACTAACTTAACTTAACTGAAACTTAACTTAACTAACTTAACTGAAACTTAACTTAACTTAAACTTAATTGAAACTTAACTTAACAAACTTAACTTTAACTTAACTTAACTAACTTAACCTTAACTAACTTTACTGAATCTTAACTTAACTAACTTAACTTAAGCTTAACTTAACTTAAACTTACCATAAATTTAACTTAAACTTAACTTAAACTCAACTTAACTTAAACTTAACATAAACTTACCTTAACATAACTTAACTTAAACTTAACTTAACTTAAACCTTAAACTTAAACTTTAACCTTAAACCTTAAATCTTAAAACTTAAAACTTACTTAAACTTAACTTAACTTATATAACTTAACTAACTTAACTTAACTTAACTAACTTAGCTTAAATAATTTAAATTAACTAACTTAAATTAATTAACTTAACTTAAACTTAACTTAAACTTAACTTAACGAACTTAACTTAACTTAACTAACTTAACTTAAACTTAACTTAACCAACGTAATTAACTTAACTTAAACTTAAGTTAAACTTAACTTCTCTAATGTAACTTAACTTAAACTTAACTTTACTATCTTAACATAAACTTAACTTATCTAACGTATCTTAAACTTAACTAAATTAACTTAAACTTATCTTAACCTTAACATAATTAACTTAATTTAAACTTAACTTAAACTTAACTTAACTTAAATTTAACTTAATATAATATAACTTTAACTTAACTAAACTTAATGTTAACTTAACTTAAACTTAACTTAAACTTATCTTAACTTAAACTTAACTTAACTTACCTTAACTTGAACGTAACTTAAACTTAACTTAGCCTAATCTTAACTTAAACTTAACTTAACCTTAACTTAAACTTAACTTAACTGAAACTTAAATTAAACTTAACTTAAAAGTAAATTAAAGTTAACTTAAATTCACTTTAACTTAAATTAAACCAAACAAAACTTAAACTTTAACGTAAACCCAACTTAACTTAAACTTTAACTTAAACCTAACTTAACTTAAAAATAAAACTAACTAAACTTAACTAACTTAACTTAAACCTAACTAACTCAATTTAAATCTAACAAAACTTAAACTTTAACATAAACCTAACTGAACTTAAACTTAACTTAAAATTATATTAAACTTATCTTAACTTAAACTTAACTTAAACTTATCTTAACTTGAACTGAACTTAAACTTAACTTAAACTTAACAAACTAAACTTAATTTAAACTTAACTTAATTTAAATTAAACTTAAAAATAACACAACTTTAACTTAACTTAAACTTAAAATAAATTAAACTTAACTTAAACTTAACTTAAATTAAACTTAACTTAACTTAAACTAACTTAACTTAAACTTTTCTTAAAGTTAATCTTAACTTAATCTTAACTTAACTTAGACCTATCTTAACTAACTTAACTTAACTAACGTAACCAACTTAACTTAAACTTAACTTAAACTTAAATTAAACTTAACTTAACTAATGTAACTTAACTTAACGTTAACTTAACTATCTTAACATAACTTAACTTATCTAACTTAACTTAAACTTAACTTAAACTTAACTTATCTAATGTAACTTAACTTAAACTTAACTTTACTATCTTAACATAAACTTAACT
Source organism: Megaustenia siamemsis (assembly GCA_032433765.1). NCBI lineage: Eukaryota > Metazoa > Mollusca > Gastropoda > Stylommatophora > Ariophantidae > Megaustenia > Megaustenia siamemsis. The sequence continues at coordinate 40,219,158 of JAVIAB010000145.1, read as the reverse complement.
TATCTAACGTATCTTAAACTTAACTAAATTAACTTAAACTTATCTTAACCTTAACATAATTAACTTAATTTAAACTTAACTTAAACTTAACTTAACTTAAATTTAACTTAATATTAATATAACTTTAACTTAACTAAAACTTAATGTTAACCTAACTTAAACTTAACTTAAACTTATCTTAACTTAAACTTAAACTTAACTAACTTAACTTAAACTTAAACTTAAACTTAACTAACTTAACTTAACTGAAACTTAACTTAACTAACTTAACTGAAACTTAACTTAACTTAAACTTAATTGAAACTTAACTTAACAAACTTAACTTTAACTTAACTTAACTAACTTAACCTTAACTAACTTTACTTAATCTTAACTTAACTAACTTAACTTAAGCTTAACTTAACTTAAATTTAACTTAACTTAAACTTACCATAAATTTAACTTAAACTTAACTTAAACTCAACTTAACTTAAACTTAACATAAACTTACCTTAACATAAACTTAACTTAAACTTAACTTAACTTAAACTTAACTTTAACCTTAAACCTTAAATCTTAAAACTTAAAACTTAAAACTTACTTAAACTTAAACTTAACTTAACTATATAACTTAACTAACTTAACTTAACTTAACTTAACTAACTTAGCTTAAATAATTTAAATTAACTAACTTAAATTAATTAACTTAACTTAAACTTAACTTAAACTTAACTTAACGAACTTAACTTAACTAACTTAACTTAAACTTAACTTAACCAACGTAATTAACTTAACTAAACTTAAGTTAAACTTAACTTATCTAATGTAACTTAACTTAAACTTAACTTTACTATCTTAACATAAACTTAACTTATCTAACGTATCTTAAACTTAACTAAATTAACTTAAACTTATCTTAACCTTAACATAATTAACTTAATTTAAACTTAACTTAAACTTAATATTAACTTAACTTAAACTTAACTTAAACTTATCTTAACTTAAACTTAACTTAAACTTACCTTAACTTGAACGTAACTTAAACTTAACTTAGCCTAATCTTAACTTAAACCCAACTTAACTTAAACTTTAACTTAAACCTAACTTAACTTAAAAATAAAACTAACTTAACTTAAACCTAACTAACTCAATTTAAACCTAACAAAACTTAAACTTTAACATAAACCTAACTGAACTTAAACTTAACTTAAAATTATATTAAACTTATCTTAACTTAAACTTAACTTAAACTTATCTTAACTTGAACTGAACTTAAACTTAACTTAAACTTAACAAACTAAACTTAATTTAAACTTAACTTAATTTAAATTAAACTTAAAAATAACTCAACTTTAACTTAACTTAAACTTAAAATAAATTAAACTTAACTTAAACTTAACTTAAATTAAACTTAACTTAACTTAAACTTAACTTAACTTAAACTTTTCTTAAAGTTAATCTTAACTTAATCTTAACTTAACTTAGACCTATCTTAACTAACTTAACTTAACTAACGTAACCAACTTAACTTAAACTTAACTTAAACTTAAATTAAACTTAACTTAACTAATGTAACTTAACTTAACGTTAACTTAACTATCTTAACATAAACTTAACTTATCTAACTTAACTTAAACTTAACTTAAACTTAACTTAACTAACTTAACTAACTTAACTAACTTAACTTAAACTTAACTTAAACTTAAATTAACTTAAACTTAACTTAAACTTAAATTAACTTAAACTTAACTTAACTAACTTAAGTTACACTGAACTTAACTAACTTAACTTAAACGTAACATAAATATCTTAACTTAACTTAACTTAACTAACTTAACATAATTTTAACTTAACTAAACTATCTAACATAAACTTAACTTAACTAATTTAACTTAAACTTAAATTAACTAACTTAACTGAAATTTATCCTAACTAACTTAGCTTAAACTGCACTTAACTAACTTAACTTAATCTTAACTTAACTAACTTAACTTAAACTTAACTAACTTAACTTAAACTTAACTTAACTAACTTAACTTAACTGAAACTTAACTTAACTAACTTAACTGAAACTTAACTTAACTTAAACTTAATTGAAACTTAACTTAACAAACTTAACTTTAACTTAACTTAACTAACTTAACCTTAACTAACTTTACTGAATCTTAACTTAACTAACTTAACTTAAGCTTAACTTAACTTAAAACTTACCATAAATTTAACTTAAACTTAACTTAAACTCAACTTAACTTAAACTTAACATAAACTTACCTTAACATAAACTTAACTTAAACTTAACTTAACTTAAACTTAACTTAAACCTAAACTTAAACTTTAACCTTAAACCTTAAATCTTAAAACTTAAAACTTAAAACTTACTTAAACTTAACTTAACTTATATAACTTAACTAACTTAACTTAACTTAACTTAACTAACTTAGCTTAAATAATTTAAATTAACTAACTTAAATTAATTAACTTAACTTAAACTTAACTTAAACTTAACTTAACGAACTTAACTTAACTTAACTAACTTAACTTAAACTTAACTTAACCAACGTAATTAACTTAACTTAAACTTAAGTTAAACTTAACTTCTCTAATGTAACTTAACTTAAACTTAACTACTATCTTAACATAAACTTAACTTATCTAACGTATCTTAAACTTAACTAAATTAACTTAAACTTATCTTAACCTTAACATAATTAACTTAATTTAAACTTAACTTAAACTTAACTTAACTTAAATTTAACTTAATATTAATATAACTTTAACTTAACTAAAACTTAATGTTAACTTAACTTAAACTTAACTTAAACTTATCTTAACTTAAACTTAACTTAAACTTACCTTAACTTGAACGTAACTTAAACTTAACTTAGCCTAATCTTAACTTAAACTTAACTTAACCTTAACTTAAACTTAACTTAACTGAAACTTAAATTAAACTTAACTTAAAGTAAATTAAAGTTAACTTAAATTCACTTTAACTTAAATTAAACCAACAAAACTTAAACTTTAACGTAAACCCAACTTAACTTAAACTTTAACTTAAACCTAACTTAACTTAAAAATAAAACTAACTAAACTTAACTAACTTAACTTAAACCTAACTAACTCAATTTAAACCTAACAAAACTTAAACTTTAACATAAACCTAACTGAACTTAAACTTAACTTAAAATTATATTAAACTTATCTTAACTTAAAACTTAACTTAAACTTATCTTAACTTGAACTGAACTTAAACTTAACTTAAACTTAACAAACTAAACTTAATTTAAACTTAACTTAATTTAAATTAAACTTAAAAATAACACAACTTTAACTTAACTTAAACTTAAAATAAATTAAACTTAACTTAAACTTAACTTAAATTAAACTTAACTTAACTTAAACTTAACTTAACTTAAACTTTTCTTAAAGTTAATCTTAACTTAATCTTAACTTAACTTAGACCTATCTTAACTAACTTAACTTAACTAACGTAACAAACTTAACTTAAACTTAACTTAAACTTAAATTAAACTTAACTTAACTAATGTAACTTAACTTAACGTTAACTTAACTATCTTAACATAAACTTAACTTATCTAACTTAACTTAAACTTAACTTAACTTAACTTATCTAATGTAACTTAACTTAAACTTAACTTTACTATCTTAACATAAACTTAACTTATCTAACGTATCTTAAACTTAACTAAATTAACTTAAACTTATCTTAACCTAACATAATTAACTTAATTTAAACTTAACTTAAACTTAACTTAACTTAAATTTAACTTAATATTAATATAACTTTAACTTAACTAAAACTTAATGTTAACCTAACTTAAACTTAACTTAAACTTATCTTAACTTAAACTTAAACTTAAACTAACTAACTAACTTAAACTTAAACTTAAACTTAAACTTAACTAACTTAACTTAACTGAAACTTAACTTAACTAACTTAACTGAAACTTAACTTAACTTAAACTTAATTGAAACTTAACTTAACAAACTTAACTTTAACTTAACTTAACTAACTTAACCTTAACTAACTTTACTTAATCTTAACTTAACTAACTTAACTTAAGCTTAACTTAACTTAAATTTAACTTAACTTAAACTTACCATAAATTTAACTTAAACTTAACTTAAACTCAACTTAACTTAAACTTAACATAAACTTACCTTAACATAAACTTAACTTAAACTTAACTTAACTTAAACTTAACTTAAACCTTAAACTTAAACTTAAACTTTAACCTTAAACCTTAAATCTTAAAACTTAAAACTTACTTAAACTTAAACTTAACTTAACTTATATAACTAACTAACTTAACTTAACTTAACTTAACTAACTTAGCTTAAATAATTTAAATTAACTAACTTAAATTAATTAACTTAACTTAAACTTAACTTAAACTTAACTTAACGAACTTAACTTAACTTAACTAACTTAACTTAAACTTAACTTAACCAACGTAATTAACTTAACTTAAACTTAAGTTAAACTTAACTTATCTAATGTAACTTAACTTAAACTTAACTTTACTATCTTAACATAAACTTAACTTATCTAACGTATCTTAAACTTAACTAAATTAACTTAAACTTATCTTAACCTTAACATAATTAACTTAATTTAAACTTAACTTAAACTTAATATTAACTTAACTTAAACTTAACTTAAACTTATCTTAACTTAAACTTAACTTAAACTTACCTTAACTTGAACGTAACTTAAACTTAACTTAGCCTAATCTTAACTTAAACCCAACTTAACTTAAACTTTAACTTAAACTAACTTAACTTAAAAATAAAACTAACTAAACTTAACTAACTTAACTTAAACCTAACTAACTCAATTTAAACCTAACAAAACTTAAACTTTAACATAAACTAACTGAACTTAAACTTAACTTAAAATTATATTAAACTTATCTTAACTTAACTTAACTTAAACTTATCTTAACTTGAACTGAACTTAAACTTAACTTAAACTTAACAAACTAAAACTTAATTTAAACTTAACTTAATTTAAATTAAACTTAAAAATAACTCAACTTTAACTTAACTTAAACTTAAAATAAATTAAACTTAACTTAAACTTAACTTAAATTAAACTTAACTAACTTAAACTTAACTTAACTTAAACTTTTCTTAAAGTTAATCTTAACTTAATCTTAACTTAACTTAGACCTATCTTAACTAACTTAACTTAACTAACGTAACCAACTTAACTTAACTTAACTTAACTTAAATTAAACTTAACTTAACTAATGTAACTTAACTTAACGTTAACTTAACTATCTTAACATAAACTTAACTTATCTAACTTAACTTAAACTTAACTTAACTAACTTACTACTTAACTAACTTAACTTAAATTAAATTAAACTTAAATTAACTAAAACTTAACTTAAACTTAAATTAACTTAAACTTAACTTAACTAACTTAAGTTACACTGAACTTAACTAACTTAACTTAAACGTAACATAAATATCTTAACTTAACTTAACTTAACTAACTTAACATAATTTTAACTTAACTAAACTATCTAACATAAACTTAACTTAACTAATTTAACTTAAACTTAAAATAACTAACTTAACTGAAATTTATCCTAAACTAACTTAGCTTAAACTGCACTTAACTAACTTAAACTAATCTTAACTTAACTAACTTAACTTAAACTTAACTAACTTAACTTAAACTTAACTTAACTTAAACTTAACTTGAACCTTAAACTTAAACTTAACTTAAACCTTAAATCTTTAAAACTTAAAACTTAAAACTTACTTAAACTTAACTTAACTTATATACTTAACTAACTTAACTTAACTTAACTTAACTAACTTAGCTTAAATAATTTAAATTAACTAACTTAAATTAATTAACTTAACTAAACTTAACTTAAACTTAACTTAACTTAACGAACTTAACTGAACTTAACTAACTTAACTAAACTTAACTTAAACCAACGTAATTAACTTAACTTAAACTTAAGTTAAACTTAACTTATCTAATGTAACTTAACTTAAACTTAACTTTACTATCTTAACATAAACTTAACTTATCTAACGTATCTTAAACTTAACTAAATTAACTTAAACTTATCTTAACTTAACATAATTAACTTAATTTAACTTAACTTAAACTTAACTTAACTTAAATTTAACTTAATTAATATAACTTTAACTTAACTAAACTTAATGTTAACTTAACTTAAACTTAACTTAACTTATCTTAACTTAAACTTAACTTAAACCTTACCTTAACTTGAACGTAACTTAAATTAACTTAGCCTAATCTTAACTTAAACTTAACTTAACCTTAACTTAAACTTAACTTAACTGAAACTTAAATTAAACTTAACTTAAAAGTAAATTAAAGTTAACTTAATTCACTTTAACTTAAATTAAACCAAACAAAACTTTAAACTTTAACGTAAACCCAACTTAACTTAAACTTTAACTTAAACCTAACTTAACTTAAAAATAAAACTAACTAAACTTAACTAACTTAACTTAAACCTAACTAACTCAATTTAAACCTAACAAAACTTAAACTTTAACATAAACCTAACTGAACTTAAACTTAACTTAAAATTATATTAAACTTATCTTAACTTAAACTTAACTTAAACTTATCTTAACTTGAACTGAACTTAAACTTAACTTAAACTTAACAAACTAAACTTAATTAAACTTAACTTAATTTAAATTAAAACTTAAAAATAACTCAACTTTAACTTAACTTAAACTTAAAATAAATTAAACTTAACTTAAACTTAACTTAAATTAAACTTAACTTAACTTAAACTTAACTTAACTTAAACTTTTCTTAAAGTTAATCTTAACTTAATCTTAACTTAACTTAGACCTATCTTAACTAACTTAACTTAACTAACGTAACCAACTTAACTTAAACTTAACTTAAACTTAAATTAAACTTAACTTAACTAATGTAACTTAACTTAACGTTAACTTAACTATCTTAACATAAACTTAACTTATCTAACTTAACTTAAACTTAACTTAAACTTAACTTATCTAATGTAACTTAACTTAAACTTAACTTTACTATCTAACATAAACTTAACTTATCTAACGTATCTTAAACTTAACTAATTAACTTAAACTTATCTTAACCTAACATAATTAACTTAATTTAAACTTAACTTAAACTTAACTTAACTTAAATTTAACTTAATATTAATATAACTTTAACTTAACTAAAACTTAATGTTAACTTAACTTAAACTTAACTTAAACTTATCTTAACTTAAACTTAACTTAAACTTACCTTAACTTGAACGTAACTTAAACTTAAATTAGCTAATCTTAACTTAAACTTAACTTAACTTAAACTTAACTTAAACTTAACCTTAACTGAAACTTAAATTAAACTTAACTAAAAAGTAAATTAAAGTTAACTTAAATTCACTTTAACTTAAATTAAACCAAACAAAACTTAAACTTAACGTAAACCCAACTTAACTTAAACTTTAACTTAAACCTAACTTAACTTAAAAATAAAACTAACTAAACTTAACTAACTTAACTTAAACCTAACTAACTCAATTTAAACCTAACAAAACTTAACTTTAACATAAACCTAACTGAACTTAAACTTAACTTAAAATTATATTAAACTTATCTAACTAAACTTAACTTAACTTGAACTGAACTTAAACTTAACTTAAACTTAACAAACTAAACTTAATTTAAACTTAACTTAATTTAAATTAAACTTAAAAATAACTCAACTTTAACTTAACTTAAACTTAAAATAAATTAAACTTAACTTAAACTTAACTTAAATTAAACTTAACTTAACTTAAACTTAAATTAACTTAAACTTCTCTTAAAGTTAATCTTAACTTAATCTTAACTTAACTTAGACCTATCTTAACTAACTTAACTTAACTAACGTAACCAACTTAACTTAAACTTAACTTAACTTAAATTAAACTTAACTTAACTAATGTAACTTAACTTAACGTTAACTTAACTATCTTAACATAAACTAACTTATCTAACTTAACTTAAACTTAACTTAAACTTAACTTAACTAACTTAACTAACTTAACTAACTTAACTTAAACTTAACTTAAACTTAAATTAACTTAAACTTAACTTAAACTTAAATTAACTTAAACTTAACTTAACTAACTTAAGTTACACTGAACTTAACTAACTTAACTTAAACGTTAATTTAAATTAAACTTAACTTAACTTAAACTTAACTTAACTTAAACTTTTCTTAAAGTTAATCTTAACTTAATCTTAACTTAACTTAGACCTATCTTAACTAACTTAACTTAACTAACGTAACCAACTTAACTTAAACTTAAACTTAAACTTAACTAACTTAACTTAACTGAAACTTACCTTAACTAACTTAACTGAAACTTAACTTAACTTAAACTTAATTGAAACTTAACTTAACAAACTTAACTTTAACTTAACTTAACTAACTTAACCTTAACTAACTTTACTTAATCTTAACTTAACTAACTTAACTTAAGCTTAACTTAACTTAAACTTAACTTAACTTAAACTTACCATAAATTTAACTTAAACTTAACTTAAACTCAACTTAACTTAAACTTAACATAAACTTACCTTAACATAACTTAACTTAAACTTAACTTAACTTAAACTTAACTTAAACCTTAAACTTATACTTAAACTTTAACCTTAAACCTTAAATCTTAAAACTTAAAACTTAAAACTTACTTAAACTTAAACTTAACTTAACTTATATAACTTAACTAACTTAACTTAACTTAACTAATTTAACTTAACTAACTTAGCTTAAATAATTTAAATTAACTAACTTAAATTAATTAACTTAACTTAAACTTAACTTAAACTTAACTTAACTTAACGAACTTAACTGAACTTAACTAACTTAACTTAAACTTAACTTAACCAACGTAATTAACTTAACTTAAACTTAAGTTAAACTTAACTTATCTAATGTAACTTAACTTAAACTTAACTTTACTATCTTAACATAAACTTAACTTATCTAACGTATCTTAAACTTAACTAAATTAACTTAAACTTATCTTAACCTTAACATAATTAACTTAATTTAAACTTAACTTAAACTTAACTTAACTTAAATTTAACTTAATATTAATATAACTTTAACTTAACTAAAACTTAATGTTAACTTAACTTAAACTTAACTTAAACTTATCTTAACTTAAACTTAACTTAAACTTACCTTAACTTGAACGTAACTTAAACTTAACTTAGCCTAATCTTAACTTAAACTTAACTTAACCTTAACTTAAACTTAACTTAACTGAAACTTAAATTAAACTTAACTTAAAAGTAAATTAAAGTTAACTTAAATTCACTTTAACTTAAATTAAACCAAACAAAACTTAAACTTTAACGTAAACCCAACTTAACTTAAACTTTAACTTAAACCTAACTTAACTTAAAAATAAAACTAACTAAACTTAACTAACTTAACTTAAACCTAACTAACTCAATTTAAACCTAACAAAACTTAAACTTTAACATAAACCTAACTGAACTTAAACTTAACTTAAAATTATATTAAACTTATCTTAACTTAAACTTAACTTAAACTTATCTTAACTTGAACTGAACTTAAACTTAACTTAAACTTAACAAACTAAACTTAATTTAAACTTAACTTAATTTAAATTAAACTTAAAAATAACTCAACTTTAACTTAACTTAAACTTAAAATAAATTAAACTTAACTTAAACTTAACTTAAATTAAACTTAACTTAACTTAAACTTAACTTAACTTAAACTTTTCTTAAAGTAATCTTAACTTAATCTTAACTTAACTTAGACCTATCTTAACTAACTTAACTTAACTAACGTAACCAACTTAACTTAAACTTAACTTAAACTTAAATTAAACTTAACTTAACTAATGTAACTTAACTTAACGTTAACTTAACTATCTTAACATAAACTTAACTTATCTAACTTATCTTAAACTTAACTTAAACTTAACTTAACTAACTTAACTAAATTAACTAACTTAACTTAAACTTAACTTAAACTTAAATTAACTTAAACTTAACTTAAACTTAAATTAACTTAAACTTAACTTAACTAACTTAAGTTACACTGAACTTAACTAACTTAACTTAAACGTAACATAAATATCTTAACTTAACTTAACTAACTTAACATAATTTTAACTTAACTAAACTATCTAACATAAAATTAACTTAACTAATTTAACTTAAACTTAAATTAACTAACTTAACTGAAATTTATCCTAACTAACTTAGCTTAAACTGCACTTAACTAACTTAACTTAATCTTAACTTAACTAACTTAACTTAAAAATAAACTTAACTAACTTAACTTAAACTTAAACTTAAACTTAACTAACTTAACTTAACTGAAACTTAACTTAACTAAGTTAACTGAAACTTAACTTAACTTAAGCTTAATTGAAACTTAACTTAACAAACTTAACTTAACTTAACTTAACTAACTTAACCTTAACTAACTTTACTGAATCTTAACTTAACTAACTTAACTTAAGCTTAACTTAACTTAAACTTAACTTAACTTAAACTTACCATAAATTTAACTTAAACTTAACTTAAACTCAACTTAACTTAAACTTAACATAAACTTACCTTAACATAAACTTAACTTAAACTTAACTTAACTTAAACTTAACTTAAACCTTAAACTTAAACTTAAACTTTAACCTTAAACCTTAAATCTTAAAACTTAAAACTTAAAACTTACTTAAACTTAAACTTAACTTAACTTATATAACTTAACTAACTTAACTTAACTTAACTTAACTAACTTAGCTTAAATAATTTAAATTAACTAACTTAAATTAATTAACTTAACTTAAACTTAACTTAAACTTAACTTAACGAACTTAACTTAACATAACTAACTTAACTGAAATTTATCCTAACTAACTTAGCTTAAACTGCACTTAACTAACTTAACTTAATCTTAACTTAACTAACTTAACTTAAACTTAACTAACTTAACTTAAACTTAAACTTAAACTTAACTAACTTAACTTAACTGAAACTTAACTTAACTAACTTAACTGAAACTTAACTTAACTTAAACTTAATTGAAACTTAACTTAACTTAAACTTAATTGAAACTTAACTTAACAAACTTAACTTTAACTTAACTTAACTAACTTAACCTTAACTAACTTTACTGAATCTTAACTTAACTAACTTAACTTAAGCTTAACTTAACTTAAACTTAACTAACTTAACTTAACTGAAACTTAACTTAACTAACTTAACTGAAACTTAACTTAACTTAAACTTAATTGAAACTTAACTTAACAAACTTAACTTTAACTTAACTTAACTAACTTAACCTTAACTAACTTTACTGAATCTTAACTTAACTAACTTAACTTAAGCTTAACTTAACTTAAACTTAACTTAACTTAAACTTACCATAAATTTAACTTAAACTTAACTTAAACTCAACTTAACTTAAACTTAACATAAACTTACCTTAACATAAACTTAACTTAAACTTAACTTAACTTAAACTTAACTTAAACTTAAACTTAAACTTAAACTTTAACCTTAAACCTTAAATCTTAAAACTTAAAACTTAAAACTTACTTAAACTTAACTTAACTTATATAACTTAACTAACTTAACTTAACTTAACTAACTTAGCTTAAATAATTTAAATTAACTAACTTAAATTAATTAACTTAACTTAAACTTAACTTAAACTTAACTTAACGAACTTAACTTAACTTAACTAACTTAACTTAAACTTAACTTAACCAACGTAATTAACTTAACTTAAACTTAAGTTAAACTTAACTTATCTAATGTAACTTAACTTAAACTTAACTTTACTATCTTAACATAAACTTAACTTATCTAACGTATCTTAAACTTAACTAAATTAACTTAAACTTATCTTAACCTTAACATAATTAACTTAATTTAAACTTAACTTAAACTTAACTTAACTTAAATTTAACTTAATATTAATATAACTTTAACTTAACTAAAACTTAATGTTAACTTAACTTAAACTTAACTTAAACTTATCTTAACTTAAACTTAACTTAAACTTACCTTAACTTGAACGTAACTTAAACTTAACTTAGCCTAATCTTAACTTAAACTTAACTTAACCTTAACTTAAACTTAACTTAACTGAAACTTAAATTAAACTTAACTTAAAAGTAAATTAAAGTTAACTTAAATTCACTTTAACTTAAATTAAACCAAACAAAACTTAAACTTTAACGTAAACCCAACTTAACTTAAACTTTAACTTAAACTTATCTTAACTTGAACTGAACTTAAACTTAACTTAAACTTAACAAACTAAACTTAATTTAAACTTAACTTAATTTAAATTAAACTTTAAATAAACTCAACTTTAACTTAACTTAAACTTAAAATAAATTAAACTTAACTTAAACTTAACTTAAATTAAACTTAACTTAACTTAAACTTAAATTAACTTATAAACTTTCTTAAAGTTAATCTTAACTTAATCTTAACTTAACTTAGACCTATCTTAACTAACTTAACTTAACTAACGTAACCAACTTAACTTAAACTTAAACTTAAACTTAACTAACTTAACTTAACTGAAACTTAACTTAACTAACTTAACTGAAACTTAACTTAACTTAAACTTAATTGAAACTTAACTTAACAAACTTAACTTTAACTTAACTTAACTAACTTAACCTTAACTAACTTTACTTAATCTTAACTTAACTAACTTAACTTAAGCTTAACTTAACTTAAACTTAACTTAACTTAAACTTACCATAAATTTAACTTAAACTTAACTTAAACTCAACTTAACTTAAACTTAACATAAACTTACCTTAACATAAACTTAACTTAATTTTAACTTAACTTAAACTTAACTTAAACTTAAACTTAAACTTTAAACTTAAACCTTAAATCTTAAAACTTAAAACTTAAAACTTACTTAAACTTAAACTTAACTTAACTTATATAACTTAACTAACTTAACTTAACTTAACTAACTTAACTTAACTAACTTAGCTTAAATAATTTAAATTAACTAACTTAAATTAATTAACTTAACTTAAACTTAACTTAAACTTAACTTAACGAACTTAACTTAAACTTAACTTAACTAACTTAACTTAAACTTAACTTAACCAACGTAATTAACTTAACTTAAACTTAAGTTAAACTTAACTTATCTAATGTAACTTAACTTAAACTTAACTTAACTATCTTAACATAATTAACTTAACTTATCTAACTTATCTTAAACTTAACTAAATTAACTTAAACTTATCTTAACCTTAACATAATTAACTTTAATTTAAACTTAACTTAAACTTAACTTAACTTAAATTTAACTTAATATTAATATAAATTTAACTTAACTAAAACTTAATGCTAACTTAACTTAAACTTAACTTAAACTTATCTTAAACTTAACTTAAACTTACCTTAACTTGAACGTAACTTAAACTTAACTTAGCCTAATCTTAACTTAAACTTAACTTAACTTAAACTTAACTTAAACTTAACTTAACTGAAACTTAAATTAAACTTAACTTAAAAGTAAATTAAAGTTAACTTAAATTCACTTTAACTTAAATTAAACCAAACAAAACTTAAACTTTAACGTAAACCCAACTTAACTTAAACTTTAACTTAAACCTAACTTAACTTAAAATTAAAACTAACTAAACTTAACTAACTTAACTTAAACCTAACTAACTCAATTTAAACCTAACAAAACTTAAACTTTAACATAAACCTAACTGAACTTAAACTTAACTTAAAATTATATTAAACTTATCTTAACTTAAACTTAACTTAAACTTATCTTAACTTGAACTGAACTTAAACTTAACTTAAACTTAACAAACTAAACTTAATTTAAACTTAACTTAATTTAAATTAAACTTAAAAATAACTCAACTTTAACTTAACTTAAACTTAAAATAAATTAAACTTAACTTAAACTTAATTTAAATTAAACTTAACTTAACTTAAACTTAACTTAACTTAAACTTTTCTTAAAGTTAATCTTAACTTAATCTTAACTTAACTTAGACCTATCTTAACTAACTTAACTTAACTAACGTAACCAACTTAACTTAAACTTAACTTAAACTTAAATTAAACTTAACTTAACTAATGTAACTTAACTTAACGTTAATTTAACTATCTTGACATAAACTTAACTTATCTAACTTAAATTAAACTTAACTGAAACTTAACTAACTTAACTAACTTAACTAACTTAACTTAAACTTAACTTAAACTTAAATTAACTTAAACTTAACTTACCTAACTTAAGTTACTCTTAACTTAACTAACTTAACTTAAACGTAACATAAATAACTTAACTTAACTTAACTAACTTAACTTAATTTTAACTTAACTAAACTATCTAACATAAACTTAACTTAACTAATTTAACTTAAACTTAAATTAACTAACTTAACTGAAATTTATCCTAACTAACTTAACTTAAGCTAAACTTAACTTAAACTTAACTAAAACTTATCTTACCTTAAACTTATCTTAAACTTAACATAAATTTAACTTAACTTTAAATTAATTAAAACTTAACTTATTTTAAACTTAACTTAACTTAAGCTTAAATTAAACTTAACTTAACTTAAACTTAACTTAAACTTAACTCAACTTATACTTAACTTAAACTTAACTTAACTTAAACTTAACTAACTTAACTAACTTAACTTAACCTTAAACATAAACTTAACTTAACTAACTTAACTTAAACCTAATTTAATTAAATTAACTTAAACTTAACTGAACTATCTTAACATAAACTTAACTTAAATAACTTAACTTAAATTTAACTTAACTAATTTAACTTAAACTTAACTTAACTAACTTAAATTAACTAACTTAACTTTACTAACTGAACTTAACTAACTTAACTTAAACTTAACTTAACTAACTTAACTTAAAGTTAACTTAACTAACTTAACTTAAACTTAACTGAAACTTAACTTAACTAACTTAACTTAAACTTAACTAACTTAACTTAACTTAACTTAACTTAACTTAAACTTAACTAACTTAACTTAAACTTAACTTTACTAACTTAACTTAAATTTAACTTAACTTTCTTAACATGAACTTAACTAACTTAACTTAAACTTAACTAACTTAACTTAAACTTAAACTTAACTTAACTAACTTAACTTAAACTTAACTTCACTAACTTAACTGAAACTTTACTTGACTAATTTAACTTAAACTTAACTTAATCTTAACTTAAAATTAATTTAACTTAACTTAAACTTAAATCTAACTTAATTTAAACTTAACTTAAACTTAACTTAAACTTAACTTAAACTTAACTTAAACTTAACTTAAACTTAACTTAACTTAAACTTAACTTAACTTAAACTTAACTTAAACTTAATCTTAACTTAACTTAGACTTATCTTAACTAACTTAACTAACTTAAGTTAACTAAATTAACTTAACTAACTTAACTTAAGTTAACTGAATTAAATTAATTAACTTAACTAACTTAACTTAACTAACTTAACTTAACTAACTTAAATTAACTAACTTAACTTTACTAACTTAACTTAACTAAATTATCTTAACTAACTTAACTTAAACTTATCTTAACCTTAACGTAATTAACTTAATTTAAACTTAACTTAAACTTAACTTAACTTAAATTTAACCTAAAATTAACATAAATTTAAGTTAACGAAACTTTAATGTTAACTTAACTTAAACTTAACTTAAACTTAACTTAAACTTAACTTAACTTAAACTAAACTTAACTTAAACTTAACTTAAACTTACTTTAACTTGAACGTAACTTAAACTTAACTTAACCTAATCTTAACTTAAACTTAACTTAACTTAAACTTAACTTAGCTGAAACTTAAATTAAACTTAACTTAAAAGTAAATTAAACTTAACTTAAATTAACTTTAACTTAAATTAAACCAAACAAAACTTAAACTTTAACGTAAACCCAACTTAACTTAATCTTTAACTTAAACCTAACTTAACTTAAAATTAACTAACTTAACTTAAACTTAAAACTAACTTACTTAACTTAACCTAACTAACTCAATTTAAACCTAACAAAACTTAAACCTTAACATAAACCTAACAAAACTTAAACTTAACTTAAAATTAAATTAAATTTAACTTAACTTAAACTTAACTTAACTTAAACTTAACTAAACTTAATTTAAATTTAACTTAAGCTTAAATTAAACTTAACTTAAACGTAAACAAAACTTAACTTAAACTTAACTTAAATGTAACTTAAACTTAACTTAAACTTAACTTAATCATAAACCTAACTTAATTTAAACTTAATTTAACTTAACTTAAACTTAACTTAAACTTAACATAAACTTAAACTTAACTTAACTAATTTAACGTAACTAACTTAAATAAACTTTAACTACCTACCTAGTCTTCGATTCGTTTCCGGCCCATAGGGCATAGACCCAGATACTATTTCTCTTATCTAAATTTTATTCTGTCAGTTTTCATTTCTTGTAAAGATATTTGATCAAATCTCGCCATTTGTTCTGTGCAAACAATTATCTCACTGAGGGAGCCTACTCCTGCTTCTCTTGCCTCTCTGAACAATGTTCTTCTCAGTGTCTCTCTGTGTCGGCCTCTTTTCCTCTTACTTGTTGTTTCTTATATGAGGGCTTGCTTTGTTATTCGGTTATTATCTCTCCTAATCACATGTCTAACATATGACCATCGTCTTTTCTTGATACTGAAGAGGTGATCGGCACTACAATATTAAACATACAGCATGGCGGGAGAAAATAGGGTGACTTTGTTCACTTTGGACCCGAGTCCCCTATCATTAATAGATAGACATATAAGATAAGCCGTTTTTATAGTAAGTAGATTATTTAGATAAAAACTTAATATTAATATGCACATGTTAATTTAAAACAATAAATTATTTAAACACTTCTTGGTTCTGAAACGTACTTGGTTCTCAGATTGTGTTATTGTGTTCTCTCTGCCCAGGATGGTGATGGTGTTTCTTCTTCGGACTCGCTGTTGACTATGACGAGCTGGCCAGGTGTGGGCGGTGGGCAACTCGTCTTCAGTGTCAGTTGCTTTCTGTATCTCGTGGAGCTCCATAGCGAACTGCTTCGACTTTGGTAAACTTACGCTTTTGTTTCTTGTCAAACGGGTCCACTGTTTTTCCTACGACCACCATGAAATTTTCATTGTCGCTGGTGTCTACTTCCTGGTGTCAAGTATCCAGGGACGAAGATAAAACGTACACTTGTCAGTCTTGGGTTCTTTAGTGACACCAACTACTGTCTTTGAACCTCTTTGATCTACCTGATTAAATCACTCAGAAAACACACGTGAGTAAAAGGTTGTATTTCGAGCCATGGATTCGCTTTAGTTACTGCCATGATCTTTATGGTCATACTACTTTTAGTTACCCGAAAGCAGTTCTCCTTCGCCAGTTCAATGCTACCAATGCCAAACATGGTCATAGAGCGGACACAGTAGACAGACCTGTTAAATAACCTGTTTTGAAAAAAAAGGTAATAAACAACACAAAGATCATTCAAAGATTAATGTGAAAATTTGAGATGAAATTGGAATTCACCCGCACCAGAAAAACACACACACACACACACACACACACGCACAAACACAAATTAAATGGTTGATACACTTAATAAAAATGGAACCAGATAAAACAACATGCAAAGTAAGAGACAGTCAGAATAAACACATGTGGAACAACCAACATTTATCTATCTGTTCCCTTCTCGTTACATGGCATTAAAATGATAATTGTTTTTTCCTAATATTGGATATTAGCTCTCTTTCTGCTTTGGTCTCTTTCAGAACGTTTTCATAACTATCCTTAACTGTCCATAGTATTCTTAATATTCTTTGTAAAACTATATTTCTACAGCTTTATTTTTTTGTCTGCTGTCGTATTGTCCATGATTCACATGTAACAGGTTTGAAACGATGTTACGCAATGACAATGGTATGAATATTGGTAATGGTACGATAAGCCAATGAAAATAACCTGCCAGCACCATTTGAACAGCCTTTAATAACAGTCCACTGTAGTACACCGTTTATGACAACAGCGTTCTTTCTTTGCTTGTGTCCATAGTACGTACACACGCCCCGTGTGTATTGTTACTGCTCAGGCGATGATGACGTTGACAAGGTACAAAAACGTGCGGTGGTCAACGTGCGCTCACCTCTCCGTCTCAGCTGTCAGGTTCCCACGTCCTCAACTAGTACTTCGGCTGAACTGTTTTGTTTAATCTCCGTCCTGTATGGGCCGCGACAACTCTCAGTTCAATTCAACGCCCTGGCATAGGTAGTGACTGTTATCTTTAAATCAATGTTATGAATAAATGTCTGCACACTGCTGATGTTGAAAGATCATGTATCTTTATTCCGACAACCCTAACAATGACAACTATTCACAGCGGCCAGCGATCACACATCTCGCTCGGCCAGTCACACACCATATCACAGAATTCACATCTCTACTGGATACTCTCGCTTCTGTGCGTCTGCCTACTCAGGCTTACTTTACTTAATGCTTCCGAAATAGATTATAAATAATAAGACACCATTAATTCTCATATGTCATCAAACAGGTCTGAGGATTTACAAACGCTGGCGAGGAGTAGTTTACCTGTGCCTACGTTCATACAGGGGCACATTCTCGTGTATTTTCACTCCACAGGAAATGTAGGGAACAGAAGTTAAGGGGATAACCATTCATGTCATTTGTGTAAATGGAAGGGCTGCTGTCCCCAGGATCCCCACCTCACTAAGACTGATGCCCTAGGCTAGGGCTGCCTAGCTAGTGGAAACTAGCCCAGATTCAACAGCACACAGCCGTGCCGATTGCAATCTCGACACTAAGGACATGGGGTGTTAACCTAGTCCGACCACGCATCTTCCACCCCCCAATTTTCTGTTCAAACTTTGACATAATGGGAGGTAGCAAAGCAGTACCCAAAGACTACTGTGTCACGTAGCCGACGTGACACAGTCTGTGTTGCTAGAGCAAGAAACACGGCTTTGCACCTAGGACAAGGTTTATAAGCCTTGCGTCTTAGCCAAAGAGAAAATTGGGCAGTTGGTTTATAAATATTCACTAGAATTTCATAAACCCGGACCACTGAAAACTACATACAAAATAGTTAATTATATAAATCTCTTGCTATTGTAATTTTTAAGAGTACCACAATTTTGCATATCATTTGACAAAAAAATATTTTTTAAAGATGTTTTATGTTTAAATATGCCAAAACATATTAGGCAATGTGTCTTACAATGCACTAATATTAAATCTTATCAATCAAAGTATATGTGCCTTTAATTTATGATGCAACTAAAAAATATTACTTTTATATGAATTTTTAAAAGTATTATTTTCCTTGCTTTTTAGGGGAAGCCACTGCTAAAGTGTAAAGTACAAGTTATTGTTCCTAGGGGTAATTCCTTTTAACTTTTAGACAGTTAATAATATTCTCTAAACCATTAATCATTAGACATGTTCAGCAATGCATATAGATTTAAATTAATACGATAAATAAACGTGCTTCTAAATTTTGTGCAAATTATATGAAATTAATTTGTTTTACATGGTAGTATTTTAAAATTATCAGCTATGCATAAAATTCAATTAGTACTCAACAAAAATTCTCAAAATGGCAGATTATTCATACAATATATTAATCATTAAACATGTTTAGCAATGCATATAGACTAAAATTAATGCGATAAATAAATGTGCTTATATGTTTTGTGCAAATTATATGAAATTAATTTGTTTATAAATGGTAGGATTTTAAAATTATCCAGTATGCATACAATTCAATTAGAAATCCTCGATTGATTTCAAGATGGTAAAGTAAACAAGATATTTCATTTTCGTATTATCAACCACAAAATGCAAAGTAGATGGTCAAAATCAAATAATATTTTCAGAAATATAGAGGCCATATGATTTCAGGTTCTCTAACAAAATAACTTAGAATATCCTAACTGAAAACGAAAAATAATTTTAAAAAATTAAGTACGTTTGCTGAAGGTAAAAATTATATATTAATACGATTATAATGTCATTCTAATATTACAAATAATAATAATAATTACTAAAAGTTAATAAATGGTTATTTAAAGTTAATAAAATGATATGAAATTAGTAATATAATAGCTCTCTCATTCACACATTTTATTTTGCAGTCAAGTTGAAAGAGAAATTCTAGTTAAATGGATTAGCAGTTGTACCTTATAGACATACTAAATTATTGTTAGAATGTAAATAAAAGAGAAACCTTTCTTTAAAAAGAATAAAGATATAATAATTTTAGTTCAAAACAGTAAAGCAAACTGTTCCTTTGTTTGTTCAATAAAAACAGACAGTACTTTAATTTAGTTATTAATTCTAATCTTTGTGTGTTTTTTTTTACAGTTTCTCACAACAACATTTGGTTTGACAATCTTCAGTGGATGGATTTAGGACAACATTATTACAAATAAAATAAAAATGAAGGTAAGTGTTCTAAGTACAGTTTTCTGTGAGATGGGGAGACTAAAACAGCATATGATCATCATCATCATCATCATCAAGTGGGTGACCATGTCTCTCCAAAACGTTTGATCTCGACAGTTATTTATTATTTCTGTTGTTTACTTTCTGCCAAGCCATTCTCTTAAGCTGTCTATCTTTTCTCTTTGCTTTCCTCTATCATTTTGTCCATCAATTTTACCTGTTGTTACAATATATTCCAGCTGTTCACCTCTCATTACATGGCCAAAAATGATTGTTTTTTCCTAACTTTGGAAATTAGCTCTCTTTTTGCTTTGGCATCTTTCTGAACGTTTTCATTACCCTTCTTAGCTGTCCATAATTTGCTCAATATTCTTCTGTAAAACCACATTTTTACAGACTCTAATGATTTTTTTGTCTGTTGTCCTATAGTCTATGATTCACAAGACTAGCTATACATAACATTAAAGAACTCTTTTTCTTGTTTCTATTGTCAAAAATGGATTGCACAGTATCTTACTCATTTTGGAGAAAGTTGCTTTTGCCTGAGCTATTCTGCATCTCATCTCTGTTGTACGTCTACCATCTTAGGTGAATATTATTCCCATCTATTTAAATTAATTTACCTTTTTTAATATTTTTTCCACTTGTCTTTATTATGCATTGCAGTGATGTTTTTATCTTTGTTTTTTTCCATTACGTCTGTTTTTACGCTATTTGGGCTGGGTCTTTTATTTTAGTTTTCCTTCACTATAATGTCTAACAATTCGTGTAACTCATCTTCACTCTTGGTGATTAAGACTGTCTCATCAGCATACCTTAGATTATTTATATTATGACCTCCGATTGTTCCAGGTATGCCTCTTATGAATCTTAAAATAATCTCACTATAAATATTAAACAAATCTAGTGATAGCACACAACCTTGCCTAAAACCCTGTTTTATTTTTTTGGAACATTCCCAGTTGATTTCCTGTTCTTATGGCCGATGTTTGTTACCAATCCATTTTCTTTATTATTCTTAGAACCAGAAGATAGGAAATTAACTATTTTGTTTAATGGTAACAATTTAGAAATTATGCGGTAGGACACTCACACTGAATGTAAGATCTAATTTCATGAAATAAAATAACATAATTATATTTACAATTGTTTGTATCCGTTTTAGGGTATTACTTTTAAGTATTATTTGTTATATGTTATAGGCATAATATTATTGATATATTTTCATTTATTTTTTTTTTATATATGATAATAAAAAAATCTGACAACCACAGCAATTGTTTACAAGATGTAGTCCCATGTAAACAAGTGACTATTTTCATCTTATTCCAAACAAATGCAGAAGTAGTTTCAAAATCAAATTATATTTTCAGAATCATACAGGGCTATATCATTTTAGATTCTCTTACAAAATAACTAAGAATGTCTTCAACCAGTGATTAAGTTTAATTTTATAAATAATTATATCACAGTTCTAGATACTTCAATCTTCATAATGAAAGCATATGGGCATTCATTATTATTGTTTATTTGTCATAATCGCCACTTGTAATTTAAAAAAAAAAATTAAAATTGAGAAAGTAAAAATCAACATTACAATTATAACATCAATCTTATGTTATTACAATAATTTTGAAATTACAAATTATTATTTTAAATTCACAAATTAAATTAAATCAATGATATTAATAGCTCTCTCACTCACATTTTGTTGTTGTCACATTAAAGCACAATTCTGGATAAAATAGATTAGAAGTTATATGGTATAGACATACTCAGTTATAGTTATATTGATGTTACATTTTATAGACTCACTGAGTAAGTTATAGTTATATTGATGTTATATATTATAAACATACTGAATAAGTATTAGTTAGATGTATGTTATGTGTTATAGACATACCGAGTAAGTTATAGTTATGTATGTTATGTGTTATAGACATACTGAGTAAGTTATAGTTATATATGTTATAGACATACTGAGTAAGTTATATTTATATATGTGTTATATATTATAGATACCCTGACTAAGTTATAGTTAGATAGATGTTATATGTTTTGACATAATAAATTATAGTTAGATAGATGTTTTATGTTATAGACATAATTATGGTTAGATAAAAGTTATCTATCGACCTTTCGAGCCGTAACCGGCCCATAGGGCGTTGACCAAGATACACCTTCTCCTATATGAATTTTTTGTTCTAGCAGTTTTCTTTTAAAGATATTTTATCAAATCTCGCCATCTGTCTCTGTTCTGTGCAAGCAGTTCTATCTCATTGAGGGAGCTGATTCTGCTGATCTTGCCTCTCTCATCAATGTTCTTCTCAGTGTCTCCCTGGGTCTTCCTCTTTTTCTTTTACCTGTTGTTTCCCATATGAGGGCTTGCTTTGCTATTCGATTATTATCTCTTCTCATCACATGTCCAACGTATGACCATCGTCTTTTCTTTATTACTGAAGATATTAGTGGTTGAATAAAAGTTATATGTTGTAGAAAATCTAAATTATAGTTAAATAGAAGTTATATGTTATAGATATACAGACTAAGTTATAGTTAAGTTATAAATAATGGAGAAACATTTTGTAAAATACTAGGATATAATCATCATCATTCTCAAGTACCATGTCTGCTGGCACAGGTGATCATGTCTCTCCACATCTCTTGATCTTAACAGTTATTTATCATTTTTGTTGTTGACCTTCTGCCAAGCCATTCTTTAAACTATCTGGTTTATTTTTTTTCTTTCTTTACCTCTGTCCCTGCATCCCTCAATTGTCATAGCTGTTACAATATATCCCACTGTTCCCTTCTGATTATATGGACCAAAAAATGATTGTTTCTTCCTAATATTGGAAATTTGCTATAATTTTAGCTTTGGCCTCTTTCAGAAATATTTCATTACTCTTATTTGTCATCAACGGTATTCTCAACATTCTTCTGTAAAATCACATTTCTACAGCATCAAGCAAGTTTCTTGCCATTTGTCCTAGCCTATTGTCCATGATTCAGATCCAAATGTTAAGACTGGCCCTACATAACATTTAAGAACTCTTTTTTCTTGTTTCTATTGTCAACAATTAATTGCACAGTATTTTTCTAATATTGTTATAACGTTGCTCGGTAATTTCCTAGTTTAATCAGATATACAATTTCAGTTTGGAAGAGTGATGTCCCCTAAAATATGTCTGCCAAAATACAGTGGTTCTACGCATTCTTGCGTTGGGGTCATTACGCTGGCATGTAATCATTTCGGAGTATCTGTTGATTGGGCGTTGGGTCCAGGGGTTAGGTTTAGCTTTAGTGTTAAATATTTATAAATATATTATAACGCGTGACAAAAACGACGCCACTCGGCCTAATTATGATCTTCTGATCGAAGGGAATTGTGCGGTTGATTACCAATCGCCGTAATTTACTGCCAAATGTTGGAAGATGTCAAACTCAGAACTGCTTAGCTGGTTTTTAAATATTAGACAAACTAGCCTATATATATAGGCGGATAATTAGTAAGAAGAAGCATAAGAAAGGATAGGGGTTCAGCCAATTATTAATTAACATCTCGATTTGGACGCAGACGCTGACCCGAACGCCAGTGTGAGTGACACATGCCAGCGTAATGACCCCAACGCCAAGAATGCGTAGAACCACTGTATTTTGGCAGACATATTTTAGGGGACATCACTCTTCCAAACTGAAATAGTATATCTGATTAAACTCGGAAATTACCCGTTGCTCTTGTCTGAGATATAGAACACATTTTCTATAGAATATTATCACAAATTAATTCTCTTCTTACCTCTAAATTTGCTGCTGAAGATATGGCCAAGATGGACCCTCATCATCATCCTCATCATTAAGTAGTACCGAGCCTGCTACCGTAGGTGATCTTGTTTCTCTACAACTTTCGATCTCGACAGTTATTTATCATTTCTGTTGTTGACCTTCTGCAAAGCCATTTCTTTATCAGTCTGGTATATTTTCTCTTTGCTTCCCTGTCTATCTCTTCGTCACTCAATTTTTCCACCAGCTGTTCCCTTCTCATGACGATGATAACATCATGGCCATTAAAATGATGATTGTTTCTGCCTAATATTGGAAAATTAGCTCTCTTTTTGCTTTGGCCTCTTTCAGAACGTTTTCATTACTTTTCTTAGCTGTCCATTGTATTCTCAATATTCTTCTGTAAAACCACATTTCTACAGACTCCAGTGATTTTTCTTGTCTGTTGTCCTATTGTCATAATAATTGTCCATGATTTTAAGACTGGCTCTACATAACATTTAAGAACTCTTTTTCTTGTTTTTAATGTCAACAACTGATTGCATAGTTATAGTTATCTTCCTCATTTTTTGGAAAGCTGCTGGACCCCAGGCACAAAAATTAACGGTTTCTGGTATTTTCCAACGTTTTGTCACGTTTTAATTATTTTATTGTAATTCTATGTTTAGTAAATTGTGTTTAGATTTTGATTTTGTAATGTAGATCGGTAAGATCGGTATTTAATATTTAAAACTGATGGATTAATTTGATAGTTGATCCAGTCATCGTAAGTTACGATCATCTCCATTTGATTTGAATTTCTTGTGAAATTTGGTGTCAGAATTTATCTTCTTTCTTTCATTTTCACAAAATAATATAGCATCCCAAATTATTTCTGTTTGGAATAACGTCCCCGTGCACTTTATTCAGCTGCTCTTGAATCTGTCATTAGAAGACCCCTGGGTCTGGAACAGCTAACAACTAACCCTAAATTTTTTTGAAAAAATTTAATTAAATTCACAAAATTAGAAACACAATTTATAATTCAAGTTTAATATGTCGGGTCGGTGAGGGGGAGATCACTCGTTTAGCTGAAATAATTAGGACACTAAACACGGCTTTTACCTAATATTTTATATGGTAACACTAATACAATAGTATTTTGATTAAGAGTGCCTAAAATTAATTAAATTCTCAATATTTTTTATTATAATATATAGTTGTAAAATAAATGAATGTAAAGTAGTCATATAGATTATTATAATATATAGTTGTAAATAAATAAATATAAAGTCATCATATAGATTATTTTTTTTTCTCCCACCAGCTTTCACCTCTGATGAAGTCCCTAGAGACTAGAAACTGAATTTGCGTGTTAATCCAATTTCCCTGACAGCCGTGTGCACTGGGATCCTTCGCCGCACAGGCAGATAACTCCATCTTCTGAGGTATTCATATTTTTTTTTGGTCGATGAGTAATCAACGTTTCAATTCGGGCCTCGCTGCTGAGACAAAGGGTGGTTGCCGCAGATAAATAAAAATCCCAACTGACGCAGTCAAGATTTGAACCCACAACCTCTCTGTCTTGAGGCCAGCATCTTGCCTTGAGACCAACCAGTACCTCATAAATTATAATAATAACACATATGTTTTGCTGGGTCATACTCAGTCATTTTATTTCTGAAAATTAAACCCAAAAAAATTATATAAATTCTATCATTACTTGGAGCCTCGGTGGCTGAGTGGTTAGTGTGCTTCCTGATGAGAAGGGTATGGGTTCGATCTGCAGAAGGGGTAGAATTCTTTTTTATTATTTACAGCAAGCTCGGCAAGCAGAATAGTCAAGGAAGACAGTGGTGCATACGTCATGACCACAAGTAGCATGACAATGGAGGCGATGGCAGTGACCAAGGCATTCAAATGGTTAGAGTCACAAGACTACACCCACGCATGTATACTGAATGATTCGATGAGCATAATAAAAAAAGTGGATGCGGGCTCTGTACGCATGCAATGGGTAGAGTCGTTGCAGAAATCCAAAATATGTAAGGTCACCTTTGTCTATGTCCCTGGACATGCGGGAGTACAGGGAAATGAAAGAGCAGACAGGTTGGCCAGCTGCGCTGTCGTTGAGGACGGGCAACCAATGGATCGGCCGGACATCATCAATGCCCTCCGGGATGTTGGAAGAGCACATGACTTCGAAAAAAACATAGATCCACGTCACTTCTTCGGATGAAAGAGATGGGAGTTAAGATGGGCACAGCCAGAAATGAGAAACTTAGTGGGCGTGTAAGAAGACTTATCAACCAACATAGAAACTGGAGTCATCAGTCGCTGAACACTGAGGGAATTGCTGAGGAGGGGATCTGAGCACCTATGGACGTGTTCGGAGTGCAATGATGATGATCCGCAAATAATTCAATAACTCTTTTCTATTATTTTTTTTTTTGAGGCCGACAAGGCTCCTGGATTCACTCAGCCTCTAGCAATGGGTAGCAGAGATTTTTCTAGGAAGTAAAGGGGCCTTGTGTTGTACTGGCCACATCACTTGAAAATGTGCCGTGGTCGTAGAAAAATATTGTCACTAAAACCAAATTCCTCATACTTCTAGCAAAGCAGGGGAGGGAAATTTTAAAAAAAAAGTATATTTTATTATAGAGTATAGACTATAATAGATAATAGGCCTTATATATGCTGGGTCATAGTCAGTCCTTTTTATTGAAACTGAAAGCAAAAAAATAATTATCAGACCTCTATCATTACTTCTGATAAAACGAGACCATCACAACATACCAGACCTATGTTTCTGTCCATCATAAAACTGCACGGGCACCGCAGATGATTGCATTTGTCTTCACTTTAAAATAAATAAAATACTGATCATTTTGAGAAGGATGTAAAGAATAATTATTGTCATAATTTTTCTCAATTGTATCCCTTCTGTCGGTTTTATTCTTTAAATGTTTCCCGTGTTTGGGAAAATATTGTAAGTTGCGATTTTAAGACTCGACTTGTATTTTCATAACTATGGCATCAGGTGGAAAATGGTACCCACCCAATCAGCAAATCAACTAAAATATCAGTGACAATCAGCTGTGAAAAATGTGGGCACTAGCATGACAATCCGTTGAAGTGTCGAGGGCATCCATTATTTTTCTTATTACTCTTTCAAATTTTTGTTACAGGTACACATTTACAACCATCTAGTATGGATATGAGATGGACCACGGAGCCAAACTCTGAGCTGAGAGATTATTCTAAGTGAGTCTGTTTCGTATGGTCCCTTGTATTCTGAGATCCCAAAGAATGAGGATATGACCTTCAAGTCTGTGAGGTTCAATGACTCTTAAACAGTGGAGAGGCATGAATGAGTTGACATCAACATTAAACACGTTGGTAAGTCTGTAGAACAGATCTGGAAATTTAATTTTGTGTCAAAATTTTATTTTCTTTCCTTTTCATAAAAAATGTAGCGTCCTAAATTATTTCTGTTTCGATTAACGTTCCCGTGCACTTTATTCGGTTGCTCTGGAATCTGTCATTAGAAGACCCCTCGTCCACTGGGTCTTAAATAATAGCCTACAACTAACCCTAAAGGTCTAACCCTAAACATAAATTTTGTTGAAAAAAATTAATTAAATTAACAAAAATTAGAAACAGATTTATCATTCAAGTACGTCGGGTCAGTGAGGGGGAGATTACTCGTTTAGCAGAAATAATTTAGGACACTAAACACGACCTTTACCTGTTATATTTATATATATATATATATAGTAAAGTAAAAGTAAAGTACCCCCCGTCATGCCAAGTGGCGTATAGGGAAATATGGTGTTAGTGACCCTATATTTTACAGACCTTCAGCACGTGATTTTTTGGGGTAATGTCGTCGGTATTACGCCCGTGCTGCTTTACTTTCCCGGAAAAAAAATCCGGTACCCATTTAAGGCTGGGTGAACCCGGAAGCCGTCGGTTGGGATCGAACCCTACCCCTTGTCCGTGGTAGTCCAATTCACTAACCACTGAGCTATCACGGCTCCCTTTATATATATATATATATATATATATATATATTATTATATGGTAACACTAATATAATAGTAATTGATTAAGAGTGCCTGCAATTTATTAAATTCTCAGTATTATTTATTATAATATTTAGTTGTAAAATAGGTATAAGGGTAAAGTAACCATATAGATTATTATAATATATAATTGTAACATAAATAAATTTAAAGTAGTCATCTAGATTATTATAATATATAGTTGTAAAATAAATAAAAATGTAAAGTAGTCATCTAGATTATTATAATATATAGTTGTAAAATAAATAAAAATGTAAAGTAGTCATCTAGATTATTATAATATATAGTTGTAAAATAAATAAAAATGTAAAGTAGTCATCTAGATTATTATAATAACACATATAATTTTCTGGGTCATACTCAGTCGCTTTATTTCTGAAAATGAAAAATAAAATGTATCTGAATTCTGTCATTACATGAAGCCTCAGTAGTTGAGTGGTTAGTGTGCTTCCTGATGAGAAGGACACAGGTTCGATCTGCAGAATGGGTAGTTTCTTTTATTTTATTTTTTGTATTTTTGGGGCCGACAAGGCTCCTGGATTCACTCAGCCTCTAGCAATGGGTAGCAGAGATTTTTCTGGGAAGTGAAGGGGCCTTGTGTTATACCAACCACATCACCTGAAAATGTGCAATGGTCATAGAAAAATATTGTCACTAAAACCAAATTCCTCATACTTCTAGCAAAGCAGGGGAGGGGAAATTTTAAAAAAACTATTTTATTATAGAGTATTGACTGTAATAGATAATAGGCCGTATAATATGCTGGGTCATAGTCAGTCCTTTTTATTGAAACTGAAAGCAAAAAAAAAATATCAGACCTCTATCATTACTTCTGATAAAACGAGACCATCACAACATACCAGACCTATGTTTCTGTCCATCATAAAACTGTACCGGGCACCACAGATGATTGCATTTGTCTATAGTAGCCTCCGTCAGTCATAGTTGACTATAGTAGCTTCAGTCAGTCATAGTTGACTATAGTAGCCTCCATCAGTCATAGTTGACTATAGTAGCCTTTGTCAGTCATATTTGACTGTAGTAGCCTCTGTCAGTCATAGTTGACTATAGTAGCCTCCGTCAGTCATAGTTGACTAGTATCCTATGTCAGTCATAGTTAACTATAATGGCCTCTGTCAGTCATAGTTGACTATAGTAGCCTCTAACAGTCATAGTTGATTATTGTCACCTCCGTCAGTCATAGTTGACTATAGTAGCCTCTGTCAGTCATAGTTGACTGTAGTAGCCTCCATCAGTCATAACTGACTATAGTATCCTCCATCAGTCATAGGTTACTATATTAGCCTCCATCAGTCATAGTTGACTGTAGTAGCCTCCATCAGTCATAGTTGAATATAGTAGCCTCCGTCAGTGATAGTTGACTATGGTAGCCTCCGTCATTCATGGTTGATTATAGTTGCCTCCGTCAGTCATAATTGACTGTAGTAGCCTCCGTCAGTCATAGTTGACTATAGTAGCCTCTGTCAGTGATAGTTGAATATAGTAACCTCCGTCAGTCATAGTTGACTGTAGTAGCCTCCGTCAGTCATAGTTGACTGTAAGTTTCCTCCATCAGTCAGAGTTGACTATAGTAGCTTCTGTCAGTCATATTTGATTATAGCAGCCTCTGTCAGTCATAGTCGACTATAGTAGCCTCCGTCAGTCATATTTGACTATAGTAGCCTCCATCAGTCATAGTTTACTAAAAGCTGCCTTCATCAGTCATATTTGACTATAGTAGCCTCAGTCAGTCATAGTTGACTATAGTTGCCTCAATCAGTCATAGTTTACTGTAGCAGCCTCAGTCTGTCATAGTTGACTGTAGTAAGTTCCGTCAGTCATAGTTCACTATACTAGACTCTGTCAGTCATAGTTGACTATAGTAACCTCTAACAGTCATAGTTGATTATTGTCACCTCCGTCAGTCATAGTTGACTATAGTAGCCTCTGTCAGTCATAGTTGACTATAGTAGCCTCTAACAGTCATAGTTGATTATTGTCACCTCCATCAGTCATAGGTTACTATATTAGCCTCCATCAGTCATAGTTGACTGTAGTAGCCTCCATCAGTCATAGTTGAATATAGTAGCCTCCATCAGTCATAGTTGACTATAGTAGCCTCCGTCAGTCATAGTTGACTATTGTAGCCTCCGTCAGTCATAGTTGTCTATAGTAGCCTCCATCAGTCATAGTTGACTATAGTAGCCTCTATCATAGTTCACTATAGTAGCCTTCGCCAGTCATTGTTGACTATAGTAGCATTCGTCAGTCATAGGTGACTATAGTTGCTTCCATCAGTCATAGTTGACTATAGCAGACTCAGTCAGTCATAGTTGACTGTAGTAGTCTCCGTCAGTCATAGTTGACTATAAGCTGCCTTCATCAGTCATAGTTGACTATAGTGGCCTCCTTCAGTCATAGTTCACTATAGTTGCCTCAATCAGTCATAGTTTACTGTAGCAGCCTCAGTCTGTCATAGTTGACTGTAGTAAGTTCCATCAGTCATAGTTCACTATACTAGACTCTGTCAGTGATAGTTGACTATAGTAGCCTCCGTCAGTCATAATTGACTATAATAGCCTCTGTCAGTCATAGTTGACTGTAGTAGCCTTCGTCAGTCATTGTTGACTATAGTACTCTCAGTCAGTCATAGTTGACTATAGTAGCCTCCATCAGTCATAGTTGACTATAGTAGCCTCCGTCAGTGATAGTTGACTATGGTAGCCTCCGTCATTCATGGTTGATTATAGTTGCCTCCGTCAGTCATAATTGACTGTAGTAGCCTCCGTCAGTCATAGTTGACTATAGTAGCCTCTGTCAGTGATAGTTGAATATAGTAACCTCCGTCAGTCATAGTTGACTATAGTAGCCTCCGTCAGTCATAGTTGACTATTGTAGCCTCCGTCAGTCATAGTTGTCTATAGTAGCCTCCATCAGTCATTGTTGACTATAGTGGCCTCCGTCAGTCATAGTTGACTATAGTAGCCTCAGTCAGTGATGGTTGACTATGGATTTTTCAGGTCCCCTAGAAATGTTATTTTTTCTTTTCTTTCTCTGTGTATTCTATTTTTCTGTGAATCTGTCTGCTACATGTTTGAGTGCAGCTTTAGATTGTGTTTCCAAAGATTGCAGTCTGCAGCTATGTCTTCCCAGACTGCAGGGTTTATGTCACGTTTACACACATCTACAAATCAAAGTTTGGGGCACCACCCACTCCTTTTGCCTTCTGCCAGTTGTCCGTAGTGTATTTCTTTTTATAAGTGGCCATCTTTCATACGGTGTATGTATGTGTGAAATTAACAATCTTGATTCTTGATCCTACACCTATGTCCATCTTCTTTCCTAAATTGTCGATGAGATCTTTGGTTGCATGGCCTTTTCTCTTATTTCAATTTTAGTCTTGAATTCATTCCATTGTAGATGAGTTTTTTGGTTGCATAGCCATTTCTCTTATCTCTATATTAGTCTAGAATTCATTCCATTGTAGATGATATATTTTGATGCATGACCATTTTTCTTATTTCAATATTAGTCTTGAATTCATTCCATTGTAGATGAGATCTTTGATTGCATGACCATTTATCTTATTTCAATATTAGTCTTGAATTCATTCCATTGTAGATGAGATTTTTGGTTGCATGACCATTTTTTTTATTTCAATATTAGTCTTGAATTCATTCCATTGTACACAGAGTATTTTTCTTAGGCATTTGTCTTCAAAAGGGTTTAGTTTTCTCTCTTTCTCTCTTGATGTTTTCCAGCTTTCACATGCATAGGTAAGTGTTGATAATACGTTTGAGTTGAATATTCTAAATTTGGTTTTCTCGTTTCGTACTTTTTATTTCCATATTTTGTCCAGGATATACATGTATATCTTATGTATATCTTACAGAAGATTATTGTTTGATGTATATCTTACAGAAGATTATTGTTTGATGTATATCTTACAGAAGATTCCAATGACGTTGTGTATACCACCAAGGACATGACTAGAATGTTGAGGCAGCTAAGACTGAGGCAGTACTCCCTGTTGCATGTCGCTGTTGTTCATGGGACAATGGGGGTATGTATTAGATAAACAGAAATAAAGTTGGTGTATTTAACTCTAAATAAAATCTGTAGGTAATAACAACCTCTTCACAATACAATTTTCTTGGAATTGGACACATGCCAGTTTGGGACACGTTCTTTAGCTGAAATGACCTAAGTCTCAATGACACAAATTAAGCCCTTCCCCCGGATAAAAATTCAGAAGCTTCTAACTTACATTCAGGATTGCTGTCTATGCAGCTTTCATTATCTTTTCCCGCCTTTCTGCTATAAAAATAGTTATTGTTTATGTAACGCCACAGACATTGCAGTGTCTGTTGTTTCAGTTCATCTAGCAAATTTGCTAAAATAACAATTATCATTCTTATAACTCAGTGTTTATGACTGTCACCTTTACTGGCCCATGAGCTCAACCATATAGTTCAACTTCCAAGACAAATTTCACAAAATTGAAACAGTAAAAAAAAATGATGACTTTCACTTTTACTCACAGAAATTATCAAATTATATTATTGTATAAACAAATATAGCTGTTCAATGTTAATATGAGGGATTAAATGTTGTGAATTAAGCTGATCATAAAATATTATTAAATCACTTATGGTCACCAGTGCAGCGAGCACAATAGCATAAAAAGTAAAAAAATAAAGGTTCCTCCATGTCTTGCTAGATGTATCAGGAATATGGTGTTAGTGACCACATTTTTCTATGACCACGGCACATTTTTTGGTGATGTGGTTGGTATCCTGTCAGGCCGCCTATACTTCCCAGAAAGATCTCTGGTATCTATTTTTAGAGGTTGGGTGACTCCCAGAGCCTTGTCAGTCCAAAATAAAATTTGCCACAAATGGGATCTAACCTGGACCATTCTGGTCAGGAAGTGAGCATACTAACCACTCAGCCACCAAGGCTCCACATAGACCTACTCCAAATACAGGAGCCGTGATAGCTCAGTGGTTAGTGAACTGGACTACAAAGGACAAGAGGTAGGGTTTGATCCCAACTGACGGCTTCAGGGTTCACCCAGCTTTAAATGGGTCCTGGGTTTTTTCTGGGAAAGTAAAGCGGCACAGGCGTAATAATGACCACATTACCCCAAAAATAATGTGCTCAAGGTCTGTAAAATTTATGGTCATTAACATCATATTCCCTATACGCCACTTGGCGTGACAGGGGCTCTTTACTTTTACTTACTTCAAATACAAATTCATCAAAATTAAAATGGCCCAAAAAATTATGACTTTCACTTCTACCCACAGAAATTATGAAATTGTATTTCTGTATAAACAAATATAGGTGTTCAATGTTAATGAGATCAAATTTTGTGAATTAGGTGGCCCGTAATATAAAATATATAGTCATGGTGTAATTTTTCTGGGAGTGACAGAGTGACAAACATTCTAGAGTGACAAACATTGTAGGAGGGAATTCTGTATTTGATGTCATGGCTAAATAAAACTATGGTAGATGTTTTAAAGATCAGGCATTCAGATGTGGACTGTTTTTAACTCGCAAATTTTCCCTCCATTGATTCTGGCACATGCAGTCAGCTATGGGTTGCTGACCGTACTTAGGTCAGTTGCTGGATCAGTGTCTTGGCCCCTGTTGACGAATGTAATGTAGAAGTATTAAAGAAAATGAGATGGGAGTGGGCACCAAGTTTCTCATCCGGTAACTGAGTTGAGAGCAGACAGTTCCTGTGTCAGGATCAACAAACAACAGAGCTGATTAAGATCCCCCCCCCAGGTAGTGCTTTTAGAAATAAACTAACCAGTTTGGTCAAGCAAAAAGGGATCAAAGAGGGTAGGCAACCCAGTGCTCAGAAATGCTGTGCTGAGGTCAGATGTGTTAGGCTCTAATGCACAGATATCGAAGCTTGGCTATAAAGCTCAAAATAATACATCTATGCCCACTTAACCTTAGATTACGAGACCTATCTGTGAGTGAAATCAAAAAGACAAACTGTGATCATAAACAAAGATAATACTCGAAACCTATAAGTGCATATCAAAGTTGAAGGAATAGACCTGTAGACAGTTCAGATCTGCAATTACCTTGGACATACTATAACCAGCGATGGAAAATGTAAAACTCAAATAAACAAAAGAATAGGAGTAGCAAAAAGTAATTTTAATGCCTTGAAAAGTATATTAACATCAAAACAAATAGCATCAGGGCTAAAACTAAGAATAGCAAAATGTTATATCTTCTCAATATTCCTGTATAGTGCAGAAACATGGACATTAGATAAGAAAACAGAACAGAAAATTGAAGCTTTTGAAATGTGGATTTATAGAAGAATAGATAGAATTGGATGGAAAGAAAAGAGAACACAGGATGAAGTTTTAAAACAACTAAAAATGAAAAGAGAACTACTAAACACAATTCAAAGAAGATAAATGAGATTTTGGAGGTAAGTTAAAAGACACAACAGTCTACTAAATGTAATATTGGAAGGGAAAATACAAAGTGATAGAGGCAGACCAAGACTAACGTGGATGAGTAACATCAAAAGATGGACAAGACAGCCTGTGACCACCTGCACCATCAAAGCAAGAGACAGATCAGAATGACCATCGATGGTAGAAAACCTTTGATGCGGAGACGGCACTCGATAATGATGATGATCTGTGATTGACGTTTTCATGATATCGTTGTAAAAATTACTACCATTTAATTATTACATTTGGATTTTTAAAAATAGTATTTTCTTTGAACTTTTGCTACACAGCTTTGTGTTTACCCAAGCAGAGACATGGGAATTGGAGGCTGTTATCATTTCCTGGTTAGATTTATGGAATGAAATTCAACTCCATCGTGCTGTGGCTACTGGAGGTGTTATGTTGTCTATTCATGCAGCTACCGTAAGTCCATGATACCATACACATGTGAACACCCGCTCTTTAAAACATCTACCATAGTTGTATGCGGCTGTGACGTCAAATACGTAATTCCCTCCAACTGAGTCTAACCAGAATATTTCTAGCCCGCCACTGCTAGAAAAATTACACCTGGACTATGTATTTTATATTATGATCTGCTTAATTCACAACATTTAATCTCTCATATTAACGTTTTTTATCTAGGTTTTTGTATACAGCAGTAAAGTTTAATCATTTCTGTGAGTAAAAGTAAATGTCATAATTTTTTTGACCACTCCAGTTTTGTTAAACATGTATCCGTAGAAGATCTATGATTTTGTGTTCATTATTATTATTTTTTATAATATTTTTATTATTAATAATATTTTACGATCCGCTTAATTCATGACATTTAATCTCTCATATTAAAATTTAGAATCTATATTTGTTTATACAACAATACAACCTAATAATTTCACTGAGTAGAAGTGAAAGTCATGATTTTTTTTTGACCGCTTCAATTTTGTTAAATTTGCATTTGAAGTTGAAACATATTTTTTTTGCTCACTGCGTCAGTGAAAGTCATCAACACTTGGCTATTAGGTGGCAGTTGTTATTTTAGCAAATTTGTGAGATGAACTGAAACAACAGACAGGACACTGTTTGACAACATTATATAAACAATTATTATTTTTACAGCAGCAAGGTGGCGGGGAAAGGTTCTGAATGTAGGTTAGAAACAGCGGAATTGTTGTTAGAGGAAGGGCCTCATTTGTGACAATGCGACTTAGGTCATTTCAGCTACAAAGCATGTCCCGAACAGACGTGCATCGTATTTTTTATGTTCTGTACATTTATGTCTGATCCAACATCAAGGGAAACAAATCCATTACTCAAGTATCACTGGAAGTAGTAATTAGGAGTTGGGGGGGGGGGGGGGGGGTGGTGTTTGACCGGCAACAAGCTGTCAAATTTCAAGAATTTGTATTTTTGAGGTGGTAATTTTTACGACAATATCATAATATAGGGTTAATGTCTATCTAAGGGGTAAAGGACTATCAGCTCATTTGAGTAATGGGGTAAAAACAAGAAAGAATGAGAAAGAAAGATTGGCGTATGAATAGATGGAAAAAAGTAAGGCAAGTGTTTGAAAATAAGATAGCCAGAATAGATTTGAGAAAAAAAAACTATCTTTATGACACATATTACCATTGCTGGTGTATGTGGTGGGACAGGGGGGGGGGGGGGGGGGGCCTCATGACAGGACCGGAGAGATAAAGGCCGCTTGGTCAAAGCGGTCTCAAAGATGTGTGAGATTCAACATTTTTATTTCACCCCTGATAGAAAAAATCCTTTCTATCTATTGCGGGTTTCAAACACAGCACGCAGGCTTTTCAGCCAGTGAAATAGTGGATTTTGACGCACAACCACGTGCTTCTCAGGACTGAATAGGTTAATCTGGAATAGAAAGACAAGGTAGATCAAAGAGAATATTTATGATAAATCTACAAATGTTCAAATTGCTGATGATTACGAAGAGACTCAAGATGTAACAAAGCTAGTCAGATCATCAGTTGCATATCACCACTTTTGTTCAACATGGAAATAACTCTAGAGGCAAAACGGGGCGCTCAACAATATCCCAATCTTCATCCCAATGTTGTGCTGCCAATGCCAGTCTGTGACCCTAGATGTAAGATCAATTTAAATATAACCACTAAAGATATGAAATGTGTTAGACGATTGACAAGAAACAGCTTGAGAGATTAGATCAGAAACAAAGAACTTGGAAAAAGCTAGAAATATTTCCCGCCATCGAATACAAAATCGAACTTATAGAAGAAATGACAAAAAGGAAAATTAAAATACTAGGATTAGCGGACACCAGAGTAAAAGGACAACAGATAAAGAAAACACACATAAACTACACGAAAATATTCTCGGGAGTCGACAACACAGAAAAAGCAACACATGGAGTAGGTTTTATCATCGACCCAGAACATGCAAAGAACATTCTAGAAATAAAATACCATTCAGAAAGAATTATCACAATTAAACTGCTAGAAGACGATCGAAAAACAAATTACATTCAAATCTATGCACCATGCAACAACAATGTAAAAGACAGCGAAGAATTCTACGACACACTGAGTGAAATTATTAACAAGATTGACGAAAGTGACGACATGTTAGTGATGGGAGATTTTAATGGAAGGCTTGGGAAACGCAACAGTGAAAACAGTGATATCTTAGGACCCTTTGGCAATAAAACGGCTGAAATAAACGAAAACGGAAGCAGACTACTGGATCTATGCAATCAAAACGATTTATTTATCACCAACACATTCTTCAAACACAGAGAGTCGCAAGTATACACCTGGTACAAATGGAATGACACAACATGCAGAAGCCAGATAGATTTTATACTAACAAGAAAAGAGTAACCGACAAAAGAGCAATCCCAAATATTACAGACGACACGGATCATAAGATGGTTATGATCACACTAAGACAGCCAAAAATAAACAGAATATACGAAAACAAACAAAAGAAGCGAAAAGAACAGACAATAAAAATAAAACAATTAAACGATCAAGAAACAAGGAAAACCCTAGAAAAAAAACTAAGAGAGGAATTCAAGAAACTCCCTAACGAAGTATGCACAGTAGAAGAAGAGTGGAAACAATTTAAGGAAACAGTAACTAACATCTCTAAAACAGTTTGTGGAACGAAGCTAAGAACAACAGAAGGGAAAAAGAGCACCCCGTGGTGGAACGAAACAATCAGAGAAGCAATTAAAGAAAAGAAGAAACTGTTTAAAAATTGGAGGGAGAGCAAGAACCAAGAAAAATATGAAAGATATGCCTTAGTTCGAAAAAGAGTTAAAATGTTGATCAAAGAAGCTAAGCAAAGGAATTGGACAGAATTCGGACAAAACATGAGCAGGGACTTCAAGACAGCCACAAGAGATTTCTACAAAGCAGTAAAAGCCACAAGAGCGAGAAAAGAAAACCATGATCCTACTGAGCTGATAAATGACAAAGACGGACAGCCAATATCAAACAACCAATGTATGCAACAGAGATGGAAAGAATATTTTGAAGACCTGTTAAGCATATCAACTACCAACATGACAACAAAAACCACGCTAGAACTCACAAATACTGAACCCAACATCATGAAAGAGGAAATCAAAGAAGTAATCAAATATGCACATGCACCAAGAAACAAAGCACCAGGGATAGATAACATTCCAAAAGAAATAATAGCAGCAGCGGGAGAAACAGGAATGCAATGGCTGCACAGAATATTTAATGCAGCATGGCACAACAACAAGCCCCAGAAGACTGGCAACAGGCAATCATCATACCAATATGGAAAAAGAAAGGTAACAAAAGAGACTGCAATCAATATAGAGGTATATCTCTGCTCAGCCATGTAGGAAAGCTATACGCCAAAATCTTGGAAAAAAGGCTGAGACCAATAATAGAACTACAGTTAAGCGATTCTCAAATGGGGTTCCGAAAAACAGAGGATGTACCGACGCACTATTCACACTAAAACAGATTGCAGAAAAAATGACAGCACACAATCAAAACTTATACATAGCCTTCATTGACCAGGAAAAAGCATTTGACAGAGTGAACAGAGAACAACTGTGGGAGATACTAACAACATACGGAGTAAGCCAACATCTAACCAACATTATTAAAAGTCTCTACGCCAACAGCAGCTGCAGGGTCAGAACAGCAACAGGCTACACAGACCACTTCGAAGTTAGATCAGGTGTAAGACAGGGGTGCAAACTATCCCCCCTACTGTTTATTACATACATGGACCATATATGCAAGCTAGCCAACCCATCAGAGACAGAGGAGATCAACGAGCTTTTATTTGCAGACAACCAGGCACTAATACATGAAACAATAGAAGACCTACAAAAACACTTAAACAAACTCAACATCTTAGGAACAAAATCAACAAAATGAAATGAAAATCAACATCAACAAAATAGAAGTCATGAATGTCGCCAAAAATAAACAGAACATCAACATAACTATAGAAGGCAGACAACTAAAACAAGTAGAGCAATTCAAATATCTAGGAAGTCTAATGACAAATGATAATTCCCAAACAGCAGAGATAGAATCAAGATGCAACAAAGCTTGTCAAATCATCGGACAGTTATCACCACTATTGTCCAACAAGGAAATAACTCTGGAGACAAAACGAGCACTATACAATACAATCTTCATCCCAACGTTGTGCTACCAATGCCAGACCTGGACCCTAGATGCAAGAACAATAAGAAAAATAACCTCTACAGAGATGAAATGTGTTAGACAAATGACAGGAAACAGTCTGAGAGATAAGATCAGAAATGAAGAACTGAGAAAAAAGCTAGGAATAGCCCCAGCCATAGAATATATAAGGAAACAACAGATAAAA
Organism: Megaustenia siamemsis; assembly: GCA_032433765.1. Classification (NCBI taxonomy): domain Eukaryota; kingdom Metazoa; phylum Mollusca; class Gastropoda; order Stylommatophora; family Ariophantidae; genus Megaustenia; species Megaustenia siamemsis. The sequence goes on along the minus strand of JAVIAB010000145.1, from coordinate 40,179,400 downwards.
TGGTTCGGCCACGTGACAAGACAGAAAGAACAAAACACAACACAACGAGCCTTCAACAAACGTTGTGAGAACACCAGACCCAAGGGTCGACCACGAAAAAGATGGATCGATGGAATATTAGAAGCACTAGGAAACATAACAGCAGCAGAGGTGAACAGAAGAGCAAAAGACTGCAAATTATATCTCCCCTCGACGCTGAAAGGCAGATGAGGAAGGAAAGAAGAAGAAGAAGAAGAAGAAGATCGAATACATATAGAAACAACAGATAAAATAGTTTGGCCACGTGACAAGACAGAAAGACCAAAACACAACATATCAAGCCTTCAATAAACGTTGTTAAGAACACCAGACCAGGGGCTGACCATGAGAAAAAATGGATAGATGGAATATTAATAACACAATGAAACATAACAGCAGGAGAGACCAGCAAGGGAGTTAAAGACCACAAACTATATCTCTCCTTGAAACTAAAAGGTAAATGAGGAAGGAAAAAAGAAGATAAAGGTAATGTACAAGACAATTGCGGACAATGTCTACTACATGTATGACTACAGCACTGTTGTCATTTTTTCTGAGTGCTGTAGTACAAACCTCTTCCTCCTATGATTCCTTGAATTATCGCCTCGGAAGTTTCCCTCTATAATAATATTAATTTATTATTATTTGTCTCCAGTATAAAAACCACTGGAAACTACTATTCGTGCAGTTTTGTCCAATAAATGTTTGTCTGCAACACAAGTATTCAGCCCTACTGGGAGATACTTGCCTTAATAGGAAAGTACAGAAATACAATTTATTCCCGAGCTGTGATCGTAACCCTGTACTATAGTCATGAGAACGCCTACACGTAAGACATTGTCCACAATAGCTAATTTTTTAGTTAGCTGAGTGGCAGTGTTCCTAAGCGTTCGGCTTCTCGTGGCAAGGCGCAGTACCATAGAGTACGGGTTCGATCCTGCTTTGGAGTATATATTGTTCTTTGTTTTTTTTTCTGTTGTTTTTTATTTATCATTTTTTTTTCTGAGTGCTGTAGTACATACCTCTTCCTATGATCCCCCCATTTTATCTGTTGTTTCTTTATATATTCTATAGCAGGGATTATGCCTAGCTTTTTCAGTTCTATATTTCTAATCTTATCTCTCAGGCTGTTTCCTGCCATTTGTTCTTGAGTCCATGTCTGGCATTGGTAGCATAACAATATTATGTAGATTGCCCCATTTTACCTCTAGAGTTATTTCCTTTTGGACAATAGTCATGATAGTTGTCTCATGATTTGACAAGCTTTGTTGCATCTTGAGTCTATTTCTGCTGTTTATGAATTGTCGTTGTAAATAACCAATGTTATGAACGTAAAAATTCTGTCAAATATTATGGTTTTAATTCAAGCATATCTAATATGGGGGCTAGGTGGTCTAGAAGTAAGACCTCATTCTCTAGACAAGAGAGAAAATGAATGTCCAAGACAAGAATGTCCGGGTTCGTTTCACACTGGCTGTGAAAAGTTTTTTAATTAATAAAATCTAATCCATGGCTTTACCCTGCCCTGGTCTCTGGGTAGCGTGATACGAAGTTATTAAATAAAATTAATGTCAATTAGACTTTAGAGGAATGAAGTTTACCATAAATGTGTGACATTAACAACCTGATTCTTGATCCTACCATCTTCATCCTACAACCTATGTCCATCTTCTTTCCTTAAATGTAGATCAGATCTTTGGTTGCATGTCCATTTTTCTTATTTCAATATTAGTCTAGAATTCATTCCATTGTAGATGAGATTTTTGGTTACATGCCCATTTCTCTTATTTCAATATTAGTCTTGAGTTCATTCCATTGTTGATGAGATCTTTGGTTGCATAGCTATTTCTCTTATTTCTGTATTAGTCTAGAATTCATTTCATTGTTGAAGAGATCTTTGGTTGCATAGCCATTTCTCTTATTTCTATATTTGTCTAGAATTCATTTCATTGTTGAAGAGATCTTTGGTTGCATGACCATTTCTCTTATTTCTATATTTGTCTAGAATTCATTTCATTGTTGAAGAGATCTTTGGTTACATGCTCATTTCTCTTATTTCTATATTAGTCTAGAATCCATTCCATTGTACACAGAGTATTTTTCTTAGGCTTTTGTCTTGAAAAGCTGTTACTTTTCTCTTTTTTGTTATTTTCCAGCTTTCACATACATAGGTAAGTGTTGTTAATACATTTGAGTTGAATATTCTAAGTTTGGCTTTCTTGCTTATCATTTTTGATTTCCATATTTTGTTAACACCACAAGGTACAACAGTTTCCCCACTTATTATTAACAACCTACTATCTATTAAATGAAAGGAACTAAATTATGGAAATGTGAAGAAAAACAAGAGCTGCTATGACAAATTCTGGGAATTGTTCAGTTGGTATTGTTTGACCATTTCTAAAAAAGTTTCAGGAAATTGCAGAAAATACAACCACGTACTTGAAGAGCTGCAGTTGAAGAGCTAGGAAGTACTTGAATTATCTAATTATCTTTAATTACCTGTCTACTTTTCAGTGATCCTCCTTTGGTCGCCTTCAAGCGCGACAGGAGTCTGAGAGGCATTCTTGTCATGAGCCGCCACAACCACAAACACCTTGGTAATATTTGATGTGAACCTCGAATTTGCAGAACTTTTGACCATGTGTTTTGCACCGATTTGGTCCTGTTCCCTAATAGGCGATTCCACATTAAGTGGGTGGTTTACTAGTGTGTCACGGAACATCATCTATGCCATAATATCTAAGCATTGCCAGTTGACTTATGTGGGCAAGTCTGGATGATGCCTGAATGACAGATTTTGTGAGCATCTTCATAATGTTGAGCAAAAGACTGGCAGACCGGTGTCTGCCCATGTCAACTCCCCAGGCCATAGTAGTAAACCTGACATGCAAGTCACTGGCATTGTCTCATTTCACTCCAGCAACCGCAGTCAGTTCGCCTTTGAGAATCATCTCATTGCCAATTGGGTTCACTGGCCACCCCAAGGCATGAACATAATTCTCTCATATACATAGGACACCTACCACATATTTCTTACCCCCATGTGCTATTGCACCTATACATGTATGTATATTCGTCTGCAAATGTATTGGCACATTTGGACTCTTTCGGGTTTTCTTTTATGTGCTTCATAGTAATATATAGATACTTGTGTTTGTACACATGTACGTTTATGTACACATGCTTTTTTACACATCTGTTCGGTGTGCACATCCACAGTTGGATATACATAGTTTATAGGTATCTTGTACCCACCTCCCCATATTTTTAGAACCCTTCCTTTTTATTTATTCCCTGACTGCCTGGTTAGTGAGATATATAATTGGTCAGCCCGCCCACCTATTTTAGTTCAGTCAGAGGCTGACCAAGCTCTGGACCACAGGGAAGTCACCTTTTATTATTTCCTTTCTTGAGTATCTAGCATATTATCGCCATGTAGTTAGATTTGTGTATATATCCTTAAATATATTTTTGTGTTGTTGCTTGTTGTTCCAACTGAAGGCCTACCTGGCCAAAATGTCAACTTTTGTTTTGAACTCACCTATGTAAAGCTGTTACCATACCACATTTTTTTTCCTTTTTTTAAAAACTGTCACTTTATTTGCCTTCTGCGATAATTTCATTCTCATTAATGGGTTTGTTTATTTCTAGGAATCATCGCAGGCCATTCAAAATTTGGTGGAAGAGATGAAGAAGCTACAGGGATCTCTTACAGCTTTGTTTCTCTCTAAAGTGTTTGGAGGCTGCTGTCTTAGGAATTGGCCAATACCATTCTATACAAACACATACACACATGAGCTGACACATAAGCACTTACACAACTACACACATTCACTCTCACACATAAATCAAGGGAAGTAATCATACAATAAAATAAATCAAAATGTCTCAGTTTTAAATTGTTGAATTTATTCTTGTTTATGTTCAGTCTTCTATATTTTATTCTTCTTGTTCTTCTCTTTCTTCTGCTGTTGATATTTCTACATCTGCTATTTCTAGCAGATCATCATGTGCTTTTTCTGGCTGGCGTCGACGATCGCGCCCTTCCACAGTTCTCTGTCCACAATTATGGTTATGGAAGGCCCCGGTTTCACTGTAGACGAATTAAAATCCATAATTGCTCAACCACCCGTGCCAATGGAATCAGTCGAATTAATATCTCATCTCCCAAACAAAGAAAAATAGCTGCAGTCCCCATCATAGCAGTTTTGGCACACGCCAAAAGAAAAAAGCCGAAACCGCACAGAAAGTGAACACAGCCATCTGTTTCCCACCATACAATATCATCATTCATCGTAAGCAATCGAAATGAGACCAACACGGATGAAACGCACAGCTTACGGTGTGGACAGAGCACTTAAACTCAGTAGCTCCAGCAGCAAGCCGGACTTGGAATATGAGAAATCTCCAACAAGGAATACTTTTCAGACACAACCTTTAACGGTTCCGGCCGCCTATCCGCCATATTGACCGGAAGTTCACATCCTCCTAAAAATGTTAACTGTTATATTTTTTTTTTATGTACAGCACTTGATGATGTTAGGACATCGTTTTTGTCTCTAAATCCGAACATATGAAACAGTTATTTGTCGGATTATCCTCATCGTATATCGAACAACAGTCCGTAAGCGCTCAGATCTCCCCTGCAATGCGAATCTGTGAAATGATAAACCAGTTCACAAGCCTACCCCCGATCTCACAGTAGTCCTCTTGAATCTAGACAACATCCCTCCTGACAAAACATGAAACTCTGAGTCACACCGGGGCTGCAAAGTCATGAGCAAAACTCCGTCACTTAGCCCTTCATTATAAGCGTACGGCAGTTTAGGATATACAATTAGCCATCATGATGACGTAGCATACACAACAATGGATGCGCCCACAAACGCCCAATAACTCCAGTAAATACAGACAACAACGCACGAAACACTGTAGTGATGGTGCAAAATCCCTAAAGTGAAGCCTTCAGTTGACTTGGCAGAGCAGTCCATATTAATGAGTTGTTACTTGTTAACAATTGGCGTCAAACAACTCCAACGACGGCCATTGGATGGCACTCAATGTGTTGACGTAAACCGCATATCAACTCCAAGACGGAAGAAGGTCGCATTCACAACACTTGACTTGCCAAAAAGGAATATTGCCATGTGCAAGACTCAGCAGCACCGGTGCAAATTCGTTAAGTGCAACATCAGGTTGACTTTAACGCATAAATATGCATTGGACAGCTAAAATTAATCAGTCCCCAAATGCAAATCCTGCAGCGGTCGAGAAAACATAAACTTCATTCCACCATCCTGGAAGTCCCCTGTCCACAGTGTATCGCATCAATTCTGTTGTTGACTGTTCTCTGTGCCACAACACAAAACTAGTTATTATCTTCTCTCTTTATAGTTTGTAATATATTTTCCTGTATTTGACCAGTTATAACCAGGTATCTCAACTTTCCTTTTCTCATAATGTGTCCGAAAAATGTTGAATATATATATATATGACTATATCCCGTGTGTTACCGGGGCTTCATTATGAGGGAAGTAGAGAATAGTGACACTGTAACCTTCCAGGCATGTCGTAAGAGGCGACTAAGGAGGTTGATCGATGGCTTGACAAGCTGTCATTGTAAAAAGTATTGTTATGGAAACAGAGCCATAGATTTTAGAAGTGGTGATCTCTGCAATATGTGCCATTTTGGCATGCAAGGTTTCTGCTTTTGAGATTATGGTTCTGCCCTATGTGCCGTCTTCGGCTCGAAAGGACAATAGATAGATAGATATATATATATATGTTTACATGGTTCATTTCTTGGTGTTTTTCCGTGAAGCCATGGCTCATATCTTGATGTGTTTCTGTGCTAGCCTTGGCTCATATCTTAGCTTGTGTGTGTGTGTGCTGGCCATAGCTCATATCTTTGTGTGTGTCATGATAGTCATATCTCATATCTTGGTGTGTCCGTGTTAATCATGTCTCATATCTTTATGTGAGTCTGTGTTTAGTCATATCTCATATCTTAGTTTGTATCTGTGTTAGTCACGTGTCATATATTTGTGTGTCTGGGCTAGTGATATCTCATATCTTTGTGTGCATGTTTATGTTAGTCATATCTCATATCTTTGTGTGTGCATGCCTATGTATGTCAATATGGTGGATAGGCGGCAGGAACCATTGAAGGCTACGTCTGAAAAGTGTTCCTTGTTGCAGTTTCCTCATATTCCAAGTCCGGTTTGTTACAGGAGCTACTGAGTTAAGTGCTCTGTGCACACCGTGAGCTGCGTGTTTCATCCGTTTTGATCATGTTCCGATATTCCAATTGCTTACGATGAATGCTGATATCGTATGACAGGGAACAGTTGGCCGTGTTCACTTTCTATGCGGTTTCTCCTTATGTCTTTTGGCGTGTGCTGAGACTGCTATGATGGGAACTACGGCTACCGTTCTTTGTTTGGGAGATGAGTTAGTAATTCGGATGATTCCACTGGCACGGGCGGTTGAGCAATTATGGATTTTAATTCGTTTGCAGTGATACCGGGGCCTTCCATAACCAAATAAATATATATATATATATATATGAGCTCTCTTTTTGTTGTGTATTCTGAGAACTTCCTAGTTGATCTTTTCAGTAGGGATAATAATAAAGCAATTTGGCACGACACTGGGTTGCCTTGACAACAGAGGCATTTAACAAAGTACGGGTGAACCATGTTTATTTACAAACATGACGCCCCCTTCAACATAGCAGATAATAACATCAAGATCAATAACCGAACCGTCACAGCCTTAATTGTGTTGGTGATGATTTGAAATAAACAATTATCTCGCTGATAACTGACAGCCTAGTCAAACGTGGAGACTCGTTCAGTGAAGACACAAGTGGTCTGCCGTGATAAATTAAACAAGTGACCGAGTTATCACCGGAATCTGTGCTGATGAGAATATACGTGAGAATGGGCTGGGTTCATGGTAAAAAGGAGCGCACGCGTTGAGGTGAGCACGACTTTGTGTTTACTTTCTTTACCAGCATGTATGTTTGGGTTGTTCGTTTGAGTTGTGTAAACTCTCTGGGAGATGATGAGTAAACGCCATTATTTGTAGCTGTTCTATTCATGGGATAACTTTCACTGCAGTCGAACCATCCCCATATCCGCTCCACCGCCCGCACAAGCATTTCTAAAAGCGTATGTAGAGTAACTGTTCTTGTAAGGTTGATTACAGATAGATCTGCTTTTCCCACTAAAGTAAAGTAAATATCACCGTCACGCCAAGTGGCGTATAGGGAACATGATGGTAGTGACCATATATTTTATAGACCTTCAGCACATAATTTTTTTTTTGGGGGGGGGGGGGGGTAATGTGGTCGGTATTACGCCCGTGCCGCTTTACTTTCCCAGAGAAAACATCCGGTACCCATTTAAGGCTGGGTGAACTCGGAAGCCGTCGATCAGGATCGAACCCAACCTCTTGTCCTTTGTAGTCCAGTTCACTAACCACTGAGCCATCGCGGCTCCTGCTTTTCCTACTAAGCAAATTCTGATTGGGAGCCGCGATAGCT